>OX393558.1:27126012-27573512 GCA_947650365.1 Chamaelirium japonicum | reverse complement strand
AATCATAGATGTTATTATGTATTCCGTAGATCTGAAATCAAAAGCTAATTAAAAGAAAGAAGGTTCAAATCTAAGAATCGGTTGAACTTGCAAAACACACACTCTACTCCTCGTTACCACCATCTGCTACATTCTATATCTCGAATTCCTCCTCGAAGAGAAAAAGGACCTGAGTAAAGTTGAGGTATGAATGAAGATAGATATAGATGCATGCCCACTTAAAACAAAAAAAAAGAATATAAAGATAAGGGATTTGGGGGCACTTACATGGTATCAGATTCCGGTAAGGTTGAAGCTTCGAGGAGTCAAACGAAGGCAGTGTTCGAAATTTTGTACATAGTAGCTCTTCATCACCTGAAATTTTGTAGGCATGAGAGAGAGAGAGAGATGCAATTTGGGAACTGTGATGAGCGTCGACCAACCAACCGACTGACGGAGATGGTGGCGCCGGACCTCGATGGCGTAGCGGATCGGCTTGGGCGGCAAGGTACTTGGCAAGGATGCAGGCGTTGTTGACGTCTAGCCAGACGTACTTCAATGGAGTAGCGAACCCCGCCCTGGGCTGTGTTCATTGCTCATGCATCCTCCTCCTCCTACTCAGTGATGGCGGTTCAGATAATCAAAAAAATAACAAAGAATAAATGCAAAGAAAAAGAAGTAGAGAATCGAAGTGGGAGAGGATCGGAGGGAGAGAGAGAGAGAGAGAGAGAGAGAGAGAGAGAGAGAGAGAGAGAGAGAGAGAGAGAGGGGTGGGGGGGGGGAACCTGCGGCAGTCCCAGCCCAGCGACCACTCGATCTGAGACCAGATCCATGGCAGTCCCAGCCCGGCGACCACGGCGCGGCTCTTTCGGCCTGGCGACCAGATCGACCTCGAGATCTGAGCTCCGGCGACCACCGCGCGGCTCTTTCGGCCCGGCGACCAGATCCGCGGCCCTCCCGACCAGATCCGTGGCTGAAATCGCCTGTGAACGTTTCCCCTGCGATCAGATCTGCACCAAATCTGCTCATCATCTCCCCTGCGATCAGATCTGCCGAGGACCGCACGGGTGTTCAAAGTGGGGGAGGGGGTTCAGCCGATAGAGATCGAAGAGAGAGAGAGAGGGTTGCACTGAGAGAGACAGAGAGAGGCGCGTGAGAGAGATGGCCCCGTTCTCCCCCTCTTCTTTCCATCGCCCCCCAAATCCCCAAATCCCGCAAGCCTTCTATTTGATCGCCTGCCAGATAGTCCACCGCCCTTCTGTCAGCCATTCAATTGCTTTGATCACCTTCCATTTTTAACACAACTCTGATGGATCCGGATGGGTATTGATCATCTTCCATTTTTGAAGGGCTGGTCGGATCAATCACAGCCGTTAATCCATCTCTTCTAAGTGAATGACACTCACCCTAACAGCAATGAACGGTTGTGTTTATCCCTTAGGGTTTGTCTCTCGACTCAATTAAATGTTTGTCCCCCCCACAAAACCCTGAAATATTATATATATATATATAGAGGAATGATAAAATGCCGACTTTTATGAACCGGGCATTTCGTCTAAAGTTTCATAACCTAGTATTAAATCTGTCGGCTCTAGCTTATTTGTTACAAATTTTCGAACACCCATCGTCCTTAAATTTTTCCTTGATTGTGTTAATCTTTGATCAGAATTAATGTTTTGGGATTTTCAACAAAACCGGCAATCCATATAACTGGTTTCATGGAAATCCGATAAAAAAAAGACATGATGTGGCATGGCGGTTTTGGTGCCGCATCACCACGTGGCCACATGATGGCCTCTTTTCGTATTATCCTTCTGTCATGGTATTAACATAATAATGTTTTATTAAAATGTTATTAAATGAACCCAAAAAATAACTTGGACCGATGCTTAATTGAGTCTGTGTTATGAAACGGTGGTTGCATCAGATATAGATGCCCACCGGATAAATACCCCATATTCATGGGATAGGAGATTTCCCCGTCTCTATCCCAACCTCCAATTATGCCTATATATAGGGGGGTAAATGAATAATACTACACGTTTTTTGCCAACACGTTATCAGCACGAGAACGCACGATCCAGTCTCGGCTCTTCTCCCCGGCTCCAGATCTCGACCACGACCCGGCCGACCCATCGTAGAGAGAGAGAGAGAGAGAGAGAGAGAGAGGAAGAGATCGGAGAGAGAGAGGAAGAGATCGGAGAGAGAGAAAGAGAGACGGGAGAACACGACCCGGCCGCAGTCACCTTCTCCGAACGCGTCCTCCGACACCGGTAAAACTCGAACCCGGCCGATCAAAACGAGGGAGAAGAGAGTGAGACGACCATCACCAGGTACGCCTTGGAACTCCCCATTGTTTTTGCACCGTCGACCAAGCATATCCCACCGGAAAAACCGACCCGGCGGCAACACCTGCGCGCACGACCGGCGGCGGGCTACGCGCATGACCGGCGACGTACTGCGCGTTCGAGTGGCTGCGGGCGGCGCGGGCTGACGGCGGTCAGCGATCTCCGCACCGGCGTCTGGCGGCCTGCGCGGGTTGACGTCACACGACGGTAGGCTGCGCGGGTTGGCGTCACACGACGACGGACTGTGCGCGAGAAAGCGGCTGCCGGAGTCGCGTGCGAGCGACGGCGGTGACGTGTGCGCGTGGGGCGTCCGTTACAATGGGTTAGGGTTACTGTTCTCTTCGGAGAAGACGATGAACAGGGTTCATCTTGGGTTTTATTATTTAAACCCGATCATACCGAACCCTAGACTCAGACCCGACCCGACTGTGTATTAATGGCTAAACCCGTTAGCCATTTAATGGCTAAATCCGACCCGACTCAGCTGTATAAGCAGACCCGACTGCTATACAGCAGACCCGACTCGACTGTATTTTACAGATCTGACCTGTCCATTCTTATATGCATTCATATATATATGACTGTCTGATTTAATTTGCACCGTTAATTTTAATTTTGTCTTGTATGACCGATCTATAGCCAAATTGTTCGATCCATATAAGGATCTTGGGTATCCGAACTATTCCGGACGCATCAGTACGGTTAGATTTTGCTATTTCATATACATTATTTAGGTATTTAACTATTTAGCCCCTAAGGGACCAATTTGCAATATCTGGTTTACAAATAAGGATAGAATTGTCCTTAATTGTAACAGACTCTATACTCTATATTTATCTTGTGTTCCATGTGCATAATATGTTATTCTCTGCATTAGTTGTATTTAAGCAATTAGTACCTTTTTAGAAAAGCTTGGCAAGACGCATGACGGTTCCATAGAACCCGCTCTACCTTGGCAAGTGTTTTCTAAAAGGATCCTATTAATACTGAGTATTAATAGGCTTTTGTCCATGGCATGTCACTTGTTTTCTACAACATGCCTTTATATGTTAATGTGATGATAATCATAATAATTAATGTTAATATTCATTAAATCTTCAGATGTCGAACATTACAAAATTAGACTTCCATGCATTAAATGTCAATGGAAGCAATTTTCTGAATTGGCGAGTAGATAGCTTGCTACATCTACAAGCGAAGAACTTAGAGAAAGCTCTAGAAGAGAAGAATGGATTGAAACCGGATGAAAAAGCTAAAGCCCTCATCTTCCTTAGGCACCACATACACGAAGATCTAAAGAATGAATATATGAACATAGTAGATCCAGCATATCTCTGGAAGGCACTCAAGGAACGCTATGATCACCAGAAGATGATCACTTTGCCAGCAGCAAAGAGCGAATGGATCACCCTCAGGTTCCAGGATTTCAAGACCGTGGCTGAGTTCAACTCGAAGTTACTCAACATCGTCAGCAAGCTGAAGCTCTGTGAGGACAAAATAGATGATGCTCAGATGATCGATAAAACACTCTCTACCTTCCACCCAAATAACATTATTTTACAACAGCAATACAGGGGGATGAAGTACCAGAAGTACTTGGAACTCATAGAGGTTCTCCTGATCGCTGAAGAACATAATAACCTACTGGTAAAGAATCACAATTCTAGACCCACTGGATCATTGGCATTGCCAGAAGCAAACACCAATGATTTCTACCAAGGTAGAGGCAGAGGTAGAGGCAGAGGAAGGAGAGGTGGAAGACACGGCAGAGGAGGGCGCAATAACTACCTTGGAAGAGGTAGAAATCACCCTGGAAGAGGTGGACGTCAGAATCATCCTCGAAGAGATGATTATTATGGTCCTAGGAAGGACACACACTTTAAAAACAAGTGGATCGCTCCTCAGAATCCAGAAAAGAATAATCCCTCTAAACCTGAAGATAAGAGGGACATATGTTTTGAATGTGGAAAGGAAGGACACTGGTCCAGAAACTACCGTGCTAGTAAATATGAGAAGAATAAGTACAAAAGTACAGGGGTACCTGCAGAGACAAATATGAATGAAGATAACAATGAGTGGCCTGAAGATTACAATGAGTTAGACGATGGCACATTAAATCCCTGAATCTAGGGATCTCTGGAGACTTTAGTTTTTCTTTTATTTATTCCGTCAGACATTGCTAAGTAGTCTTTATTTCCTGTCAAACATTGCTAAGTAGTTTTTATTTCCAGTCAGACATTACTCAGTAGTTTTTATTCTGTCAGACATTGTTGAGTAATTTTTATATTCTATTGGATATTATCAATTTATATTATCGTTCTGATGATTTTACTTAGAAATTGTGCTAGTAAGTTTTATCATTGATACTTCTCTTATGGTATTTATTGACTCATAACTTATCATTTAGGAACGATGACCAACTGCAAAGAGATTTGCCTGATAGATAGTGCAACAACACATACCATACTGAAACACAGAAAATTCTTTACAAATCTTGAATATAATTCACGTATGGTTACTATAGTGGCTGGCCCTACTGACATAGTTACAGGGTCCGAAAGAGCCCATATACTTTTACCTAATGGTACTCATTTGCTAATTAAGGATGCTCTATACTCAGAAAATTCCAGAAGAAATTTACTGAGTTTCAAAGACATCCGAGCAAATGGATATCATTTAGAAACTACAAATGAAGGCAATCTAGAATACCTCTGCATCACATCTAAAAACGGAGAGCATATTTCAATACTAGAAAAATGCTCAACCCTATCTTTAGGGTTATACTTTACCCACATTGGGGTTATGGAGTCCTATGCCACTCACTTGAACCAGAACCCAAATCCTGAAGATTTGGTCCTTTGGCATGATAGATTAGGTCACCCAGGGTCAGGTATGCTTAGAAAGATCATTTACAATTCCTATGGTCATCCTCTTAACAATCGAAGTTTGACTTTTCCAAATGACCATTTTTGTGACCCTTGTTCCCAAGGGAAGTTAATCACTAGACCTTCTTTTAAGAAAATAGAGACAGAATCACCTACCTTCCTGTAGAGGGTTCAAGGTGATATCTGTGGTCCTATACATCCTCCTAGTGGTCCATTTAGATATTTTATGGTCCTAATAGATGCATCTACTAGATGGTCATACGTGAGCCTACTCTCCACTAGAAATTTAGCATTTGCTAGATTATTATCCCAGATTATCAAACTTAGAGCTAGTTTTCCTGATAACCATATCAAATCTATCCGATTGGATAATGCAGCTGAATTCTCTTCTAAAATCTTCAATGACTTCTACACATCCATCGGAATAGAAGTCGAACATTCTGTCCCCATGTCCACACCCAGAATGGCCTTGCTGAAGCTTTTATCAAGCGCTTGAAATTAATAGCTAGACCATTACTCTTACAATCCAGACTTCCAATTTCTGCATGGGGGCATGCTATCTTGCATGCTGCTAATCTTATTAGACTCAGACCTACTTCATACCATAATTTTTCTCCTGCACAACTTGTGTCAGGTATTCAGCCTAATATTTCTCATCTTAGAAAGTTTGGATGTGCTGTACATGTCCCTATTCCCCCTCCAAATAGAACTAAGATGGGTCCCCAACGTCGATTGGGGATTTATATCGGTTTTGACTCACCTTCAATCATAAGATTCTTAGAACCCTTAACAGGTGATCTATTTACTGCTAGATTTGCAGATTGTCATTTCGATGAGACAGTCTTCCCGCCGTTAGGGGGAGATAAAGAAGTTTCTAGGCAACGACCTGTTCCCGAAGAACGGCGTGAATTATCGTGGAATACTTCCACTATGTCTCATCTAGATCCTAGATCTCCCCAATGTGAGGTAGAAGTAAAAAGGATTTTGCATTTGCAAGATATTGCAAATCAATTACCTGATGCCTTCAATGATGCAACTAATATAACTAAGTCGTTTGTTCCAGCCAAGAATGTACCTGCAAGAATTAATATTCCAATTCCCGCTAATGAAACTGCTGCACGTCAGAAACTTGGCAGACCTATAGGTTCCAAAGATTCAGTTCCCCGGAAGAGGAAGTTGAATGAGAAATCATGCCCTAAAACTCCAGAAGAAGTTAAGGTTCCAGAAGAACCTGGTCATAATGCTCCAGAAGAGATTATGGACCATATTTTTCCAGAAGAAAATATTTTCCAACGGCCAAATTTCCCTCAAACTCCTGAAGAGATCCCTGCAGTGATTATGGATAAGGTACCGGTACCAAATAATGAGAGCTCAATATTCCATATGAGGGGTGAAATTTGGGACCGAAAGGAAATAGTCATCGATGACATATTTGCATACAAAGTAGCTACTGAAATAACAAAGGGCGATGATGAAGATAATGAACCACGTAGTATATATGAATGTCGACATAGAACTGATTGGCCAAAATGGAGAGAAGCTATTCAAGCTGAACTTGAATCTCTCAAGAAACATGGAGTATTTGGACCTATAGTACAAACACCAAATAACGTAAACCCTGTAGGTTTCAAATGGGTGTTTGTAAGAAAAAGAAATAAAAATAATAAAATCGCTAGATATAAGGCAAGGCTTGTAGCCCAGGGATTCCTGCAGAAACCCGGGATTGATTATGAAGAGACCTATTCCCCTGTTATGGATATAATTACATTTAGATATCTCATTAGTCTCACAGTTTCTGAAAAACTAGAGATGAGACTAATGGATGTCGTAACGGCATACCTATACGGGAACCTAGACACAGATATTTATATGAAAATCCCAGAAGGATTCAAGTTGCCCGAAGCAACATCAAAAGTCCCAGAAGGATTCAAGTTGCCTGAAGCAACATCAAAGAGTGCGCACCCGATAAAACTAAGACGAGCATTGTACGGCCTGAAGCAATCCGGAAGGATGTGGTACAATCGCCTTAGTGAATACTTGTCTAGGGAAGGTTATAAGAATGATCCCATATGCCCATGCGTTTTCATAAAGAAATCAGAAAATGGATTTACTATAATTGCAGTTTATGTGGATGACATAAACTTGATTGGGACTCCTGAAGAGCTCAAGAAAACTTCTGATTATCTAAAAAGGGAGTTTGAAATGAAAGAACTTGGTGATACTAAGTTTTGTCTTGGCTTGCAGATCGAGCGTAACTCTAGTGGGATTCTAGTACATCAATCCTTATATACTGAAAATTTGTTAAAGAAATTTAATATGGATAAATGTCACCCACTAAGCACTCCCATGGTAGTTAGACCTCTTGATATTCATAAAGATCCATTTAGACCTAAAGAGGAACATGAAACTATTCTTGGTTCTGAAAAACCGTATTTAAGTGCTATTGGTGCTTTATTGTATTTAGCTCAATGTACTAGACCAGATATATGCTTTTCTGTTAATCTATTGGCTAGATACAGTTCAGAACCAACTCTTAGGCATTGGAATGGAATAAAGCAAATATTTAGATATTTGCGAGGAACCACTGATATGGGATTGTTTTATTCTTGTGGTACTCCTCACTTGATTGGTTATGCAGATTCAGGTTTTCTCTCTGACCCCCATAAGGGTCGATCCCAAACAGGGTATGCATTTTTGAATAACAATGCAGCTATTTCTTGGAGATCGACCAAACAAACACTTGTGGCTACATCGTCGAACCATGCTGAAATATTAGCCCTGCATGAAGCAAGTAAAGAATGCGTATGGTTGAGGTCACTTGTGCAGCACATCAGAAGCAGTTGCCAGTTGGCATCAGTTACCAAAGAACCGACAGTTATCCATGAAGATAATGCCGCATGTATTGCTCAAATTCAAGCTGGCTTCATCAAGGGAGATCGAACAAAGCACATCTCACCAAAGTTTTTCTACACCCACGAACTTCAGAAGAAAAGGGAGATTGAAGTCAAGCAAGTACGATCAAGCGACAATCTTGCGGATCTCTTCACCAAAGCTTTGCCCAAGTCTACTTTCCAGAAGATGGTGTACGGCATCGGACTGCGACGGCTCAATCACCAAACAAATTGATGTAATAAGGAGGAGATATAATCAGGGGGAGAGATGTAATAATGTAATCAGGAGGAGATATAATCAGGGGGAGAGATGTAATAGTGGTAATGTAATTGTTAGGCGGAGGGCATCCTGAAGATGCAAATTTATGCGCGCTGTACTCTTTTTCCTTTGGTAGGGTTTTTCCCACAGGGTTTTCCCATCAAAGGTTTTAACAAGGCAGCATTATGCGCACCCACCAAAGTTCCTGAAGAACTAAGGTTGTACTCTTTTTCCTTTGATAGGATTTTTCCCACTGGGTTTTTCCATCAAAGGTTTTAATGAGGCAATCATTGATAAATGGTGGTCATCTAAGGGGGAGTGTTATGAAACGGTGGTTGTATCGGATATAGATGCCCACCGGATAAATACCCCCATATTCATGGGATAGGAGATTTCCCCGTCTCTATCCCAACCTCCAATTATGCCTATATATAGGGGGGTAAATGAATAATACTACACGTTTTTTGCCAACAGTCTGGTCCATTGTTAGCGATGAGGTTCCCATTTGGCGGAAAGGGTAAGTATGAATCGCATGTCGGGATTTAACTTGAGCAGGGCAACCCGAACCTGATCCAAATTTGGGCAAGCTTGGGTTGTGATTTTACATGAAGGTTAGACTTGGGCTGAAAAATCCCAAACCGATCTCAATTTAGGTCGGGTTTAGACGAAGGCTTCGGGAAACTCAATCCAACTCGAAACCCAACCATTTAATAAATACATATTTTGTATAATAAAATATTTAAAAAATGGTGCTCAATTAGAATACATCCGTTGAATACACATTGCAGTTAGGGTTGTTAATGGGCCGGGCCACCCCATGACCAGGCCCAACACAAACTTATGAGTGTGTGTCCAAATCTAGTCCAGGCCCAAATTAAAATTTTCGGACTTGGTCCAAATCTGGCCCAAAACTTTTTTTACGAAGCGCAATCCCAAGTCCATGCCCAAGCTCAAACCTGACCCTAATTAAGCTCGTATTTCTAGTGCGATATATGCCTAAATATTTCTTCTTTTTCTTGATCACACAATAAAAGTAGAAAATAGCTTTGATTATGATATAGATTAAAAGAATATATGTGGAATAATGCTTCTAAAGTCCGAGACATTGATATTTGTAAGTTGTAACATGGGCTCTTTTAAAACTATGTATCCATGTATATAAAAAAATAAAAAAAAATTATTTCGGGCTTCGATTAAGGTTTCGAGTTTGGTTGGTGGTTGTCCATACCCGGCCCATAACATAGTCGAGCTTGAAAGTTCGAGCCCACCGATCCAAAGCCCAAACTAACTTTATCCAAACTAGACCCAAATCAGGCCCGACCCAGTAGACCTCGGGCTGGCCTGAGTCTATTAACAGTACTAATTACAGTCACACTGGGTGGAACTTTAATGGACATTTATCATGCTTCTAATGTGGATCGTCACCCATATAAGAATATACTGATTCTTTTCCTCTACTGTATTAAAATTGGTCAACCAGCCATCTTAACCTTGTCATGTTGACCGACCCGACCTTAGGTTGGATTTAGACTAGAAAAGTTCAGCCCGACCACGGATTGGATCGGACATGGTCAAATGGTTCAATCCCCCGGTCTGGCCTTGGGTTGATCCCTCCACCCGGCTGAACCTGCAGCCCTAACCACGTGAAGCAATTACGTACGGATGTCAGTCATGGCCGTCTGATATACAGGACAAAACGGCACGGACGGCTAATCTTATTCAGCCAATCACTCCCTGCTACTATAAAAACCTTCAATTCAGCCGCACCCGTTCCATCTCGTCTTTGTTTTCTCTATTCTCGTCACTCCTTCCGTCTCCACCCCAATTTCCTGATCCGATTTCCTCCCAATTCTGTTGCTCAAGGATCCGTGGCTCGCGACCTGGCGCCCTGAAACCCTAGCAGGATCCCCGGTCCTCGCCGCGCCTGGCTTGCAGGTAAAGAGTGCCCTGCGGGGTTTTGCTCTGAGTTATCTTTATGAAATGCTTAGATCTCTTATGATCCCCCGAAAAAAAGTAGCATTTGATCTGTTTGAGCGTGATTTTGGGTGCTCGAATGGATCTTGTCCTGTGAAAACCCTACCCCGGCTGCGATTTACGTCAATTAGACATTGATTGGTGATGATCGTTGATGAAACCCACAACCCTAGATTCAGACTGAAAGCTGTGAAATTTATTCATTGGGGAAGTTGGAATAACTTTGAATCGAGCAAAATTTGTATCCCCTTAGAAGCTGTTGGGATCTGGGGCTTGTATTCATGGTGGTTGGATCTCTTTTGGGTTACCTTTGGTATGGATTTTGTCAGGCGGCGGCAATGTCGACCCCTGCACGGAAGAGGCTGATGAGGGACTTCAAGCGCTTGCAGCAGGACCCTCCTGCGGGCATCAGTGGCGCTCCCCAGGACAACAACATCATGCTCTGGAATGCTGTTATATTCGGGTACGCTTGCAAGGAAGATTTTGTTTGTGATTTTCTAGGGTTCCGGATAGTCTGGGATTAATGATTCACTGACCCTTTTTAGCTTGGGTTTTGAATTGCAGCCCTGATGACACCCCCTGGGATGGAGGTGAGGCAATCTTACCGCTGAAGCTGTGGTTAAGAAAAGAATATCAAGCATGAAGCAATATCAATATTTGTTTCGGTCATTAGTTATCTTGAACCTTTACTTCCAGAGTTTTATTGCATTGATACGTTTGCTTTCGTGAACTGATCTTGAATCTTTATTCCCAAACCCTCACACTTCTCCAAGGCACAATTATTATGTTTTTGTTTATCAGCTGCATCCAAAATCGGAGGATAACACGAAGCAGCTAAAAATTTTGTGATGTTTTTGGTTGCACTGGTCAGAAGGACATATGATTGAAGAAACCAAGTTACGCCATTGTGCCATTTGTTCAGATTAATTTTTGTACTTTGAGTTCACCAACAATTGTTGATGCTTCCATTATGTAGGTCATGGTATCCATGTGCATGTTTTGTTTCTTGTTCCCTACGTACACTTTGCACGCAAGTTCTACATTGTACTGCACTTGCACATTTGTTAAGGTTCAGAACCACTTACATATCACTGTACGCACTGGCATGCAATAGACCAGAGAAGAAACTTATTTAAGGGGAAAATGGCAGCCTAAACAAAGTAAATGAAGAGTCTGAATCTCAAGTATGAATAAGGTGTGGTAGGATTGGCCATTGCCACAAGCATGATCAAACATGCAAAGATGACATACTAAAATCCTCAATTTCAACTAATTAAAAGTAAATGTTATATAGCCAGTGTTACAATTACCAATGAGAGAAAAGGGTCTAATATGTAACATCCCTCATTTCCACATTAAAATATGGGAACAGGATGAAGAATCATGAATTGGGTCACATGACATGATACACGATATTCAAGAAAATGGTTGATTTTTTTTTTGTTGAGAGAACTCAGAGAAGTGGTTAAGATTCAGAATCACTTATTTAGATCTATTCTGAATTACTTTCTCAAATATCATGTAGCATGTCCTGCAACCCAATTCATGACTCTTGGACCCCAATTCACATTGTTACTCTATATTGTGGAAATGAGGATGCTATATATTAGGCACTTTTTCTCAGTTGTAAGTTGGAACACTGGCTGTAAAACTAATTAATTTTATTCACCAGGTGAAGCTAATCTACTGGTAATATTGTTCTATTACTTTTACCCATCTAATAATGCTGTGTGGACATTGTTATGAAATGGTTTAATCCAACGATACCTTTTTCTTGCTTGAAATTCAGACTTCATTTTTACATTGTTATGTTTATAACGTTATTCTTAATTTTTTTTTTTTAAATTTTCATTAGAGTATGAATAGATATTTGGTGCCATTGGCAACGATCTGTCAGTTTCCATGATGGTCTGATTTTGGTCATCAATAGGACTTCAAGTTGCTTGCTCAACTTTATCAGTCATGCTTGATTTTATTACTGTTAGTTTTTGTTTCTCTAATCTAGAGTAACTTGAGCATGTCAGGTACGTTTAAGCTGACACTTCAATTTACTGAGGATTATCCAAATAAGCCACCAACTGTGCGCTTCGTTTCTCGGATGTTCCATCCAAATAGTAAGTGGTGATATACCGATTGTCTCTTTGAACTTCATTGTGTATTTATGTTCTGTCTTTTTCTTATGAGTAACATTTATGACATTGATTGCTGAAATAGAAACTGTTACAGTTATGCCAAGTGACTAGATTTTGTGGACACCTTGGTACACTTGTGGGCTCTTAGTGGGTGACTGGGGTTCACCTTTTATTCGGAAGTCACTTGTTTATTGCAAAAAGTTCTCATGCTTGCTATTTTCAGACATCATAATAGATAATTATTAATTCCTATCTTTCACATATATTATAGGTTATAGGTTATGCTGAGGCACAGTGCCTTATGTATTTTACTTACAGCTTATATTCATGAGAGTTCAGAGTTTAACGTGTTTGATGTTGGATTTTTAAAATTGACTGTTTTAACTTCTTATTTACCGATTATGAGAGCGCTATATTTAATTTAGGTTAAAATTTATTTTCAAGGAAAGAGTACAGGTTTTTCTATCACTCAGATGAAATGTCTATGCTACTAGAACGCATGAAGATGTCACTGATGCACCAACAAGAAAGAATAATCATAAAAATGTTTTATCTGATTGAAATTTGTAAAAATGTAGCAAGATTTTAAGTGAAATTTCATAGATAGTAAAGGGCATGTGCAATGCATATGCAATGATTTGGATTTAGGGTTGGTTATGCATAGTACTTTCCCTCCTAGCTTTCTCTCACTATCCCGATGAAATTGGGACACTTGAGTTAAAATAAGGGTTTTAATTAGAAGGTTTTGTGTACATGCGTCCTTCTCGGATTCGGCGACGGTACGCAACAATGACTGAGGCTCACTTCGAGCCAAGGTCCCTTCGAGGTTTTGACTCTCAAGTCAGCTGAGAATACTCAAGAGGATGATAAATGTTGTACCAACTACCAAGAGAATTTTACATGCAAGAACTATTGCGTACCTTTGATACTTACCACCTATGTCTATGTATAGCGTGCCCGGGGGATCTTTGACTGTTATGGCGGATTTGATTTTGGTAATCCCAGAGATTATGCGGAGGATTACATGCGCCTTGTGCCGCTATATCCTTGGCCGAGCCCTCATCCCTTGCCATAACTGCCGAGCCGTAGCCCTCGATAACGGTGGATATGGCTTGGTAATCCCAGAGATTACACTGATTATTACCCACACCGCGGTGTTCTCGCCTTTTCCTTTTATCCCTTGCCGTAACTAACGATGTGTATCCCAACTGTCCGGGGGTTGATTGTGCTTGCCGATAGGGATGGCAGCGGTGCAGTTTAAAACCAAAACCGCGGTAAACCGCAAATCGCATCGCATGGTGCGGTTTTGGTTTGCCAAATTATAAAACCACCGCGGTGTGGTTTCGGTTTTCAATTTCGGTTTTGACCAAAACCGCATAAAACCGTACCGTTTAGGTCTTTATAATGATAAACCGTGGTGCACCGCACCACACCACACCACATGGTGCGGTTTCGGTTTTACATAATGGTAAACCGTCGCGGTGCGGTGCGGTTTCGGTGTGGCGGTTCAGTGTTGCGGTGCGGTTTCGATTTTGCCCAAAACCGTACCGAAACCGCACCGTTGCCATCCCTACTTACTGAGCTTGGGAAGTGAGCTTTTAGCCATGACACTTGGAGATCCGTATACCACGTGCTTTCCTCATGTATGAATTTCCAATGGTACACGTCTCCTCGAGCCATTAAGCCCGTTTCAACTGAGTATTCATAGGATGGTACTTGAGTACTCACGCGGCCCACTTGTACCCCCGCACTCCTCTGTGACCTTGCTCGAGCTAGCCAGGGTCGTTTGATCTGAGCCTCGGGTCCGGGTTCTCGAGCGTCCTCAGGGCTCCCCCAAGACACCGTGCTCCAGCCTTTGTTTTAGCCCGTGTCTAACCGACTCTTGGGGATGTATCTTGGTGAATGCTCTGCATGGTGATTTGATGCCACGTGTCGGGCTTCGATTGGTGGGCGGAAATATCCACCTATAGGTTTCACGCTACTACATCACGGCCTTAAATATCTTAGGGAATTAAGGTTATACACAATACAATTGTTTTTGATGAACAAAGCTGTCCGATTTAACTTTTATCTTAAACTATGTCGGGCTTCGATTTGATGCCATGTTTGTTTATGTTGAGCATGGTGTCACGTTGTGGTATCTTGTTGGGTTGCATAGACCTACACCTTACATGAGCCTATGCCCCTGATGCCCCTGATATAGATCTTCAAGCCTGGTTAAATAGTCATTTGAAACCCTTCAATAGTAATAAAGACTTTTATTTGAAGCCGAAAATCCCTAGCCTACACGGAGGTTCTCACTTTCAGACGATCATCCGATTCAGATGAGATTGGTTTTTGCACGCGGTCTAGTAGGATTTTGGCCGCTGGTATCTAATAATCAAATAACTGAATCATTTCAACAACTATTGACTGACATTATTAATTTGCAAATCTCTTGTTGATCTTCTTGCATGATATAGATTAAAGGGTTCATATTACCGGGTCCTGCATCTGAGTACTTTTAAAAACCTTGCGCAATTTGAATAGTCAAAATCTTTTAAAATGATAACTGTTAGTGACTTAATGCTTTATAAAAACTTAAATCTCTCTAAGCTTATTTATTAACGTTGTTGCAATCTTCTGGTCTCAAACAAGAAACTTATTTATGAAATGATTGATTAAGTGACAAATAATCATGTGTTAACGCCATCACCGTGCCACGACTTTCTAGATGTGCACAAATGTTCACCCTCCAATCTGGATAGTTGCTTGCACTCATAGGCTGGACATCTATAGAGGAAGATCATTATGCTCGATAATAGTCGCCATGTTAGGAAAAAATAACCAAGCGGGAGCGTTACACCACCGCCACCATTGCATGAAATAGGGAAAAAGGCACGAGAAGCTAGTGGTCGAACCCTTTAAACCCCAATTAGATTGAAAACTTACTTTGGGAAAGGGAAACTCAATGACTGAAACCCACTCCTGTTCTGTAAAAAGCGTGAGATACTTTGCTAGTACTTTTTCTCTAAGAAAAACTCAATCCTAATAGAATGTGGATAAGAGGATAATGAGGTTCAAAAGAGTGACATTAGATGTAGTTTGGAGTGATTTGAGGAAGGGAAAGGGATAGAATAAGCTGAGTTAACTGCAAAGAGAAAATTTGCACATGTTAATGAGAACACAAGGAAGAAATGAAAATATGTATGCATCATTGCATATTGCATAAAAGTGTTCGAAATGTCTATATTAACATTTTTTTTATTAAATTAGAAGATTTCTTTTACAGATTGTAGATTAAATGGAGGTTTGCACTATTAGCTATAGTGCATAAGAAGCCTCCTGCATTTTGTTTTTTTAAGGGAACAACATCAAGAAAGTTTTTCTTGAACATTTCCATCCAATATGTTGTAATAGTTAACGAATTATGTTCTACTTTATGGATACGTTCTAAAGATCGCAAGTTGATGTTTTCTTCAACTAGTATCAAATAATTCAAAGAACCCAAATAACATGTGATTTTCCATAAACCTTAAAAATAAAATTTGAAATTTATACAAAACAGGTAATAATTTTTATGCATAATACACAGAGATTTTGTATTTTTCCAGTATATTTAAGAAAGTTGAAGAACATGCGAGGAAAATGTTTTTTATTAACTTCTCGAATCTCGAACAATCTACAGTTGAATTAATAAAAATATATTAATATGTGAATTCAAGCTTAAATTAGATGACCTTGTGATTTTAAGCGCTTCCCCCTCCCCCCCCCCCCCCCCCCCCCCCCCCCCGCGTGCGCGCTCGCCCTTTTAGAATACATAAAGTGGAGAAACACCAGTTTTCTTTAAAATTTTGAACAACTAAATGTCACTTTTCATCACGTATGAGTGTTAATGAAAGATCTAACTAGTGTGAACTGTCGTTATTAACCAACTAAGAGAAACTAAATATATTGTTGCAAATATTTTATTATCATTCAAACCTGAACCATAATATATATTGTTGATGTTGAATATTTTACATTATTTAGCAAGAAATTACAGATAACTTTAAGAAAAATCAAGCTTTTGTATCTTTTAGTTACCCATGGCAAAAGTCGTCGTATCTTTTAGTTACCCATGGCAAAAGTTGTTGCAATTTCGGTTCCATTCACTTTGGATCAGAATTTTTGGGCCCTGTAACCTGTTATATACTTATATCTTGGTTTTTTTTATTTATTCCACTGAAATACAACAGTAACATTGAAAATGAAATTTAACTTTTGTATTAGTGAATTTTGTTTCAGTTTGCTTCTGTCCAATGCATCTTGGATTGAAACCATTGCCCTAAACTTCGGAAAGTGAGCTGATACATGATAAATCTTGTTTGATGTACTATTTAAGATTGGTAGTATAAGCAACCAAAGTCTTTTATAGGAAGGTAAACCACGGAAAGATAATCATATTTATTGTGAAAATGTGTAGTTTCGCACACACAGACATACAAATTAATCCATGCAAGCCTTATCAAGCGGTTGTCGCATTATCAACTCAGAAAGAAGGTCATCCTTTCTTGCGTCTGTATAAGAATTTACTTTTTTGATGACATTACTACAATATTTTCTAGAATTTTCCTTTTCTATAACCATCTTATTCACTAACATTTTACTGAGAAGTCAAGAATTGCTAGTTTTATGTCTTGCATATTATCCATTTCACCCTATTCTAATCAAAATTTTCATGTAATATGTTTAGTTTACGCAGATGGAAGCATTTGCTTGGATATTTTACAGAACCAATGGAGCCCAATCTATGATGTAGCTGCAATACTTACATCAATCCAGGTATGCTTCAACCTCCAATTTCCTTGTATCCCTCGACCAAATTTTCCATTATCTTCTTGACGCTGAATAAGCACCTGCATGCTATATTCTTTACGATCAAACTTTTGAAGATTGAGTGCTTTAATACATTTAGGAATAGATGAGCTCCACTAAAGCAGTAAAAATCCAAATAAATACCAATTAATTTTTTTAATACCAAGTCGTCAAGCAATTATAATATTTTTTTAACTAGATATTTGTTGTCTTATTAATGATTTTCTCTATTTTAAATGTTGATTCATTTTCCATCAATAGTGGGAAGTGGCCCAAGTTAAAGGAGCCTTTCAAATAGATATTTTGATCAATCCTTAAATTTTGGACTATGTACTTGTCAATGTGACGACCAATAGCCAATAAGCCAATAGCTAATAACCAAGACTTCTGAGGTAGGGGAAAACGAAGATGGATGGATGAGGTGTCCAAGTCCAATAATTAGTCCTATTTACTAAAAATGCACCTTTTGTTAACATAGTGTAATACATATGGTACCATATTTGTTACACATATTATACTTATTCCATTCAAAAGTTACAGTTCAATTTTTCATATTTCTGTTATGTTAAAACATGTACTAAAATATATAAAAATAATTAAACATTTGAATATGATATGATAATATATCTAATGCATATGATAACATATGTATTTCATTTTGTTAACATTTATACAGAAAAAATTGGTTAAAACCTGTATAGAAATCTGTAAAATATTTTTTTTTAATATTTTAATGGAATGTGGTGTAACATTTATAATGAATATGGTAACATGTATATTACATATGTTAACACTAAAAATGTGCGTTCTTCGGGTGCGTTTTTCGTGGATCGCATACTAACTTTTCCATATATATATATATATATATTGTCCACGTAAACATATGTAATATACATGTGTAACATGTATATTACATATGTTAACACTAAAAATGTGCGTTCTTCGGGTGCGTTTTTCGTGGATCGCATACTAACTTTTCCATATATATATATATATATTGTCCACATAAACTTTTCCTAGATACCGTGAGGTACCAAAGGTTTTAGACCAATTGCATGAGTATCCTAGTTTCAGAGAAATTTCAGAAAGATTTGGTAGAGTGAATCTCAACCTCCTACCTTAAAGCTTTACATCGCTCTTTTAACTATGTTCGTCGTACCATGAACATAGAAGAGGGACGAGGATGTGATGATGAATGTGTGGCAAGAATATGAAGGATAAGATTACTAGTGAGAAATGTTGAAGAATATTAAAAATTGTATTAGTTTTTATAGGCAAGGTTTTGAAAGCAGATTAAGGTGGTTTGCCTATATAGATAAGAGGAAGCTTCTTTGAAGAGGGGACACATAGTGGTGGTAAATGGGAGTAGGATGAGGGAATGGTTCACAAATGGAAATGGGGTGGGATTTGTTGAGGTTGCTTGATTTGGAAATGGACTTGGCTTCAGATACGAGCATCACATGAGGATGATTAGATTTGGCCTGAAGTGCGCTTGTTTTTTGGGGCTTTGAGTGGACGACTAATGAGATACCTTAAAAGTCTTGCAATAGAGGTTGGATCTCTCTTTCACCAAAGCTCTCCTTTCTCATGGTGGTGTGATTTTCCTATTGTAATGATAGTGCCCTTGTTTATATATATATATATATATATATATATATATAAAGAGAGAGAGAGAGAGAGAGAGAGAGAGAGAGAAGGATGATTGGTTGCGCTGTGCGCTGCCGGGCCGCAAATGTGCTGTGCGCTGTGGCTGTTGGATTTGAAATGATCCAACGGCAGAGCACAGCTTCAGCTCCCGCACTGCACCTCAAACCCGATCCCGCACCGGCCACAGCGAACCGTCCGATCAAATTTCGATCGAAATCGAGCGGCCGATACACTTTTCGCTCTTACTGTAGCGGCTACAGTAACAACGAAAAGTGTTTCGGGCCACTCGATTCCCATCAATACTTTTCGATCGAACGGCCCGAAACACTTTTCGCTGTTACTGTAGCCGCTACAGTAACACGAAAAGTGTATAGGCCGTTTGATCGAAAATCAAAGTTTGATCGGACGGTTCGCTGTGGCCGGTGCGGGATCGGGTTTGAGGTACGGTGCGGAGTTCTCGTGCGGAAGCGGGAACGGGAGCTGTGCGCTGCCGTTGGATCATTTCAAATCCAACGGCCACAGCGCACAACGCATTTGCGGCCCGGCAGCGCACAGCGCAACCAATCATCCCTCTCTCTCTCTCTCTCTATATATATATATATATATATATATATATATATATATATATATATATATATATATATATATATATATATATATATATATATATATATATAGGGTCAGGATCGGATGACCCAACAAATAACCCAACACCCTTTGAGGCACCTAGAGGTTTTAGAATGGGCTGATTTTTTATAGACATATTGTCTATGATATGTTGATCATCCTCACAAAAAATCAACCCATTCTAAAACCTCTAGGTGTATCAAATGAGATCTTCAAATCAACGGATAAAATTGACAGTAAAAAACCGTTGATTTGAAGAGAGCATTTGATGCACCTAGAGGTTTTAGAATAGGCTGATTTTTTGTGAGGATGATCAACATACCATAGACGACATGTCTACAAAAATTCAGCCCATTCTATAACCTCTAAGTGCATCAAAGGGTGCTGGGTTATTAATGGGTCAAATTTTGCTGGGTCATTTGATCCTGACCCATATATATATATATATATATATATATATATATATATATATATATATATATATATATATATATATATATATATATATATATATATGATTGGGATCCGTTGACAACCCAAAATAGGAGGTAAATTTACCTCCCATTTTAAACTTGATTCAATCGGTGGATAGAGGTTTCCGAATTTGCTGATTTTTTGTGAGGATGATCACCATGGCAAGTTGACCATCCTTACAAAAAGTCAGCAAATTCGGAAACTTATAAGGGCGTCAAATGTGTTATTCAAATTAACGGTTCAAATAGACGGTTCAGAAAAGCTTGATTCAATCGGCGCCCTTAGAAGTTTCAGATTTTGTTGATTTTTTGTGAGGATCAAGCTTTTCTGAACCGATTGAATCTTCTAAGGGCGCCGATTGAATCAAGCTTTTCTGAACCGTCTATTTGAACCGTTAATTTGAATAACACATTTGTCGCCCTTATAAGTTTCCGAATTTGCTGATTTTTTGCGAGGATGATCAACATGACAACATGGCATCCAACGATTATGGCGAATTGTAAGTGGGAGGTAAATTTACCTCCCATTTTGGGTTGTCAACGGATCCCACCCCATATATATATATACACACACACACACACACACACACATTTTTCATCCTTTGGCCAGTCCCCCACTAATGCGATTAAAAAAACACGAGACAAAATCTACCACAAAATCATAAGGCTCACATACAATGTTACAGAAATAAACAAGACAACATGCTAGTGGCTTTTGGACATGAGGAATAAAGCATAATATTGGTGAGTTGGGGGATGCGAGCCGGAGTGCGACAAAAGAGGGAAGTAGGGGGGAAGGTGCCTAAACCGGTATAAGGTAAGATAAAGGAGAGGGAGAAGGACGATCAATCGCTGTGAGTGGGAGGTCCATGTGCCCCCGTGAAGAGGAGAATGATGTGCTGCTGTCGAGAGTGAAGGACGATGCGCCGCCATGAAGAGGTATCGTCGAGCCTCGCGAAGGGGTGTGATTAATGCCATCTAGTCCGGTGGTTGTTGTGCAGCTTGTGCTTCATTAATAATTAATATTGTTGTTGGTGGGACAAACCCCTTGAACCTGGGTTTACAACAAAATTAAGCACATGCGACAAAATAAAATAATATAGAAATATGTAATTAAATCACATAACCCACTGACCAGCTAATAAATTATTAGCACAAACGATGAGATGGCTGGCGTTGGGTGAGCAATAGTATATATATAACTAGATATAATTTCCCATCAAATTTGGATTTATTACAAATTAGTACCAGGCTTGCAGCATTAATCATATGCCTGTAATGCTCGAATGGATTACTGACCGACCTTTATCACATTGCAGTCGTTGCTATGCGATCCTAATCCCAACTCGCCTGCGAATTCGGAAGCTGCACGCATGTTCAGCGAGAACAAGCGCGATTACAATAGGAGAGTGCGTGAGATCGTGGAGCAGAGCTGGACAGCAGACTGATCCTCCATTCCAGAATGGTGCTTTGGCCCACCCCCTCCTCATGATTTCGGGACTGCTGGAAGTAGAAGAGAAAAAAAAAAAAGATTTAGACTCCTAATTATTTGTGTTTGTGCTGCATGCTTGCTGTATCTGTATATCTGCTTTGGCTTGTTATTAGTTGGACAATTTTCCTCGTTGGAGGATCCTCGTGATCCTTGTGGTGTAAATATCAAAAAATCTGAACGAAATTATCTTTCGGCGTTTAGGGGTCATTGTGTTTGCAAAGCTGTGAACAACTGTCAAGTTTGATGTTGTGTTCTTGGCTACAGGTAATTGCTTCTGAGTTCAATGGCCTGGATTTCAGATTCCCAGCTCCTGCTAACAGGCTGTGAGCATCATTATTCGAGGCATGCTCTCCCTCTTCCAGTAATGGCAAAATGGTCTGTGAGATTTTCAGACTGGCTGCCCACCCGACATCAACCCTCTACGGCCGGTGCCATAAACCTGACCAAGACTTGGCAAGAGTGTGGCATGCTAAGAAACCTAAATGGTCAGTTGTCGGTTAAGGAGATCTACCTTGTTTGTTACGAGATTTGAACTCATACAAACGGTGCGTAACACTCCAGTTTTGGAGAGTCTAGATGAAGAAGGTAGAATGCAGGATTTGACGTAGGAGGTTGCATTCGTCTCTACGGCATGAATTGTGATCCAAACAACTCAAACAAAAAATTATGAAAGTTTGGCGGATTTGTCCTTTACAGAAAGATCGAGAGCATTCACGCTCTTGCTTACGCCTGATGACGGATGACGGCCAAGTAAGAGCAAGGTGATCAGTGAAGTAATGGTCAGCCTTGAGCATACAAGAAATGGCTGGCAGTGTAAACCATGGCTTCTCTAATTACAGACTGAACCTTAACCCATAGAATCCCTTCAACTTTTCATGATTGTTATGGGTTTCTTGGAGGTTTGCAGTCTTGTACGGCCATTTGAAATCCATTGAACAACACAGACGAAAACCACGTTTTTGTATAGAATAGAATTCTACAATTCTCACGGACAAGAATATTCCTCGAAAATGACAAACCGGACATGCAATAATCGTTCGAGTTGTTAGCCGTATGTGTTCCTCGCTCGGTTCATTATGTTGTATTATTGGGGATTCTTTGCTATTTTTCGAGGCGTGGTGACTCGCTGCCTGCTACTATCGTCCTCCTCCTCTTTGGAGTTACATGCTAATTCTGATATGGATTGGACGGGTGATCCTATTGCTCGACGTTCCAGCACTGGTTTGGTTTCTAAATCTTCTTAGGTGACTCACTCATCTCCTGGAAGAGCAAGAAGCATGATATCGCATGTTTCATTCTCCAACTCTAAGACAGAGTATCGTGCTATTGCACAAACGGCGTGTGAGATTGTTTGGCTATGGCGTCTGCTAGATAATATGGGAGTACCACTGACCTCGTCGACTCCCCTCTATTGTGACAACTAGAGTGCTATTCATATTGTAAATATTTCTCTCTCACAGTCCGAAGCATGCAGCAGCCATATGAGTGCAAATATTTTTGCTTAAGACCAGCTTTGAATTTACCCATAGGAGCACCACATTATTATACACCATAGCGGCATAGGACAAACTCCAAATTCGATCATGCGACCTCCCAAGAGGGAAACATCGGGTTTATCACTGGGATATAACGAAGGTTGTACCTTTTCTTTTTATATGCTAGTAGTTACTAACCTTGTGCGATGAACTCACGATCGACTAAGATGCCACTCTCGAGTTGCAAACATCATGTCTGCACAAGAGATGATCTTGCGTTGGTTGGACAACTTTGATGCCAATGCAGATTTGGAATTGCACCATTATTTTTCTTCTTCTAATGAGCCAAGTGGGACGATTTTAAGATGAGACTTCCATTTTAATATATAGGACTAGTAAGAAACCCGGCCAATGCCCGGATGAACTTGATGCATGCCCCTAGGCACAGATGATATCACAACCGTCTGATGAAGTGTGCAATTAGAGAGAGATATAATACTAATGATTTTCCTAATTAACATCAAATGACTATTAAATGCTGTTAAATGGGTATTTATCATCTTTATATTAGGTTTTTAATAAGATTTATGAGAAAGTCGTATTCACACACGGGAGAAGGATTTTAGCTCTTCAAAAGAGGTCCGCGTGTCACAACACGGGAGAGAGTGCTCCAGTTTAGTATTATACTACTAGTTAGAAACCTGAACAATGCCCGAATGAACTTTTGCACACCAATTTGCACAAACGACATCACAATCATTCGAATAACTGTGCAATCTGAAGTGAGTGTGATTCACTCGTTGGGATGTGATTCACTTGTTAAGGAGGGTGATATAGTACATTAGTATAAATGATTTTTTTAATTAATATTAAATGACCATTAAATGCCATTGAATGGGTATTTATTATCTTTATAGTAGGGTTTTTATTTGATTTATGAGAAAGAAAAAGAGAGTCATGTTCACACATGGGAGAAGAATTCTAGCTTCTCAAAAGAGATCCATGTGTCATAACATGGAAAAGAGGGCTCCATTTTATTAGATACTATTAG
This sequence comes from Chamaelirium japonicum, assembly GCA_947650365.1. Taxonomy (NCBI): domain Eukaryota; kingdom Viridiplantae; phylum Streptophyta; class Magnoliopsida; order Liliales; family Melanthiaceae; genus Chamaelirium; species Chamaelirium japonicum. Next base: position 27,549,443 of record OX393558.1, on the reverse strand, counting down.
TAAGAAACCCGGGCAATGCCCGAATGTACTTGATGCACGTCATTTGGCAAAGATGACATCACAATTATTCGAAGAAGTATGAAATCTAAAGTGAGTGTGATTCACTTGTTAGAGAGAGAGAGAGAGAGAGAGAGAGAGAGAGAGAGAGAGAGAGAGAGAGAGAGAGAGAGAGAGAGAGAGAGATTAACATAAAATGACTATTAAATGCCATTGATTGAAAATTTATCATCTTTATGGTAGGTTTTTAAATGGATTTAAAAGTGAGTCGCGTTCACATGCGGAAGAAGAATTCTAGCTCTTTAAAAATGACCACGTGTCACAACACAGGAGATAGGCTTCCATTTTAGTATATACTAGTAAGAAACCCGGGCAATGCCTAAATGTGCTTGATGCACATCATTTGGCAAAGAAGTGTGAAATTTGAAGTGAGTGTGATTCACTGTTAGAGAGAGAGAGAGAGAGAGGGAGAGATTAACATCAAATGACCATTAAATGCCATTGGATGAAAATTTATAATCTTTATGCTAGGTTTTTAAATAGATTTAAAAAAGAGCTACGTTCACATACAGAAGAAGAATTATCTCTCTTTAAAAGACGTCCACGTGTCACAACACGGGAGAGATGCTTCCATTTTAGTATTATACTATTAGATATAGATATAGATTAGAATAGGTATTGATCATGTAGAAAGCGTGAGCAGCTAATATGTAGCATCCGAGTCGCCCTCATCCTATCACCATACAAATCATAGATTATTTTGAGTCGTCCTCTTCCTATGACCACACGTATCATAGATTATTGATGATTTTCTTTTCTTTTTTTATTCTTTCTCACCAACGGGTCATAACACTCTTTGAGGCTTTTGTTTCAGTATTAGTGTATGTATTGGATTATATTAACACTATACGAAGATAATATTATGGATTCTTTTTCTTTGACTTGACCTAGCAAAGGTGACTACAATGGTCCTCCAGTCGGTCAACTCCGGTCAGTGAGCTCGACAAGCATCACAGCCGTACAATGGATGGAGATCCGAAAGTGAATTACACTCCAGCCAACCAAGTGCGGCTGTGATGCACGCCGGGCTCACCGACCAGAGGAGGCCTACCGGAGGCATGTAGACTCAAGCGCATGCGGAAAGTTTCTACCAAATAATAATAATAAAAAAATCACAGCGTCCCTATGCTTGCCGCTCCGGTGAAACGGACGTCTATGATCGCGAAACGTCAATCTGTGCAAATGATTCGGTAAAAGCTACGGGGAGCATATTATTTCTTTTTTTTTTTTTAAAAAAGAAACGGCCCGATTTTCGAAAACGATACGGTTGGCGCGGGTCCCACGTTGGCTTCCGACATTGAGCGCGGAACCAGATGCGCCAAGCGAAGAAAGGGTTCAAGGGCATTTCCGTCTTTTCGTGTAGCTATCTCTGTTCTGCATCCTCATATATATAGACAGACGCCCGTCCCCCCGGCGCAGCACACCCTCCGGCGTGCGGGGGGCGGCACCGGAAACCGTCGAGCGCCAGAGACGACTCCTCCCTCTCTCTCCCTCTCTCTGTTTCTCCAGATTTCAGGTCAATGGACGGCACGGTTCGCGGCCCCGCGAGCTTCGCCACCCAGGCCGATGCTCTCTTCAGGAAGAACGTCACCTTCCAGGTCTCGAATCCCAACCCCACCCCACCTCCTCAGCCGATTCCTTTTCTTGATCCCTTCTCATCGATTGATTGATCCAAGATTCAATTTTTCCTTCGGGAACGAATTTCAAGTTCGCAACCGATCACCATGGATTCAAGATCAAGGGGGGTTCCAAGAATCTTCATTGTTCGTCGATTCACTAAAACGGATGCTAATCTTTCACTCCCTATCCGCAGAAACGAAATTGGAGGACGAACACCTGCATCATCGCCTTCCCGCTTCTTCTCTGCTTGATCATCGTGATCATCCAAAATTTGGTCAACAACCAGCTCGATAAGGCCGATAATCGATGCGGGTGCACCTGCGTCGACGCGAAGGGGGACGGAGCATGCGAGGAGGAGTGCGGTATCCAGTACTCGACGCCGGACCAAGCGATCTTCTGCTTGATACAGAGCCCCCCGAGATGGCCCCCCTTGCTGCAAGTCCCCCGCCCCGAGTTCCGAGCTGCCAGGGATGATTTTATTCCATACCCGGACCTGCCGGACGAATCGTGCCGAAGGACAGGATCGTGCCCCACGACTGCGCTTTTCACCGGTACTGATAGGTCCCTTGCAGAAAGTGAGTGAATTCCCCCCCCTCAAACAATGTAGTCCTTGATCATGCTATTGGAATTTCCAATTATCGGTGTGGATGACATGAATCTTGATTCTTCTTGTTTTGATAGGGTTGGCCGCGAATTTGTTTATGAGCACATCCTCTTTGAACTCTTCGGATTTTCTAGGTACTCTCTCCGGTTTCATATTGGTGAGTTTGGTTGGTAAGATAAGTGTTGGCTTCCGCATATGCTTCGATTGTAACACCAGGTTTTCGTGTTTCTAATCGCGTCGGAAACTTTACAGGGGACCGACACAGTGCCCAACTCCGAACAGTTTATTGAGCCTGCTTTTGCCTCGGATAGGCCTATATATGTGGTTCAGCCTCAGTGCACGGCAAATTTTACGCTTTCGGTTCCTATCGAGATTGCTACTGTAACAATTCAGCAAGGTACAAATCTTATTTCTATGCAAAATGTCGCTATATTTTCTTGGAAAATACTGTGCGTGAAAAGAAACGGGAACTTGCATCGTAGATTGGGGTAAACTTTTAAGAAATTTATTGTGTCTCAATGTAACCATTATGTCCTGACGGTCAAAAATGTTACTATTCTATTACCCTCGTGTGGCAAGTGAGATCCGAGGTGAGCAACACCTGTGTGATGGTTGTGTTTACCATCATCACAATCTTTTACTTTCTCTCAACTTGCATCCATGTATCCTAGATTTGACATCCTCTTTTTCTGAAGCTTTGCTAGAAATCTGAGTTGCTCTCCGAGTCTCCTCGGATCTTTGTTACATATGCCAATACCATCTTAATTGGTTCTCCATCACTTTGTACTCATTTGGTGTAACTTTTTGAGGTTAAATAGCATCCCATATTTGGATGGGGTTAGGTAGTCCTTAACCGGTATTATATAAAGAGGGGCTCATTTCTCGAACCCTTTGCCTTAGGATGATTTAGCTCTAGTTCTCAATGGGGTCGGGAATCAGGAATAAAGCTGCTTGTGAGTACGAAAGGGAGCGGGAGCGGGAGCGGGTGTATGCGCAGAAAAAGATCCGGGTCGTCTTTATTGCAAACACACGAAGATTACAAGTGCCGGGACCCGGGGACTCGGGGGTGGTGAGCCAGGTGCGGCGAATATTGATCAGGGGATTGTGGGAGAGATCCTCTGGAGGGTCCCTTTGATCCGTGTCTCCACGTGGTATTTGTGCGAGAGCTCTGAAGGGGTTGTCCAGGATAAAGGTCTTTACAGGGTGAGGGTTCTTTGAGAGGCTAAGGAATATCCGCCGTTGTTTTTGTCCCTTCCGTGCTTCGCGCTTTCTCGACTAGGGGTTTTCGGCGTCGCTCCTTGGTCTTCGCGTCTTCCTCGCTCCTTGCTAGACCTTGGCGTCCTTGATCGTCGGTTCGCGACGTCAATCGTGCTTTTGGCGTTGACTTTGGCTTTCGGCTTTGGCGTGGCTCTGGCTTTTGCTTTGCTTTGGCGCTTGCGCTTGGACGTAGACGGGGGGAGACTTGCGATGCTTTCGTTCTTCCGGACTTCGCGTCGTATCGGCTAGAATGTGCGGTGCTTTTGCTCGTGACCGGCATAGTCGCTTGGCTTTGGCACTTGCGTTGCTTTGGCACGGGCTTTACCGGGGCTTTTGCTTTGGCTTCTTGCGTGGGCTTTTGCTTCGGCGTCGACTCGATCTTCTTCTCGAACGGCAGTGACTACTTCTTCAAGGCTTCTGGCTTCCTCGACGGTTTAGGCGTCGGCTCGACTTTTCTTCTCCTCCGGGCTTCTTTGGCGTGATCGGAGTCGAAGGGTACCTTTGAAAACGGCGAGGGTGGCACCGATCTCCGTGCGATGGTTGTAGCGTCGGCTTTGCTTTGAAAACGATGGGTGTAGCGACGACTTTGCTTTGAAGACGACGGGTGTAGCGACGCTTCGGGTATTCCTCTCCAAGCTTTCTTCTTCGTGGATGGAGCGGGCGTTTGTCGAAGGCGACGGGGTGATGACGCTTCGGTCTTCTTCTCCGGGCTTTTGTGCTTGATCGGAGTCGAAGGTTTGTTGGAGACGACGAGGTGGTGCCGCTCCGATCTTCTTCTTCGGCCTTTGTTTCTGGCGTCTTCGGAGTCGAAGGGTTCTTCTTCTCCGAGCTTTCTTCTTCGTGCACGGAGTCGAAGGCTTGATCTTCTTGTGCAAGGGTCTTCACGTTGATGAGGGCTTTCAATGGACTAAGCCGGTCCCGAAGGGATAGGCTTGCCCGTGCCTCGTGAAGCCTTGGGTCGATGAAGAGCGCGTCTCCTCTTGTGCAGAGCTTCCTTGCTTCGTCTTCAGCTTCCGACCTGGCGACGGTTGTGGCGTCAGCTTTTTCTCCGGGCGTATTCGGCGTAATCGGAGTTAAAGGCTTTGTTGAAGATGACGGGTGTAGCGCCGCTTCGTTTTTCTTCTCCGGGCTTTTGAGCTTGATCGGAGTCGAAGGCTTGTTGGAGACGACGGGGTAGTGCTGCTCCGATCTTCTTCTCCAGCCTTTTGGGCTTAATCGGAGTCGAAGACTTGTTGGAGTCGATGGGGTATTGCCGCTTCGATTCTTCTTCTCCGGCCTTTGCTTCTGGCGTATTTGGAGTCGAAAGGTTCTTCTCCGAGCTTTCTTCTTCGTGCACGGAGTCGAAGGGATGATCTTCTTGTGCAAGGGTCTTTACGTTGATGAGGACTTTCGATGGACTAAGCCGGTCCCAAAGGGATAGGCTTGCCCGTGCCTCGTGAAGCCTTGGGTCGATGAAGGGCGCGCCTCCTCCTTTGCAGAGATTCTTCGCTTCTTGCCATCCGACCTCTTGAGCCTTCCCCCTCTCCCTCTATTTATAAGTGAAGGGGGGAGGGGAGAGATTTGGGAAGTTTATTTGAATCCCTTTAATATCTCTCCCATAATTACCCCAAGATTTATTCTTCCATTGAAGAGAGGAATAAACCTTTATTTGCCTTCCTTTTATGGCGGAGTAGTTATGGCTCAATCTTCTTTGAATTTATTTGAGTCTTGCACATAAAGTCGATGGCGACCCGGCTTCGTTTCTTGTCCGTCGGATCGAGGGATCGGCGCAGATCCACACTTACGTAGACGTCATACGCAACCTCCCCCCGCCCATGGCGGTATTTGTTTCCTTTTTGGTCTCTTCTTTTCTTTTCTTTTCTTTCCTTTCTTTCCTTTCTTTCTTTCTTTTCCTTCTTTTCTTTTCTTGCATGGCCGGCCACCCCCCTAAAGGGGTTCAGATTTCTATAGGGGGACCGGGTGGGCCCCACTTGGGGATGGGCCCACCCGGCCCCTTGTTTGGTGCGGGTCGGGTCCGGTTTGCGTGTCGGGTTTGCCTCCGAGTCGGTGCTTGCGAGTCGGGTCCGAGTCCGAGTGCGTGTCGGGTTTGCCTCCGCATTGGTGCATGCAAGTCGGGTCCGGGTCCGGGTCCGAGTGCGTGTCGGGTTTGCCTCCGCATACGTGCATGCGAGTCGGATCCGGGTTAGACACAATTTGTGTGTCTACAGCGGGAGCAAAGACAAACAAGTCATACTTTTAGTTCTATTTCTCGATGGGGTTAGGATCAGGATTGAAGCTGCTTGAGAGTACGAAAGAGAGCAAAAGCAAAGGCAACAAGCCATACAAAAAGAATGGACAACTAATGTCCAACAAAAAGCAGAAAGCTAGCACATATCCAGCCAAAACAATCCCCAATTCCGATGCCAGTCAGGCTTGGATTTGTTGCTGAAGATCCTGTAGTTATGCTCTAGCCAAATTGGCCAAAGTAGGGCTGCTGCTATTATGTCCCAGGATGGCCTGGTGCCTGAGGGGATTGAACCTATCCTCGAGTCCAACCCAAGTGTGGAAACAGAGGGGCGAGTGCGGAAAATTTATTATGTCTCAGTGGCGATAACCATACAATAGCCATAACCATTATGTCCTGACGGGCGAAACTGTTAGTATTCTATTAACCTCATGTGGCAAGTGAGATCCGAGGTGAGCAACACCTGCGTGATGGTTATGTTTACCATCATAACGATCTTTTACTTTCAACTTGCATCCATGTTATCCTATATTTGACATCCTCTTTTTCCGACCCTTTGCTAGAAATCTGAGTTACTCTCAGGGTCTCCTCGGATCTTTGTTACATATACCAATACCATTTTAATTAGTTCTCCATCACTTTGTACTTAATTGGTGTAACTTTTTGAGAACGGGAGCAAAGGAAAACAAGTCAACAAAAATAATGGACAACTAATATAGAAAGCTAACACATATCTAGCCAAAACAATCCCCAATTCCAATGCCAGTCAGGCTTGGATTTGTTGGTGAAGATCATGTGGTTACGCTCTGTTAATGTAAAGAGATGGGTCGGGTTGTGTGTGTATACATGTACATATATATTGGGCTTTAGTCCCTCAATGAGAAGCATTCCATTCTCTCCAAACCCTAGCCTTCATCTCCTAATATGGTATTAGAGCCCTAGGGTTCTCTCGTGCGACGACGGCAGCCACCTTCGGTCTCCTCCTCCGGCCTCCCTCCACCCGGCAGCCCCTTCTCCGGCCTCCCTCCACCCGGCAGCCCCCTGACCCCTCCCCTCTACCCGCCGGCCCCCCCCGACCCCTCCCTCCACCCGCCCGGCACCCCCCAACCCCTCCCTCCACCCTCCCCCCCCCCCCCGACCCCTCCCCTCCACCCGCCGGCTCCCCCGACCCCTCCCTCCACCCGCCGGCCCCCCCGACCCCTCCCCTCCACCCTCCCCCCCGCCCTCTCCCCTCCACCCGCCGGCTCCCCCGACCCCTCCCTGCACCCCCCAACCCCTCCCTTCCCCCTCCCCCCCCCCCCCCCCCCCCCGACCCCTCCTCTCAGCCCGCCGGCTCCCCCGACCCCTCCCTCCACCCGCCCGGCACCCCCCAACCCCTCCCTCCACCCTCCGGCCCCCCCCCGCCCTCTCCCCTCAACCCCCCTTCTCTGTAGTGAACTGCTTGTCTCCTCGTTTTGATGGTATTCTCGAGCCACATCCCTCCACCACATCAGTCGACTGTGGACGTCGTCAGGGTCCCCTCTGTCATGATGGCGAGACTGCTGCTGGTCTCCCTACTCCAGCACCGCCTGTCACCACTCCTGCTCCGTCTCGGTCTTACTCCGACCGCCTCCAGCGCTTTGAGGAGTTACTGTTGCGATACCTCGCCTCCACCAGCTCTTCGACAGATCACAGTCTCTCTGCCACTCCGGGTACTTCTGCTCAGTCTCGGTCTTACTCCGACCGCCTCCAGCGCTTTGAGAAGTTACTGTTTCGATACCTCGCCTCTACTAGCTCTTCGACAGCTCACAGTCTCTCTGCCACTCCGAGTACTACTGCTCCATGGATCTTCGACTCGGGTACCTCCTGCCACCTTACCTCTGATCCATCTGTCCTCACGGATTGTAGCCCTGCTCCTATCCATATGGGGATCCACACTGCTGACGGGACTCGTGTACCCATTTCGCAGTGTGGATCCATCACCCCTGCCTCCGATCCCACTGGTCGCCTAACCTTACCTCGTGTTCACCTTGCTCCCCGCTTAAACATTAACTTAATATCTGTTAGTTCTCTTTGTGACTCGGGCCTGATCGTTACATTTACTTCTTCTTCTTGTTATGTATAGGATCCTCGGACGGGTCAGAGAGTTGGGCTGGATCGTCGAGCAGGGGGACTCTATCAGTTGGATCACCTCCAGGTTCCCACTTCCACTCCGTCAGCTCTGTCTGTTACCTCTGATGCCGATTTGTGGCACAGAAGGTTAGGTCACATATCCAGTGATCGACTCCAAAGCGCTTTTCGCTCTGGCGCTTTAGGTCAGGAGTCCTTCTCCCTTCTCTTTGTCTGTATTGGGTGTCAATTAGCAAAGCACCTTGCTCTTCCTTTTTCTATTAGTGTTTCCAGTTCCAACGCCCCTTTTGATCTCGTGCACTCTGACTTGTGGGGTCTTGCTCCAGTTGCCTCTTTTACTGGTTTTTTGTATTGTGTGAGCTTCATAAATGATTACTCCCGCTGCACCTGGGTCTATCTCATGCGTCGCCGCTCCGAGATTCCTCATATTTACAGGACCTTCACTACCATGCTTCACACCCAGTTTGGTCGGCGCATTAAGACTTTTCGGTCTGATTGTGCCCAGGAGTATCTCTCCTCTGAGATGCACGAGATCCTTCAGACTCACGGCACTCTTCACCAACAGTCGTGTCCCCACACCCATGAACAAAACGGAGTCGCCGAGCGCAACCATCGCCATGTCCTCGAGACAGCACGAGCTCTACTTCTGTCTGCTTCTGTTCCATATTCCTACTGGGCTGAAGCTGTCCTGATCGTTGTTCACCTCATCAACATCACTCCGTCCTCATCCCTCTCTGGTGTTTCCACGTACGAGTGGCTTTACTCCACATCTCCTGACTACTCTCTTCTTCGTACCTTTGGGTGCATGTGTTTCGTCCGCCTCCCTCCCCATGAGCGCACCAAACTCTCTGTTAGGTCTGTTAGGTGTGTTCACTTAGGACTCAGTCGGGAGCACAAGGGCTATCGGTGCTACGATCCCTTGGCTCGCCGGATCCGTCTCTCGTCACGTCTCCTTTGTAGAGGATGTCCCGTACTTTTCCACTGAGTCCCGGGATCTTCCCTCACCACTTATGTCATCTTCTACGTCGTCATCCCCTTTCATCATCCCCTTCCTACCTCCGTATCCTGCTCCCACGCCCACCTTCCCGGTTGAGCCTCCTCTACCTTCCTTGCCTCCCCTGTCTCCACCACCTCCACCTCCACCTCCATCGTCTCCACCACCTCCCCCGCCACCTCCCTCTCCCCCGTCACCTCCACCACCACCACCTATCATACGTGTCTACGTTCGTCGCTCCACAGTTCCTCCCACCGAGTCTGTCTCCACTGGTACTACTTTGCCTGCAGCTGCTCCCACCTCTCCGGCCGCGGATCCTGGTTCTGTTCGGCGCTACCCTTCGCGCGAACATCACCCTCCTGACAGATATGACTACTCCCCTGACAGGTTTGGTTACTCTGTGTTTACTCCTGTTTCTCCTGACACTTCTGGACACTCTGTTGTTGCCTCCTACTCTCCATCCTACCAGGTCTTTCTCCATCCTACCAGGCCTTTCTTACAGCTCTTCACACCCACCGGGAGCCCCAGTCGTACCGTGAGGCAGTTGTACACCCAGAGTGGTGACAGGCCATGACAGTCGAACTTGAGGCCTTTCAGTGGACTCAGACGTGAGATTTGGTTCCTTGTCCCACTGGCGTGGTTCCTGTTAGCTGCAAATGGATCTTCAAGATCAAGACTCGACCTGATGGGTCCATTGAGCGGCATAAGGCGTGCCTTGTTGCTCGTGGTTTCTCCCAGGAGTATGGGATTGACTACGAGGAGACGTTTGCTCCAGTGGCTCGGATGACTACCGTTCGTACCCTCTTAGCTGTGGCAGCTGCTCAAGGGTGGCCTCTACATTAGATGGATGTGACCAACGCATTTCTCCACGGTGATTTCTCAGAGGAGGTATACATGGCTCCTCCACCGGGCGTCCCTGCTCCTTCAGGTCACGTATGTCATTTGCGCCGAGCCATTTATGGGCTCAAGCAGGCCCCTCGTGCCTGGTTTGAGCGATTCCGCAGTGCAGTCATGGCCGCCGGGTTTGTTGAGCGCCACTCTGACTATGTCATGTTCACTCGCTCCTCCAGTCAGGGTATTGCAATTCTTCTTCTCTATGTGGATGATATGATCATCACCGGGATGACAGTGCCACCATAGCGTCCCTTCAGTGCCACCTCCAGAGTCAGTTTGAGATGAAAGATCTGGGCCCTCTTCGCTACTTTTTGGGCCTCGAGATTGCCCGGTCAGCTCGTGGTCTGTTAGTCTCCCAGCAAAAGTACATCTCCGATATCTTTGCTGATGCTGCTCTTACTGACTCTCGCACTACTGACACACCCATGGAGCTCAATTTGAAGCTTCTTTCTACAGATGGTGAGCCACTCCAGGATGTCTCCCGCTACCAGAGGCTGGTTGGGATGCTCGTCTACCTCACTATGACCCGGCCAGACATTGCCCATGCTGTTGGCATTGTCAGTCAGTTCGTTCAGGTTCCCCGTTCGGTTCACTATGCAGCAGTCCTTCGGATTATCCGCTACCTTCGAGGCACCATCACCCGCTCACTACTTTTTCCCTCTACCTCTCCGTTGGTGCTGCGTGCCTACTTCGATGCAGATTGGGCAGGAGATGTAGCCACTCACCATTCTACTATCGGATACTGTGTGTTCCTTGGTGATTCTCTCATTTCTTGGCGAAGCAAGAAACAGGAGTCTGTTGCTCGCTCAAGCACCGAAGCCGAATGCAGGGCTGTGGCTTCCACCACCGCAGAGATTGTCTGGCTTCGCCGCCTTCTACTAGACCTGGGAGTTGTGGTATCCGGGCCCACGCCTCTCTTCTGTGACAACCGGAGTGCTATTTAGATTGCTAACAATCCGGTATTCCATGAGCGGACAAAACATATTGAGGTTGATTGTCACTATGTTCGCCAGGAGTTTCTCGACCACACCATCTCCTTGCCATTCATTTCATCATCGGAGCAGACTGCTGATTTTCTGACGATGCCCCTTACGATTGCTCGCTTTCGGTATTTTATCGGCAAACTCTCGGTCCATGATCCACTGTGAGTTTGAGGGGGAGTGTTAATATAAAGAGATGGGTCGGGTTATATGTACAGTCGGGTCGGGTTGTGTATGTATATATGTACATATATATTGGGCTTCAGTCCCTCAATGAGAAGCATTCCATTCTCTCCAAACCCTAGCTTTCATCTCCTAACACGCTCTAGCCAAACTGTCCAAAGTAGGGCTGCTGTTATTATGTCCCAGGATGGCCTGGTTCCTGAGGGGATTGAAGCTATCCTCCAGTCCCAACCCAAGTGGGGAAACAGAGGGGCGAGTGTGGAGGGTTGACCAGAGAAGAGTTGATAGGTCCAAAGTGGTTGGATGCTGGGACAGTGGATAAATAGGTAGTTGCATCACGTGGTGTATCTTCTAAACATCATTTGGTGTAGCTGTTAAACATCATTTGAAGTGCTCGTTTCTCTCCCTAACCTTTCTTGTTTCAAAACTCATCTACTTGCACATTCTACCTTGCCACACTAACCTTTGTGCTTGGACATTCTTTATTGTTCAATATTCTAAACCATGCAACAAATTTTTTTGGAAAGGTAATCATGCAATGATGCAACATTATGGGCCTTGCTGTTATCAATTTAACTTTTCCTTTCGTTTTCTATTTCATCCACCTAGCTCTCCCTAATGGATGCACCCTCCATCTTTTCCTTCCTTTGTGTAAGTGATCCAAGATAATAAAAACACCTAACTTTTTCATCCGCCCTTATCATTGAAGAGCTTCACAAAGGCTATTCAAACAACCCTATCATCAGTGACCACCAAGCACTTATAAGAAGATTCCAACGAATTCACATATCCCACATTTTCATGGAAAGGAACAGATTTGCTGATTGGTTAGTGTCGGAGATCAAGGAAGCCTATAATAAACTATCAGATCATAAAATTTTCCTCATGAAGTTGTGGAAGTAGGAAAAGTGTACTGTAGTTTATATTATTTTGTAAGACTCCAAAGATAGTAGGCGGATTTACCAAAAAAATACTGATGGAAAAATGACTATATCATGATAAATTCTGGACATCAATTTGTTCAGGCCTTACTTCCATTTTTTTTTTTCAAAAATTGTATTCATACACTCCTATTGTAATTTAAGTGCATCTCATTTTCTTTATGGCTTTCCTGCAGGGTAAGTAATTCATTCACATTATTGATGCACAACATATGACACATAAAACTTCTATTCTTAAACGGTCATTAGTCATCAAATTTTCTTTGTTCTTTATCATGGAAGGACAAGACTTATTATGGCTTCACAAATGCTTCAACAGCTATGAGCGGGTTGATCGTTTACTCAGGACTCATGTCTGTTAAATATGGGATGTTTAGTTAATAAGTCGAATATACAACATTTGTATTCATAATTTATAGTAGAAACACTATTTTTATGTGTTTTAGAGACACTATTTTTGTGTGTTTGAAAAGAATCCTTGATTTGTTAGTTTCGCAAATAAATTGATTTTTTGCAACATATGTTGATGTCTCAGACTGTATTTTCCTGATCGACATTTTGTTAACATTCTTGGACAAAAAAAAACATTTTGCTAACATGCACTTAAGTTCAACTTACCTTATACCATATCATGTGCCATTCAGCAACCACAATCTATATATATGTTATATTTTTATTTTTTTAATAACCAACGTTTCTCGACCTATAACAGAGGTAAAATGCATACAAGGTTTATCTTTGTGGCGTGATAGTTTGTCAGTGGTAAATGATGAGTTATTCAAGGGCTACCAACAAGGTAATGCAGAGAAGAAGCCGAATGAAATTGTTGCAGGTATTTTTCCTTTACCTTTTGTTTTCATCAATTATCTATCATGTGTGGATTGACCTAGTTATTTTCCCTTGCAGCTTATGACTTCTTGAACTCTAATGAGAAAATTTTTAATGTGAGAATATGGTACAACTCAACCTATAACAGTGACATTGGGACTTCTTTTTCGATCCTGCGTATTCCGCGGTCAATGAATATGGTATGTGCACTGATTCAGAATTTTTATCCTATTTAATTGATTGACCTTTTCACTTGCTTATACCAAAGACTTCTATAATTCTAAATAGGCACAGATGTTCAGTTTATCTTGGACAACACCTGCACACACAACCGCTAAATCACAGTACAAGTATCTTTTCAAAAATGTTGCAGAATTTTAACCTTAGAATAGGCAGATTCTCTCTTTCATTTTTATATATTCCTTTTTCTTTTTCTGTATTTGCTCCTGGCTGGGGCAGGTATAGTCATATCAGTTAACGCTACCTAGTTCCACAACATGGTCATAAGGAATTCTGTTAAATGTGTTGATTTAGTTCTGAAACTTTAGGAAGAATGGTTGGAAAGATACACAGCTACAATATCTCTTCAGTTGGGGCGATAGCTATATAGTCATGGCAGATCAATCACCAAGAGTTTCCTAGGAGTATGGAAACTGCCCAGTAGCATGAACCTTGAATAAGAAATTTGCGAGACGCTTAGTAGACAAACTCCTATTTAGAGAGTTCGAGATGGCAACATTTGACGGAGGCACTCATTTTTTGTATGGGTTGTTTGCTCTTGAAGCTCGTATTTTCTATGACTTAAAAGGTGGCCTATTATCATAATAAAGAGGAATGGAAGCTGTACCAAAAAAAAAAGAGAGGAGTGAAAGCAATGAAGGTGACACCTAGGTCAGAGCGAAGACAAGTTAATCACAATATCCCTGAATCTGTGTCCCATCACAACACATTGCTGGAGTGTGAGACAATCTCTTGTTTCTTGCACTTCCGGATACGGGGGTCTTTTGGGGAAGATAAAGCCTGTAGTGGAGCACTATTCAGTAAAAATACTTCACAAATCAGTACTGGTGTGTGCATGAAGCCCCAACTTCAATATACAAGAGAAGGGGACATAGGTATTGAAGAATGCATAAACTCTAATGAGAATATTTGGTACAACTCAACCTATATGTGGCACTGGGATTACCCCTGCCTTGTTGACGATTAAGGAATATGGTACATACACTGATTCACGATCTTTCTCCTCTTTCTTTGCTTAAACTCTGGACCTGCTCATATCAGAGACTTCTCATTCGTAATTTGAAGAACCTTTGTCAGCTAAGTGGGCAATGGGAATAGACATCAATTTGATCACTGGCCTAAACATGCATACAGAAACTCGATCTAACACAACATGAGGTGTCTTATCGAGAATGTTGCAGCCTTTTGACCTGGGCAAAAATGGACTCTTTTCTTATTCTTTTTCTCCTGTTTTTTATCCTTGTTCGGGTCGGGTGTCAACAAATCAGTTCATGCAAATGAAACTTATTCCACAGCAGGGTCTTATGAAATTCTTATCTATGTAATTAAATGTTCTATGCAAAGGAACTCTCGAGTAAATTTAGTTATGAAACTTGATGAACAATGGTTAGACAGGCAAACATTGCAAAATATCTCAATAATGTGGACGGTGACCAAATATATATATAATTACGATAGAGATACTTCATTAGTGCGATATACACTCAAATATGTATAAATGAGAAAGTAGAAATATAACCCCCCCCCCCCCCCCCCCCCCAAAAAAAAAAAAAAAAAACCCCACACCCAAACCCACCCACCCACCCATAGACACATGGCAAACCCATCACCGAGTAGGTGGATAGGTACCGAATGAACCACTGATATGGGCCTTTGTTAAGAAATATGTGAACATCTTAGTAGATAAATTTGAGGAGTCGAGTCTTTATGTGATGTACTCTCGGAGAAACTTGTATTTCAATGATATAAAATGCAATCTATTATAAAGCACTACCTGTTTAGAGACAAGACAACTTAAACTCACTAGCTCTGCAATGGTGTGTCCCATTGCCCCTAGGTGCTGGAACGTGAGAATCTCTTGCTTCATACTGCTCCAGGAAATAGGAGTTCCAATGAAAATATATAAACATGTAGTGAATCATTATTCAATAGGATCACCCACCTAATCAGTGTTGTGTGTGCACGAATCTCCAACATGGAGATACAAGCGAGCTCGTAGTAGTCCCCCATAAGTATCAAAGAGTGATTAAAACAAACTCATAGTGAACAAAGTGAGGAGGTATGACAAATGATCTCCACATGTGATGCATATGCGATATTAGGCTGAGTTCAGATAGACGACACATCAAGCTGGCCAAGTAGGGTGTGAAGTAGATTCCCGTTTGTGGATAGAGTTTCAGTAAAGTTCCATCGGGGTATTGACGATTAATCAAGTAGGAACTACTAATTAAATTAGCTGTGCATTCTAGTTATAGAACCAAGTGCCTTCGATGCAAGAAAGCAATATTATTGACTACGTAGTGTAGAGAGCCACTACCAATCTCAATCTTACGCTATGAGATACTATATTAGATAAAGGGCTGCAAACGAGCCAAGCTTTGGTCTGTTTGCGCTTGGTTTGTTTATTAAATGAACCTAAACTTCAAGCTTGGGCTTGGCTTGCTTAATAATCAAGCCGAGCCGAGCCAAGCCGATCTGAGCTTTGGTTTGCTTGAGCTTGGATCATTTATTAAACGAGCCTAAACTTCAGGCTAGGCTACACTTAATTAGTGATCGAATAAACTCGAATGGTCCATTATCAAACTTGTGGCGAACTCTAGAATCAATCAAAAGCATAGACGATATATGTTAGGTCTGTTCAAGCCTTTTATGACTCTATTCACGAGCTTGCTCATGAGCCCTAAACAAGCATGTTTGCTAGCCAAACCGAGCTGAGCTTTGGCCTGCTTGAGCTTGGCTCGTTTGTTAAGCGAGCCTAAACTCTAGCTTGGACTTGGCTCGATTAGTAATCGAACGAGCTTTTATCGAGCTTCTTTGCGAGCCACTCACGAGCATCTTGATTCGTTTATAGCCCTAGATAAGACATTGTGATTTTTCTAGGGAAAATATGGTGCAAGGATTATAATCAGCAATGATCATCTCATCATTATAGAGCCACAAAACTTCAATGCCACAAGAGCAGTGTTGTGTAAAAGAGTGTAATCATGTCAATTCTTAGAGAATCTTGACTTTGTGAGAAAATGCATGTAATCCCATTGTTAGGTGTGTGACCGTGTTCGCAACCCTGAAGATTACTCAAGTGCATCACATTGGAGATAAAGTACATCTGAAGACCTGACAATCCATCTCACATCTCTAAATGTCGATCTGAGTGATGCGAGATCGGTAGGATTAGAAGGTGTTGACTTGAGTTTTCGACCGTATTGATTTGCATGCAATTTCATCCTTTCACGTTTTTCGAGATCCGATGCAATTTTAATTAGAGTCATGAATTTTAAAATAAATTTTTTTATTGACTTTAAATTGATATGTGTTTTGTCAGATTTTTGGCCATTGAGTGGACCACCACTTAGAATTTTCTAAGTGGTGGTGGACCACACTAGTACTCCGAACAACTGTCCGGAACGCCTAGTGGGTGGGTATAATTGGGTTAGGACCTGCTAGGAGTGACCTCGAGTATATGATCCCCTTTCCCTTTTGGATTGAGTGTGGAAGAAGAGAGAGAGAGAGAGAGAGAGAGAGAGAGAGAGAGAGAGAGAGAGAGAGAGAGAGAGAGAGAGAGAGAGAGAGAGAGAGAGAGAGAGTCCCATTGCTAGGAGCTCAAGAATCGTTGGTTTTTTTCTCTTCTCTCTTCCTACCTTGAAGCAAGATTTGATCTCCTATTACTTGTAGGTAGCTTCCATATTTGTTTGCATTGATTACATGTTTGATTTCCTTTGTAATCATTTTCAGTTAGTTGGTTTGGCTTGTTTTTTTCCTTACCCTTGCAATCGCATACAATGGGATTTTTTGTGCGATTCGGAAGAGGTGCTTCGACTTTCCTTGAGGTTTATTGAGCGTCAAGCATCATAATTTCTCGTAGCAGGTCTCCGGGAGAACCGATGTAAGATACTTTGGGGGTCCTTCGCATGTGGTTTTATCGGCGAAGTAGTCCCTTAAATGGTGGTTGTTGCGGCAGAGCGCAACGCACCTTTGGATGCGCTTAGTGTTTCCAATTGAGACGAGGGAGTTTGTGCTGTGACACGGGTAAGCATCTAGAGCCGTTCATGTGGAGATCGAACTAAGGATGACCAACGACAAAAGGCTTCATAAAAGCTGAGGAGTTATCACTTTCAAAGAAGTGTGGAGGGTTTACTCTAGGCTGATTCTTGAGATATTACTCTATCTTTGTACATGAACCTTGATCTAGTCAATTGCATTCACCATTTGACCAAGCTGACGAGGTTTTTGCTGTGAAGGGTTTCCTCATAAATATATCGATGCATACTTTATTTTATTGCTTATACAAAGCCTTGTATGATTTTTCCCATTCACATGCATTAGTCCCATTCACATGCATTAGTCCATTTGAGAGGGGGATTTCGATCATTCTGTTTCCACGGGTTGACGAGAGACACAATTCCTTTCTCCATATGGGGAGAGAACTCTGGTTTCCTATATGCTTGCCATAAGCACCACGAAAAATGAGCATTAAATGGGTTCGACCACTTATGATGAGGTGTCTAGCTTTGCAAATAAAATGTTCATTGACTCGTAAAAAAATGCAAAAAGGCAAGACAAAGGCCGTCATATCATTTAGTAAAGATGATTATGTGCTCCTAGGATACCTAAAGATGCTTTGACATCTATACCCTTGGGTTGGTGAACCTTAGCTCCAACGAGAACGACTCAACATATTGTCCACGAATGATCGATACTCTTTTTAATTTTCTTCACTAGGATGCTTTTTGAGGCACTTGACAAAAATCTGTTGTAGTAGTGGCCTCGTGCCATTTCCTACATGTCCAGGATGTTTTCAATCACAAGTTTCAAAGGGATACTCTAATTCTATCCAACCCTTGCATATTTTTCACCACAACCGGATTTTGTTGTGGCGCGCCACTTACGAGTCACCTAGCAAACTTACGGATGACGATCTAGCAAAGCCTCGCCCATTTATCACCACAATCGGATTAGGTTGTGCCATGCCACTTACGTGTGATGACCTAGCAAATCCTTGCTCATTTCTCACCACAATCGGGTTAGGTTGTGATGCGTCACTTACGGGCGACGACCTAGTCTTAACGTTTATTGAATTGGGATTCATTTCATAGTTTGAGACTTTGAGTTGGTTCTTTGCAACTAGCGTTCAACCTAATATCAACCCTCAACCTTTCTCATCCGGTCTTGGGACCGGCAATGATAGTTTTAAAAAATTCTTGCACATCGCTTTACTGACTAGCTTTCCACCATTAGCTACAGACAGTTCTATGTGAGAGCTACCTTGCACAACACACCTAGTTCTCTTGGCAATACGGAGATCCAAAAAATTTTGAGTACTCCTTGAATCTCTGAATACTACAAAAAAGTTGAACCCTTTAATTCTCATAGTCTGGTTTGAGCCAGATTCAAAGATGGTGTATACTGAGATAACTGAATCCTTCTCCATATCGAATGAGTCTTCTTCATTTGCAGCTTCAACCTTTACATCACCTTCATTGGCATCTCCCACATCAAGTAGATAAGTTTTTGGTCTTTTGCAATGGTGACCAGGTGTATAATTCTCATCACAATTGTGACACAGCCCATAGTCTCTTCTCTTTTGCATCTTGGTTGGCGACAATGATTATGTTAGATACCATCACACCCCAAAACCCAGGTTGTAAAGGAAGGTCTGCCATAGGGTATATGAAGCTGCCATTAAGTGCCCCCTTTTTCGATGTGGGACAAACCGATGGACTATCTCAACCCCCCCCCCCCCCCCCCCTTCAAGCGGAGCACGTGGAGCGAGTCACATTTGGTGGGGGCCGCAACCCCGAGGGTATACGAAGCAGCCGTTAGGTGCCCCCCTTTCCGATGTGAGACTAACCGGTGGACTCTCTCAATAGATTAATTGGTTATAAGCTAAGTGGCTTGTCGGATGGCAGTGTTGGCATTGGTATCCTTTTGGGAAAAGGAACCGGTTGATGGCATATGATTTTTAGTCACACTTGACTATAAGGGTCTGTTCTTTTGGCGAGACATAAATGGGATGTGAAATTCATTTGCTTGAGACATTCATGGGCAAGGACAATGATGTCACGAGAAATTAAATGTCTCATGTTATTTTTAGTTGGGCAAATCCATATAAATTTTCGATGGATCAAATAGATCTCATTAAATAATATCGTCCGGGGTAGGCAATCAATGTCTGACCAATTTTGGTGGGACTCTAATGTGCCACCAAACTAGGAAAAAAATGAATCTTGAAAAACCATTTACCTGGGACTTTGGACAAAAGAACGTGGCACAAAGTGAGATTACCCGGGTAAATCAATGTTCTACCTAATTTACTCGCCAAAAGAACGGACCCTAAATGGCAGTCCAAAAGTCTTACCTTTTTCTCCTGTAGTTTTGGTAGACCAATGACTTGTGATAGTCATTGAAACATTTGTACATTATCTGCCAACCCATCTCCAAGACCATTAATAAAGAAAATAGCATAAAATTCAACAGGCAAACCCACTTTTCTACTCACCAACTGTTTGATTTTTTTTCTTAATACTTACTAATTGTTGAGGTTTGCTTGAGTTTGCTCAGTGCCCCAGCAAAGTCCTCATTAGCATTAGGCATGAACCTAGTGCACAGGGCATGGACACGCTCAGACCAAAACTCCAAGTAAGTGACTAGGCTTGCAAATTTTGTAAACAATCGATACTGTAGAACTGCTTTCTCCAAGTGAATAAATGTTAATGCTACATTTTGGTTTTGGGATGTGATTATAATAAAAAAACTTCTCTACTCGATCTTCGCAACCTAATGGAGCATCACCATCAAAATTTAGAAAATCAAATTTTGCGTATTGAATGAGAGCTGACCTCGCCGATGGTTCAACAGATGACTCACTGAATTCTGTTGGAATGTTAATTCCAGATCGTATTTGGCATTAAGGGCTGACACTAGTCTCAAATCTCATGAAAGGGTTTGACTTTTTTTTCTCACTTTCTTTACTCTATTTGATATCCAACTCGACCATTTTGGCTCTTGCAGTCTAGTTCCATCCACCATGAATCTTCCCTCATGTATAGGGCAAGTACAACTATGGAAGAAGAAGAAAAAAAAACTAGTATTTTCCCTCTTCCGGGAAAGTGACCTCTGCATTTTTTAAGCCTCCCGAAACAGAGCTACAACTCTTTATTTCTAAAATCAGAACTTCAATATACTTGAAAAAAGAAAACGTACGGGCAGCAACTGAAGAATAAGATGCAACATTCACATCTATTGATCAGATCAACGAATCAAGAAGGCTCTGAAGTTGAAGGAACGAAGGTTTAGATACGAATCTAGTCATAATTCAGCTTTCCTTCCTTAGGAGGCTTAATATATATTATTCCATTCTTGCTGTTTTGCTTTCTCATGATCTTCCATCTTTTACATTGCAACTGTCCGAGTTTACCATGTAACAACACGGCAATTGTTCCTTTGCCTGCAGGCTTCCAATGCCTACCTTCAATTCCTGAAAGGTACTGGTGTAAAGATGCAGTTTGAGTTTGTTAAAGAAATGCCCAAACCTGCAACAGAACTTAGGCTGGATTTGTCTTCTCTTATTGGTACGCTATTCTTTATATGGATAATTGAGCTACCTTTCCCGGTAAGTGTAATGTGTTTCAAATTCACAGTGTATTTTATATGTTTGATTTTCCATGCAACCTGTTTCACATTAACTAATGTCATAGCATAGGTGTACTTTATATGCTTCATCATCCATACACCCGTTTGGCTATTATCACATGAACCAAGTGTTGTAGGTTTCTTGTTTTGTGGTCAGTATATGTATCCATGTATGAAAATATCAATTTCAGTGAATAGTCTAAGTTTAAAATATAATGGTGATGTTTCATTTTCATATACTTGAAGAAAGGATCACATTGTTCTTTTTATCCATGAATTGTGTACATTGTTTTCTGACTTGAGAAGTTGTGTATGCTCAACTGTGAACCACATATACTTCTAGACCCCCTTTGTATCCTTATCGGATACACATACAAATATACTCCGGGATACATGTCTGAAACATTTCGTTTGTATCCCAAATTTAAATTTAAAAAATAATTTTTTTTAGATAGTTACATGGTCTTGTAACATGGATACAACTGGGAAAACTAAAGAAAAGCTTGTTTGTTATTTTGGAAGAGTTTTTTTAAAAGGATGGGCATAGTAGAATCGCTGGTTAACTTGCAATGCTGATTGTAGCTTGATATACATTGTTGGCCCATTCCCTACCAGCTTGAACTTTTGGGTGAAGCGGTAACCTATATGGTACCAGATCTCTGGTTTTTGAGAGGTTTTGGGTTCAAGTCTTGTTACCTCCATTTTCTTATTTCCCCATTTGTTTACTTCTCTACGTGCGGAATGGAGTCACATGCGAGGGGGGAGGGGGGGTTAGCTTGATATACATTGTTGGCCCATTTCCTAACAACTTAAGCTTATGGGTGAAGTGTTAACTTAACATTGATGTTGTCAAAGTTAATTAATGACAATCTTTTATGTTTTTATTGAGTAGGTTAGTTTTACTAATGATCGACATAGTCGATGATTAATTTGTAATGTTGATGTTGTTTGGAGGCATTCTATGAATGGTAAGTATGGTGGATAGTTAATGGACAATCTTGTTGTTGTTTGTGGATTTGATTGTTTATTCTTGCATCTTTATTGGTTTTGCATATGTTTTGAATTTTTTGATGTTTGTTATTGATATTTGAGAGAAAAATTATTGAGTTAATGATTAACAAATCCTCGACATATCTTATACTACTTTTTTCAAGAATTTCCATATCGACTTATCCGTATCATATCTATATCCCGGATCCATATCCATGCTATGCTCAATTACTTTTCGCTTCTACTGCAGGTCATATTGACATACCTGGTGTATGAGAAGCAACAAAAGCTGAAGATAATGATGAAAATGCATGGACTTGGGGATGGACCTTATGGGATGATATCTTATGCTTATTTTCTTTGCTTATCATTAGTTTATATGTTATGTTTTGTGATATTTGGCTCTGTTATAGGTGAGACAATATATAGGAATTTTGTATGTGTGTATGTGTATAATATCAAATTGATCATTTCTTACCATAGTTTTTCCTTGTGTTCAGGTTTAAATTTCTTCCGGTTGAATGACTATGGTATACAGTTTGTCTTCTATTTCATTTACATAAACTTACAGATTGCACTAGCGTTTTACGTAGCGACAAACTTTTCTAGTGTCAAAACTGCTACAGGTAAGACCCTACCTGCTTGAAGCTAGTTAACTCTTCATACTTGACATGCTAAAAGATACATCTCATGATTTGGAATTTGTTGTTGCAGTAATAGGATACATATACGTGTTTGGGTCTGGTCTATTAGGAGAATTTCTTTTCAGGTTTTTCATTGAAGACACTTCCTTTTCAAGTAAGTGAATAGTCGTGAAATAAACCTTTTGTTTTTCAATATCTTGTGGATCATATCTGTCCATTCAAAAATTATTCCACATTCTTATTTCAGTTTTTCTTGTATGCTTTTATGTCTTTGCTCAAGTGTTAATTATTTTATATCTATGAGCTTCCATTGTCTTCAGGAAGTTGGGTCCTTATAATGGAGATTATTCCTGCGTTTTCATTGTACCGTGGGATGTATGAGCTTTCACAATATTCATTCCTTGGAAATTATATGGGGACTTCCGGCATGCGGTGGAATGATTTGAATGACAGTAAAAATGGAATGAAAGATGTCTTGATTATAATGATTGTAGAATGGTTGCTTTTGCTTCCAATTGTGTGTTATTTGGATCAGGTTGCCTCGTTAGGCAATGGAATCAGAAAAATTACTCTATTTTTTCTTCCATGTTCTCAAACGAAGCCGTTATTATCTTTTCAGAAGCCTGTTTTAGAACAACAAGGATCTGTTTCTCTTGACATAGATAAGGCTGATGTTTCTCAAGAAGTAAGCTTTCCTGCTCTATATTTTTTGTTATATAAGTTTGTTCCTGTTAGAGATAGTTAATAGAGTAGCCTATGTTACATTAATATACGCTATTGTGTTCTTTATTATGTTTGTGTATGTATTGCGTTATTCTTCTTTTTTTAATGTCTGACATTGACTGCATATATAGTCTGTTGATAATACATGCACAATTGTATGGTGTGGTCCTGTATTCATGCCGGGCAAGATTTGGATGGATGATTTAAAGATTTATGGTTCACGGTTAGATCGAGTATTAGGTTTCCTGCAACTAAACATATGGGTTTAGTTGGTTCTAATGGAATAACCATCCAATTCAGAGAGCATTAAAGGAATTGAGGCGGCAACTTCTTCAGAATGGGGTGATGTTGACAGATGCCGAGCAGGCCCGAGATGCTCTGGTGCGGGTAAGGGGGTGTCCGAAACCCTTTGTCCATCCCATCCTACTTGTTTGTTAGAGAGTGTGGCAGCGAGTGCCGGCGGTCTCGATCAGGTTGATTCCTAGGATAGCTAATAGCGCGGCTCACTGATTGGCTTAGCAGGCTATGAGGGAGACCATGGAAGGTTTTTGGGAGGCTGCGTTTCCGCCAATCTAAAGTGCCCTTATGATGGAGGACTTCAGGATCATCAAGTTGCGATCAAGATTTGGATGGATGATTTAAAGATTTATGGTTCACGGTTAGATCGAGTATTAGGTTTCCTGCAACTAAACATATGGGTTTAGTTGGTTCTAATGGAATAACCACAGTTACAAGCTTGCTAGTTTCTGGCAGATTGTAGTCTGATTATAAATGAACTACCAATTCTGTTAGCTGGGATCTTCTACCTACCTGATGTAAAAGTGTCGGACGCGTATCAACATCTCTATGAGTACTGATTCTTACAGGATTCTTTAAATGAAATATTCTGATTAAATAGGAAAGAGTCCAAGAACTCTATATAGAAAATCTGAAAGAATGTAGCTCCTTATTTTCTTCTCCTTCCCGTATCATCAGGCTACAAGGAAACATAGAATTTTTATGAAACAACAGTAACATTATTGTGAGGCATAGATAGCTCTCCTTTTAGCATAAACAAAGATGGGTGCTTTGGAATGTTATTTAAGTATTTGTCTTGTAAGAAACATATATGCATGTGGTATAAATACAAAGTATGCATACACATGTGTACATTATACTAAACTGTAGACATGTAGGGCCTGTAGGCAAATCCCATTTTTTGAAGTTCAAGAACCTGACACCTTTTATCTGCCTCAATACTGGTATCCAAGTACATAGACTATCAAAGTTGAATTATTAGGAAAAAGTATATGGAAGGGTACCATTAAGGTTGTGGATTAGGATATAAATTTATTGAGGGTTCTTATTGGGTTTCATACGGAATGAAGGGAAGTTTAGAGTGCGTTTGGTTGTTGGGAAAGTTGGGTGGGAAAATAATTTATTGGAAAGGAAAAGATGGTAATGAATCAGAAAGGAAAAGTGCCTTTTTCTAGTGTTGTTTGGACGGTGTTTGGCTTAATGGAACCTCTCAACTCCCACCGTTTATTATGTAAGTGGACCCTGCGTTTTACGGTTCTGTGTTTGGTTTAGCGTTTTACGGTTCTGTGTTTGGCTTAATGGACCCTCCGCTAAGCTCCTATGTGGCGGTTCTCTTTTCCCACGTTACAGAGAAACCACATGGTGCCTCATCAGTGGACAGGTGGGGGGAGCCATGTGCGGTGCAGGGTGGTGGGGGGTGGCGTGCGTAAAAGCTTTTCCAAACATGGCCTTGGTTGTCTGAAAATTTCCTAAAGGGAAAAGTGGGTTTGCAACGGCAAAGTATTTTCCTTTCCCATATTTCCCCATGGTTTTGAGATGAAAACATATTTTATGCTTTGACTGAAAAGTAGGTTCGTTGGGATATCTATTGTCCAAAAGTTACAATTTCTTTTCCTTTCCTATACTTTCCCACCAACCGAACACCTGCATGAAGAAAAGAGAGGATATCCTCAATGACTAATCTGGAGTATTCCCTGGAATCAACTAATAGGGTTGAAGTATTAAACACTTCCACATGATACCATCAGCCATCACCTGAAGAAAGGAATCATATGGTGCATTTTATTCATTCTGAAGTGCCTATTATATGAGAAGGTGACCATTATACAGGACTGGACTATGTGACTATGTCTAATTCACCTTGATAATGTTAATGGTATTATGACTTGTTTACTAATCTAAGAAGGGTATAGAAGTTTACGGCTTACGGTGACCTTTGCTAGAGTATAGGAGAAAAGTTGATCGACCACTTTTATACCGTCAATTGTATCTATACCATTTGTTTTTAAAGGTACAAGTCTTAGTTGAGAGTAGGACTCACTATTGTTGATACCTAATCGAAAAGAAAGCGAAGGACTGAGGGGGATTGGCTGACCACTACCCAATGGATCATGCTCGCTCTTAGAAAAAATGCCTCCGAACTTGGTTGACCATTTCTTTGTACTCAAAGGGTTGCTGCACTCCATGCGCATTATTGTCGAAGAGAGCATACATAATATGCACACCAATGGGGCACATTATTGCTGGAGAGTGTATGCATAATATGCACACCATTGGGGCGCATTATTTCCAGAGTGCATGGATAATATGCACACCATGCCACCATCTGCTAAACAAGGTTTTAAATTTGGTTTCGTGTCTAGTTTCGGTCCAGATCGAAAGTGAATTTTGTTTGAAATTTCAAAATTTGGAAATGGTTAAAAAAAGGTTTTTTGATTTTTGTAAATTTCTAATTCTTTTATAGTTGTGTATATATATATTTACATGAATTGTTTGAAGAAAACACACACCAAACACATAGTAAGCTTGCATGGACCATGATAATCAAGGTGGAATACCAGTAACTGAAAAAAAAAACTTGATAATCATTATTTATTTAAATATTTATTTATATTATTTTCAACATGAAGAAGTCTAAAGAGTACCCACACATGCTCCGATCCCACCATTATCATGAAAGCATCCATTCATGGAGTCATCTGCACCATACATTGCTTCATCTTACAGGCTACATTTGCTTAGGATTCCCTGAGGAACACATGCGTTAGTACAGACTACAGTCATGGACTGCAAGGAGGCTAGCATATTCCTTTCATTAGGTCGTAATATTACTTTTAGAATTCTGCTCATGATGCTACTTTTAGAATTCTGAACATGACGTCTTTTAATATGACCATTCTTACTCGGTATATCATGCAACTCCAATACATGTATCGTTCGTTGTTTCTTAGCTGTATCTGCCTTCTGGTAATTTTTATGTAGTTTTCTCTTCACGGCCTCTAATTTTTTTTTGAAGAGACGATTCTTTAAGTAAAGTAGGAGGGAGGGGGGTTACTTTATGTTGAATAGGAATGGGGGGTTTCGCGTTATGCTAAGGGAGTGGGCTCACTTTCTACCGCGTTGGAGGGGGAATCACTTTCTACCTCGTTGGAGGGGGCATAACTTTGTACCGCATAGTAGGGGGCATCACTTTCTTCTCCGCTGGAGCAAGGGGGAAGGGGGGCATCATGTTTTGCTGAGTAGGAGGGAGGGGGAGTCACTTGTTGCTGGGTAGGAGAGGGAGGGGTGGGGGGGACTTCACGTTTTGCTGAGTAAGAGGGAGGGGGTCACTTTTTGCCGCGTAGTAAGGAGGCATTACGTTCTTTTGAGTAAGAGTGGGGGGACTTCACTTTCTGCTGAGTATGAGTTTTTCCGGTGTAAAGCTTTGCGACAATCTGATCCACCTTGCTCTCGAGCTTTTTTCGGGCAGTCGGTTGCAACGACGAGAATGGCACACTCGATCACTTTGATGATGTCAGGGTTGTAGCAACGGAAGAACTTCCTCCAATAATGAAGCGTTCCAGATGAATTTGACATGTCGACGTTTATCACATGCGTTGAAAAAATTGTAAATTGAGGAAGAAATTTGAATGTTTCTTAGTTATGTTACTTCAGAGTTCATAGTTGATTCTTCTTGCTTGGTAATTTTCATCTAAGTGTTATTACTAATTAGTAATTACCAGTCTGGCAGTCTGATACTGCTTAGTTTGACCAAAATTGTCGGAATGGAAACTTCAAACCTTGCATTATATTCACTAACTTTGATGAAGTATATAATAAATCATCATTTTAAAAATCATCATTGTTTTAGTAAAAAATGTTGACAAAGATTTGAGTTGAATTTTTTTTTTTGTGATAATAGAAGTTTGGCCGTTTTATTGAAATAAAATTTGGATTTCGTCATTTCGGATAATAAAATTTGCTTGGATGAAGTATTTGAAAGTTTGGTTGTTTTAGTAAAAAATAATAATTATTCAAAAAAATAAATATAAAGATAAATATATTTATTTGGTAGAATTTACTGAAATCCACCGAAATCTAGGTGAAATTTGACAGAGTGTGCTTATCCCAGCATCGAAATCCGGCAATTTATAGGCTCACAACCAGCCCACAGGTATTTCAAAATCTGTTGGCTGATTTCGGTCAAAATTCTCGAGATTTCTCCAAAATGCCGATATCTCGTCGAAATCGACAACGAAACTGGCCCACTAGTTTCAAAACAACTCAGTTTCGGTGGGCCCATAACATTCGACCAAAATTTCACCAAAATTCACTCAAAATGGTGAAATCCAGTGAAATGAGATGCGAAACCAGCCCACGGTTTTAAAACAACCTGGTTTTGGTGGAACCCCCTCTTTCGGCCAAAATTTCATTGAAATTCATCCGAAATTATGAAAATTAACCGAAATAATAAAGCCGATGATTTCGACCTTGCCTTTCGTTTCGGTCCAGGCCGAAACTAAATTATTTCAATCGAAATTTGAAACCTTGCTGCTAAATGATTTTCAAATGTGTTAGTTTTTTTGTCATCATATATTAGCACATCTGAATTTTCTTGGCTCGTGCAACGTCGCGCTTCACACTAAACCCAACTGGATCAACTCTCAGGGCTGAATGCCCAGATTTTATAAAGATGCCCTACTAAATTAATTATTTATTGGCTCATTGTTTTGTAAACTATGGCTGGGAATTGATATCTTATAGGATACATGTATTTGAATTTTGATACATGTTACTAAGGATTGAAATTTGGAAATTGTTGTGATAAAGTTCAAAATCATTTCATTCGGTTCAATCTATGTTCACTTTGAGTGCATGCTTGGGCAATCTGCTTAATTGGATAGTATGGACTTCGTATCCAGATCATGTTCAATTTCAGAGGTTTTAGACCAACAGTTGATAATACTGCCCGATTTTTTTTTTACTAGCCATACTTACTCAAAATGATGATTGAATTGAATACTGACTGAGAGGGATTTCTCAAAAAAAAGAATTGAATACTGACTGATGACAGCTTATTTTGTGAAGAATTCATATTTTTAGCTAGTAATATTTAATATTTCTCCTTACTGTGTAGATTGGTTTTACTTCATTTCCTATCCATTGTCCAGAAAATATAGCTATTCTATTGCACATACCAATTTAGTTCCATAATTTATTTCAGAGGAAGTTGGTTGAACAGCTACTACTTGAACCTAGTGCAAACTATGCCATCATCTGTGATAACCTCAGAAAGGTCTATCCAGGAAGGGATGGAAACCCAGAGAAGGTTGCAGTTCAAAGATTATCTCTTGCTTTGCCTCATGGTGAATGTTTTGGCATGCTAGGTCCTAATGGTGCAGGAAAATCTTCTTTAATCAATATGGTCAGTAAAATACTGTCACTTTTAGGTTTATATTTTTTATCATAACTGTTGATGGATAGTCCCACATCGGTGAGGGAGGCATCCATCACCTGCTTATTATACCCCCTGTGGACCTCCCCTTACGACCCGGGTTTTGGGGTGTGAGGGTATCTAACATTGTATCAGAGCTAGGGTTCACCGTCTCCTGCTCCGGGTGTTCTCCACCAATTGTGCCTTGCCACGTGTTATCCGTATGGGAGGATCCTTGCCACGCGCCCTCCGCGTGAGGGGGAGTGTTGACGGATAGCCCCACATTGGTGAGGGAGGCACTCATCACCTGCTTATTATACCCCATGTGGACCTCCCCTTACGACCTGGGTTTTAGGGTGTGAGAGTATCTAACAATCACATTCTATATCTGCATATTGTGGCTGGTCAATAAGTGGATTATGTAACTTAGATTTTTTAATAGTTAAAGATAATTTTTCTTTGTTTCTACTTTCTTTAGACAATGTTAAGAATTTAGGAGTTTTTTTTCTTCATTTATGTTTTCCAAATACTGTTGTCTCCAAAAAATAAAAGATTTAACAATTTTTACGAACTCTGCTTCTATAGATAAACCGTATTTCCTGCACATTCACATGGGATTGACATTATTGTGCTACATATGACATCTGGTTCTTTACATAAATCTGAAGGACACTTGGTCTGTTCACAGATGATTGGGCTTATTACACCAACATCTGGCACCACATTTGTTCAAGGAATGGATATAAGGGTCAATATGAACAAAATATACACAGGAATTGGGGTATGCCCACAACATGAGTAAGTTTTGTTTTCAGTAACGCTTAGGTGATGATGTGTCATTTTAGATAAATGAATGTGAATATTAGCCTTCAAGAAAAAGTAAATTATTGTAAACTAACCTCTTAACTTTCTTTTAATATTCAACTTCAATCCAGTTTGCTTTGGGAAACACTAACTGGCAAAGAGCACTTGATGTTTTATGGTCGACTGAAGAATCTAAAAGGTGCTGCATTGGCTCAGGTATTCCATATCTATTTGGCATATAGGCCATTCTTTTTCGTGTAACTTGATTTTTTCAATATTTGACCCACATCAGAAATTTCCAATTAAGAAAGTTTCGTTAGGTGCTTATTGCAAATTTTACTACTAATTCTGATGGTTTTTATCACAATTTGAAGTATCTTTTCTAATTAAGAATGAAGCTGAGTCTCAAGGCTGAGGTTACTTCATAATTCAGCTTACCTGTTGTTGGTTATATGTTTTAGTCTATCACCTTAGTGGACATGTGATCGATGATCTTCCAAGCAATAATAAATTTAAGTGAAAAGCAATATGTAAATGGACATTTTCTTAGCAAAACGGATAAAATCTTTAAGACGTTTATCATGGAAAACTGGAATGCCAAGTATCTGGAGATCATTCTCACAAAACATGTAAGAAACATTAAGAAACAACAGAGTCAACCAATAGTTTTTTTCACATATGATTTTCTAGCGATATACAATATTATTATTCACTAGGCCTTGAACAATAAAATCTTTGCACATTGTCAATGACAAATGAAGACAAAAAAATGCATACAAAATGGGAATACTGAAAATATACTAGCCTTTGAATCAAACAATATTGTAAATATTGTATACCTACACTTACATACTCACCTCCACTCTAGGAAATAGACAATAATGCCCTTATACACACTCAACTTGTGTGGGCATATCAGCCAATTATTACTTGGATGAAAGCACCACATGCTGCGAGATTTTTGGTTGTGATCATGTGGTTCGACGGATATCCAATTCAATTGGTTCGTGCCATTCAGGCCTAAAGTAGACATAACACTATTTGCCTTGTAATTTGTGCCACAGAGTGAATGCAATTTTTAAATCAAATCATGCCTTCTATCATCTTGTCTAGACTTTATGCGTTGCTTCATGATTACATGAGCTTAAACCTTGTAACAAACAAGTCTGTTGCCCTACTCAACAACTCGCCTTTTAGGTTTCTTGGCATGCCCCTTTCTTACCAAGTTGTTGTAGACTTGTAGTAAGGTTTTTGGCATCAATACGAGGGTTGACGTGAGGATGATAGCCGGTTCGAAAATTCTTGTCAATCTTCCTTATAATCGATGCCATCTTTATGGGATAAGACGTGCTTGTAGTTGTTGATGATTGATAATGTATATACCGGGTCGGATTCAATAGAGAGCATCTCATTCTCTCCAAACCCTAGCCGTCATCTCCTAACATGGTATCAGAGCTCTAGGGTTCTTCGGCTCCGACGGTGATGACGACGACGATCTCCCCCCCTTCGGCTCCTCTTTCGGCTCTGCAGCACCCCTCGGCTGCCTCTCCGGCCACCGCAGCCCCTCCCTCCGGCACCCGCCGGCCACCTCCAGCACACCTCCTGCCCCTTCCCCGACCTTCCCCCTCCACTGCAGCCCCTCCCTCCGGCCACCGCAGTCCCTCCCACCGCGGTCCCTCCCTCCGACAGCCACCGCCGGCCCCCGCAAACCCCCCTCCGGCAGCCCCCCCAGCCTCCTCCAGCACCCGATTCCTCCTCTGGCAGCCCCTCCAGCAGCCACTCCAGCCCTTCGGCAGCCCCTCCAGCCACCGCATCCACCCGATCCCACCCTCATGCGCACCGATAGCCCCTCCGACCCCCTCCAGATACCAGCTCCTTCCCCCACCAGCCGATCCCCTTTCCGATTTCTCTCTCCTGCAGCCCCCGCATCCACCAGATCCCCCCCCTTTCCCGCATCGACAGCCCCCTCCACCCACCATATCCCCCCTCCCACCCGCACCGATAGCCCCCGCAGCCCCCCTCCAGCCACCCGATCCCCCTCTCACCGGCCGACCCCCTTCTCGATCCCCTTCACCCGCAGCCCCCTCACTCGATCCCTCTCCTCGCAGCCCCCTTTCCGACCCCTCTGGTTAGTCGGTTCCCTATCGCCTCTCGTCGAGGGTTTTCGAGGGCACTTCTACACCCACCTCCGTGTCTCCTCACTTTTGCGCGATGATGGCATCTCCTGTCACTATGGCCTTCCATCATGCTCCTCCGTCACTCCGCTTTGAGGGTGTTCTTAGGCCGGGTCCTTTCGTCGAGACAATCGGTCGTGGATGTGGTCAGGCTCTCCTCCGCTATAGTGGCGACATTGCTACTACTACCGATCCTACTACTCCGGCACCTCCCGTCACTACTACTGTTACGCCCCAGTCTGACTCCGATCGTCTTCAGCGACTTGAGGAGCTACTTCTCCGGTACTTTGTCTCCTCCAGTTCTTCGATAGCTTACAGCCTATCTGCCACTCCTGGTACTACTGCTCCATGGATCTTTGACTCAAGTGCCTCCTGCCACCTTACCTCCGACTCTTCCATACTCACGGACTGTAGCCCTGCTCCCACCCACCTAGGGGTCCGTACTGCTGACGGGACTCGTGTACCCATTTCGCAGTGTGGATCCATCGCCCCTGCCTCCGATTCCACTGGTCGCTTGACCTTGTCTCGTGTTCATCATGCTCCCCTCTTAAATATTAATTTAATATTTGTTAGTTTTCTTTGTGACTCGGGCCTGACTGTTACATTTACTTCTCCCTCTTGTTCTGTGAAGGATCCGTGAACGGGTCAGAGAGTTGGACTATGGTCGTAGAGCAGCGGGACTTTATCAGTTGGATCACCTTCAGGTTTCCACTTCTACTCCTTCCACTCTGTTAGCTCTGTCTGTCACCTCTGATGCCGACTTGTGGCACAGAATGTTAGGTCACATATCCAGTGATCGACTCCAAAGCGTTTTCGCTCTGGCGCTTTGGGTCGGGTGTCCTTCTCCCCCTTCTCTGCCTGCACTGATTGTCGCTTAGTAAAGCCCATTGCTCTTCCTTTTTCTGCTAGTGCTTTCCGTTCCAACGCCCCTTTTGATCTCGTGCACTCTGACGGGTGGGGTCCTACTCCAATTGCCTCATTTACTGGTTTTTTGTATTATGTGAGCTTCATAGATGATTACTCCCACTGCATCTGGGTCTATCGCCGCACTGAAATTCCTCATATTTATAGGACCTTCACTACTATGTTCACTCCCAGTTTGATTGGTGCATTAAGACCTTTCGGTCTGACTGTGCTCAGGAGTATCTCTCATCTGAGATGCATGATATCCTTCAGAGTTCAGACTCAAGGCACTCTTCACCAACAGTCGTGCCCCCACACCCATAAACAAAACAGAGTCCCCGAGCGCAAATATCGCAATGTCCTAGAGACAACGCGAGCTCTACTTCTGTCTGCTTCTGTTCCACATTCCTACTAGGCCGAGGCTGTTCTGACCTCCATTCACCTTATTAACATCACTCCGTCCTCTACCCTCTCTGGTCTTACACTGTAGGAGCGGCTTTACTCCACACCCCCAGACTATTCTCTTCTTCGTACCTTTGGGTGCACGTGTTTCGTTCTCCTTCCTCTCCATGAGCGCACCAAACTCTCTGCTAGGTCTGTTAGGTATGTTCACTTGGGGCTCAATCGAGAGCACAATGGCTATCGGTGCTACGATTCCTTAGCTTGCCGGAACTGTATCTCTCGTCACGTCTTCTTTGTTGAGGATGTCCCATACTTTTTCACTGAGTCCTGGGATCTTCCCTCACTGCCTGTGCCACCCTCTACACCTCCACCCCCTCTCACCATCCCTTTCCTACCTCCTTATCCTGCTCCCATGCCTACGGCTGTGCCCTTCCCGATTGACCCCCCTACCTTCCTCACCTCCACCTCCCCCGTCTCCGTCACCTCCCCCTCCACCTACACCGCCACCTCCCCTTCCCTCTCCCCCGTCTCCCCCGCCATCACCACCACAACCACCACCACCTGTCATACGTGTCTACGTTCGTCGCTCCACAGTCCTTCCCACCGAAACTGTCTCCACTGGTACTTCTTTGCCTGCAGCTGCTCCCACTTCTCCGGTTGCAGATCCTAGCCATGTTCGGTGCTACCCTACACGCGAACATCACCCTCCTGACAGATATGACTACTCTCTCGACAGGTTTGGATACTCTACCTTTACCTCTGACTCTTCTGACCCCTCTAGCTACTCTGTTGTTGCCTCCTATTTTCCGTCTTACTAGGATTTTTTTACTGTTCTTCACACCCACCGGGAGCCCCAGTCGTACCGTGAGGCAGCTTTACACCCAGAGGGGCGGCAGGCCATGTCAGTGGAGCTTGAGGCTTTTTAGCGGACCCAGACATGGGATCTGGTTCCTTATCCCTCAGGAGTTGTCCCTGTCAGCTGCAAGTGGATATTCAAGGTCAAGACTCGACCTGACGGATCCATTGAGCGGCACAAGACCTGCTTCGTTGCTCGTGGTTTCTCCTAGGAGTATAGGATTGATTATGAGGAGACGTTTACTTCGGTTGCTCGGATGACTACTGTACGCACCCTCTTAGTTGTGGCAGCTGCTCGAGGGTGGCCTCTCCATCAGATGGATGCCACCAATACGTTTCTTCACGGTGACCTCTCCGAGGAGGTATATATGGTTCCTCCTCTGGGCGTTCCTATTCCTCCAGGGCACATTTGTCTTTTGCGCCGGACTATCTATGGGCTCAAACAAGCACCTCGGGCATGGTTTGAGCGATTCCGCAGTGCAGTTCTTGCAGTTGGGTTTGTAGAGAGACAGTCTGACAATGCTCTGTTCACCCGCTCCTCCAGTTAGGGTATTGCTGTGCTGCTTATGTATGTGGATGATATGATCATCACCAGGGATGACAGTGCTACCATCGCATTCCTTCAGCGTCATCTCCAAAGTCAGTTCAAGATGAAGGATCTGGGCCCTCTCCGATACTTTCTTGGCCTTGAGATTGCCCGGTCAGCTCGAGGATTGTTGATCTTTCAGCAGAAATACATCTCCGACCATTTTGCCGAGGCTGCTCTCATTGACTCTCGTTCTGCTGACAAGCCCATGGAGCTCAACTTGAAGCTCCTCTCTATAGATGGTGAGCCTCTTGAGGATTTCTCGTTACCAATGACTGGTTGGGATGCTCGTTTATCTCACCATGACTAGGCCTGACATTGCTCATGCCGTTGGAATTATCAGTCAGTTCGTTCAGGCTCCTCGCTCGGTTCACTTTGCAGCGTTCCTTCGGATTATTCGGTATCTCCGCGGTACTGTCACTCGTTCGCTGCTATTTCCCTCCACCTCTCCACTGGTTTTACGTGTTTACTCCGATGCAGATTGGGCTGGAGATGTTGCTACCCGCTGCTCTACCACCGGCTACTGTGTGTTCCTTGGTGATTCCCTCATTTCTTGGCGCAGCAAGAAACATGAGTCTATTGCACGCTCCAGCACCGGAGCCGAATACCGGGCTATATCTTCCACCACTACAGAGTTTGTCTGGCTTCGACGCCTTCTACTGGACTTGGGAGTCAGGATTTCTGAGGCTACTCTATTCTGTGACAACCGGAGTGCTATTCAGATTGCTAGCAACCCGGTTTTCCATGAGTGGACCAAACACATCGAGGTTGACTGTCATTATGTTCGGCAGGAGTTTCTTGCAAACATCATCTCCTTGTCGTTCATTCCCTCGACGAAGCAGACTACTGATTTTCTCACAAAGCCCCTGACGATTACTCGATTTCGTCATTTTATAAGTAAACTCTCGGTACATAATCCACCATGAGTTTGAGGGGGAGTGTTAATGTATATATCGGGTCGGATTGCTTGTGTATTCATGTACATATATATTGGGCTTGAGCCCCTCAATAGAGAGCATCTCATTCTCTCCAAACCCTAGCCGTCATCTCCTAACATTGATGATAGGGTTTGATCTAGGGATTAAAGAGGAAATTTTATGGTTTGATGGGTTCAAAGATGAGAGGGAATAATGGGTTTGCTAAAAATTTTCTGCAGGCTTGATTTTTGGGTAAAAGAGAACTACAAAGATTAGAATTAATATGGATAAACTACATGACATGACAGGGTCAAGGTTAGGATTTAAAATCTAAGACTTGATAAATGATTTTCAGGTAGGTAAGAGATTTGAGGGAGAAAAAAAGTAACTAACAGGATACACACACACACACACACACACACACACACACACATATATATATATATATATATATATATATATATATATATATATATATATATATATATATATATATATATATATATATATATATATATATATATATATATATATATATAGAGAGAGAGAGAGAGAGAGAGAGAGAGAG
This sequence comes from Chamaelirium japonicum, assembly GCA_947650365.1. Classification (NCBI taxonomy): domain Eukaryota; kingdom Viridiplantae; phylum Streptophyta; class Magnoliopsida; order Liliales; family Melanthiaceae; genus Chamaelirium; species Chamaelirium japonicum. The sequence goes on along the minus strand of OX393558.1, from coordinate 27,513,607 downwards.
AGAGAGAGAGAGAGAGATCCCCAAAGAAGTCTACACCACTGTATAAGGTCTAGGAATTAGCACCTAGGGTTTCATGGAGTCCTCTTTATGAAAATAAGTAAGCATCAACTTCATTCAAAAAAGAGGAGAAAATCTATGAGTTTTTTCTCATAGATTAATGTTGATTCGTAACTCCCCTTTCATGCATATATCTAGTCTTGAACCAACCCCAAACGAGATTTTGACTGACTTGGAACTTCCTAACCTAACACAGTACTACAGTGTGGCTTGTTTAAACACTTTCATACTTGAGTTAGAGTCCAAAACCCACTTTTATATTGAAAAGAAAATATGTTGTTTAATTAAATTAAACTGAGATACCAAATCGTACTACACTTCATGACTTCATATGGAATCCTTCATTAAGAATCCTATCACATCCAAGAATCCTATCTGAAGTAGGATTCTTATTTCGTGTATGTATTTTATTCTAATTTGGATTCCTGCTTGGAGTAGGAGGCCTGTACAATTTAAGAGTCATACTTGAAGTAGAAATTTTAGCTACTTAGGAAATCCCCCATTCGTCTAGCCACCTTGATTTGCATCATTCGCTTCCAATGTGTGTGCTCTCGTCTCTAGTTCTTCAAAGTTGGACAAATCTGGATCATGGATCCGTTGACTTCAAGACCTGATGATGCAATGCCACCAACGGGTAGCGAATTAAACCAAAGACAACTCATGGATCCCCCATAAAACTGGCTTAGGAATTAAGATTCTTTTGCAAATTATTGTTGTTGTGCTCATGTGAGTAGATTTGCAGGTACCCAAGGGTGCACTGATCAAGGCCGAGGGGAATACTTGGATGAGCACGACAATGGTGTCGGAGCATGCACATGCACAAATTGATGATGGTCATGTGTAGACAAGCACAAGCGTGCAAGGAGGCACACAAAACCATGTGACCATCTGCACGAAGGTGCGCTAGCATATAAGCAACGATGGAGGAACAAACGGATAGATAAGTAATAATGGGCCTTGCAAAAATAAAAATCAATCTTCTAAACTGTCATATGTCATTGAAAAGCCTATCATTCACATGAGCTCTCTCCATATTCTCGGGCAATATAATATGAGGCTTGTCATCTCTGCAGGTTTCCAACTTTAAAACATTTTCGATTAGGTCTTCAACATCCTTTGACTCTTGGATGCCATCTTCATGTGGAACTTTATTCTTTGACAACTCATGATCATTTACTATTGAAGATTTTGATACACCTTCTACAAGGATTGGCTCTTTTAAAATTTCTTTCTTTGGATTTTCTTGTTGTACCAGATCCACTAGATATGGTGGATTTATGGAGACTTACAATCCTCCTTGGGAGATTCAAAATCCTTCTTTGGAGATTGATTGCTCTTCCTTGACGGCTTCCTATTGGATGTTAGACTTTATTTGGGTGTTGGGAGGGCCACTTGATTTTTTTTTTTTTAATGTTTATGGCTCCAGTCTTCCTCAAATTCTGTGCTTCACGTTGTTTAATCCTGATCACGTGTTATTATATTAATTTCTCTTCGATATTAACCATCATATTTCGAGTTTGTTCATATTCTACTCCAAGTGATTACTATTTACAATTACTAAAAGGGCATTTAAAAAAGGTTCATAAGGTATACATAGTTTAGTTGCTCGCTCTATTAGGGAAGATGAATAGTATGACTCTTGATGCAATCTGATCTGCAACATCATGCTATGCTTTTATTTATTTATATGTGTTGGAACATTTATAGCAAAATTTCCCTTTTATTTTGCTGTTTTATGCTTATTTTCTGCACTTTAGGCCTATTTTCATTATATATTCTATGTGACGCCTAAGCCGTCGGGGATAACCACGATCATGTTTGGATGGATTTTCTGGTCAATCTGGGTCATTCTGGATGTGTTTCACCTTTATTATTAAATAAATAGCTAGCAGGTTTCTAAAGGTCACCGATGGTCGAGATTAGAACTCGATCGGTCGATCCGACTGTCGGATGTATGGGTCAAGTTAATGGGATTTTCGGATACCTGAGGTAGCCTTCCTTTCATTTCTCTCTCCTAGCCGTACCCCCTCGCTTCCCCAAACCGTACGTCCTCTCTCCCCTTCTCAGTCTGGGTGCACGTCCCCTCTCCTCTCTCTCTTTGAATTGTGAATCGTCCCCCCTGCTCTCTCCTTTCCTTTCCTTTTCTCCCATTCTACTTCGTCCCTCATTAGGGTTTTGATTTCCACCCTCGCTTGGGGAGACCTAGACTCATAAAAAGGAAAAACAACAAGAAGATTGGAAGTTTTTGCTGAAATGATTTCCTCTTTGTGAGACATATTGGGAGAGACTCTTGTCCCCACCTTCATCTCTCTCGACTTTGCCTCTAGAAGTGCCTTGGCAATATGGTTCTGAAGGTTTCCGACGATCCCGTCGACCAGCCTTGTTCCACGAGAGGATTCTGAGAAGACTGAGTCACTGAGATGATTACTTGCTACTGTGGCGGATCCATTTTCATGCTTCATCTTTTCCATTCTTTTTCTCCTCTTTACTTTTTATCCATTAATATCTGCCATCCACCCACCTTTATTGTTGTACCAACCATCAATTGTCCATCTCTTGAGACCCAGTAGTGCCCAGATCATTGCCCAAATGAACCACGATCATCAGGTTCCTTTGTTGTCCTGTTTAACCTTATTTTCTATATAAAATCTGATGTGATAGCCTCATTTTATTATAAAATCTGATGTTGTTCTTTATTTTGTTTGCAGAAATTTATTTTTTTGATATTGAGATTGATGTTCTGAATGCTAGATAACCTAGATCTATATATACATTAGTTTATATCTGTATATCTTTGATAGAATCGTGATAAGAACTCTCTCTCTCTCTCTCTCTCTCTCTCTCTCTCTCTCTCTCTTATCGCTTACTGAAGTACCCATCTTTTTGCTACTTTTCCCATTATTTGGTATCAGAGCATAGTATTCTTCTTGTTCTATGTTGAAGAAGGTCCTAACGTAATAGTGGGAAGAGCCAAACACAAGGAGTTAAGCGGATAAGGAAGCAGATTGAGCTTGTGCAAGTTTAATTCATTGCACTCCTAAAGATCAACTAGATTTTCTCCGATGGGAGATCCAAAAGATCATGTATGAAAGGATGGATACATGAACAACCATATCCATTGCCCGTCATCAATCCAGGTACTTGAATTATCCAAAAGGAAATTGCATGAAAGATGGAGTGTTCAACTCCGTCGACTATCCCCTCTATCTCAAAGAGATGCCCTTGTTGGAGTCGAATCCTATGGAAGAAGTGGACAAGTTGTTCATTGATCTTCTCCAGAGGAAATTTCCTATCATGAACTGGAATTCACATGCCCCTCTTTGACGGCTATCTTGAAGAGATGCCCACGGATCTGAGTTAGTGGTAGAAGCCGACATCGTTCTTTTTGCAGTCTTGGGAGAACCCTGATGAAATTTTCGGATTTGAATTTTCCTTCGAAGGACATCGTGCTTTTTGTAGACTTGGTGGATCAAGCACTGTCAATCACGGAGGAGCCAAATTTACCGATTCTGGCTATCAATGAGTTTTCTTATGAAGATAAAAATGTGGAGTCCACCAGTTGTGGGATTTTTTTGAATGTGGTGTTGAAAAGCCTTAATGAGTCCTACCACAATTGATCTACCGATATAAAATCAGACGATCCAATTTGTAGAAGTCACATGCTACATCTATAGGAGATTTTGAGAGGAATTATAACACCGGCTTGCAATTATTAAATAATTCGAATCAGGAGCTTCATCAAAAATTCTTCTCTAGCAGAAATGAGAGTTTCTCACTTGAGGGATTTGCTGCAGTCCCTGAATCTGTCAAATTTGTTAGCTTCAGGGTAGTTAGTTGCCAAATTTGGGTTAGTGTAGACAGTTAGAGATAATTAGGCGTCTTGTAAGTGTTTAATGTGTTGGTTATCAGCTGAGTTAAATCATTAGTTGTTTTGGGTGAGTTAATTGTGTCCATTAGTTGTATTAGTACAATTTTGGGTCAATCTGGCTAACTCAAGTAGTTGTCTTAGTTGAGTAAAGTGCATGGTTGGGTTGAGTTGATTAGGTCTAAATTTTTTATTTATTTTGATTTTTCTGGAGTTTTCTAGATTTCATGGCAGTGTATGGGTCAACTTTTGGGTACAAAATGTGTGTGCTAATAGGAATGTGGGAGAGTTTTAGATAAAGAGTTTAAAAGGGATATACAAGGCTGTTTTGAGATTGAATTAGAATTAATTGCTGATTATTTTGGCTGAAGGGGATAGATTTGGAAGGATTTAAGAAACCAAGCAACACACCTAACTGAAATCAGAAGGAACATCTCATAGGAATATATCTCACCTAACAAAAGAGGACATCGATCCCTCTCTCATGGAATAGGAGAACTCAATGAATTTTCTTGGTTCCCTGACATTCTCATCGGAAAAGGCCCACCTCATGGCACACAAGCTCTCTCTCCTGTATTGCACGGTTTCTTTCCTCCTCATACACAGATGCTTTCTTTTGGAAGCCTCAAAAACCACAGTTTGCAATACTTGTCTCCTTTTTATTTCCTTTTTCTTATATTTTCTTTACTTATTATAAATTAAAATACCTGTACGTAATGGAGTAAAATGAGTTTTAATTTCATTTTCTAAATCTAACTTGCAAAATGATGAGTCCCACTGATGGGGATCGTGGGGTTGGATGCTTATAAATGAAGTGGGTTGTAACTTTTTTTTTTCCTTTAGGTTATGAGTTATTTAAGGTTTCAGATTTTGTTGTTTTAGAAGAGCCATTTGGTTGTCCTCTCTCTCTCTCTCTCTCTCTCTCTCTCTCTCTCCAGTAATGTCTAATTGAAGTACCCATCTTTTTCTACATCTTACCTTGCATTTGTTTGTTAGGAAAGACACAATGTTCAAACAAGATTTACATAAAACCATGTACTTGGCCTGATCTTTTAGAATTTATGTTTCTATCCTTCCAGGCTGTTGAAGAATCTTTGAAGAGCGTGAATCTATTCCATGGTGGTGTAGGTGATAAGCAAGCTGGGAAGTATAGTGGAGGTATGAAGCGGAGGCTCAGCATTGCCATTTCATTGATTGGAGATCCTAAAGTAATTCAGCATAAACATCTATATTAGCCCTTGAAAACTATTACTAGCTTGTGAAGTTGCATGACATAGATCCAGAATTCTTTGTTAGGTTGTTTATATGGATGAGCCAAGTACCGGACTAGATCCAGCGTCAAGAGGCAACTTATGGAATGTTGTGAAGCGTGCGAAACAGGATCGGGCAATAATTCTCACTAGTATGATATATCATCCCAATTATTTTGAACTTTATCCTGGCATCGCCTGATGTTTCCAGTAATTTTATTTCAGTGTGAGTGCACGCACGTTAGACTAGAGGTTGCATATCAGGCTCTTAACTATAATATATATAGTACTGCACTGATCCTTTTGGTCATAACACATCAACAGATATTCCTTCTGAATTGCACTTGATCACCAACAGTCCTGATATCAGTGCAACTTCTCTGTGCAACTTCATTAATCAAGTTATCCTTCTGATTTCAGCACACTCAATGGAAGAAGCAGAGGTATTATGTGACCGACTAGGCATATTTGTAGATGGAAGTTTGCAGTGCATAGGGAACCCAAAAGAGGCAAGTATTCTTAGTTGCTTAAGTAAAATCCAAATTTTCTTGGGTAAAATTTCCCTGATTTCTTTCTGATTGGAATGCCGGTATTTAAGTTTACCTTGATTGTATGGATTTGAATATTTGATTTTGACTCCAAATATAAAATACAATGTATGGAAATTACTAGAAAATGTGATATGCTTTAACAGCTGAAGGCAAGATATGGAGGATCTTTTGTCTTGACAATTACAACGTCTTCCAGTGAAGAGGAAGAGGTTGAAAGTTTAGTTCGGCGACTCTCTCCTAGTGCGAAGAAGATATATCATATATCAGGAACCCAAAAGTTCGAATTGCCGAAGAATGAGGTCAGACTTGCTGATGTTTTTCAAGCGATTGAGAATGCAAAGAGCGACTTCACCATACATGCATGGGGTTTGGCTGATACCACCTTGGAGGACGTCTTCATTAAAGTTGCCAAGGGAGCAGAATCATTTAATGTGCTCTGATGATGGTACAATTTCTTGTAGCAATTGTTTTAAATTGGAACTTTACCATTGATTTAAAGTCGTAGATGAATACATCGGTCATTATGCATATATTTTTCTTGCAACTCTAATAGCCCAAATAATATGGTTCACTTGATTTTGTTGCTCCTCTAAAATACATATGTAACGACAATTTTCTTGCCAAATAGTTCCTAGAGGCTAGTAATCCAAGGGATCGATAGTGGAATGATACCTCTATCATTATCTCATTAATTACTGTTGAGGAAGCCCACTAGTTAGTCCCACATCGGTAAAGGGGGCACCTAACACCCGCTTAATATACCCTCTGTGGACCTCCCCTTACAACCCAGGTTTTGGGATGTGAGGGTATCTAACATGGTATTGAGGAAGCCGCCGGTTAGTCCCACATCGGTAAAGGGGGCACCTACTTTATTTACCCTCTGTGGACCTCCCCTTAAAACCCAGGTTTTGGGGTGTGAGGGTATCTAACATGGTATCAGAGCTGGGTTTACCGTCTCTCTCAGGGTGCGGCCCCTTCCGATTGTACCCCGCTCCGCGTGCTCCGCTTGAGGGGTGGTGCTGAGGAAGTCCACCGGTTAGTCCCACATCGGTAAAGGGGGCACCTAACACCCGCTTGATATACGCTTTGTGGACCTCCCCTTATAATCCGGGTTTTGGGGCGTGAGGGTGTCTAACAACCACCACGAATAGTGCTTTCATTATCTCATTAAGTACAAAATCCTTAGTGACGATGGAGAAATTTCTTATGTGTTGATAGTACTTGATATCACTCTCAAAATTCAATTCTTGGTAGTAAATTTCTTGGAAACAACCTGTTAGGGTTATATGCCCTCAAACAATGTTTTATGTTTTTTCTTAATTATTTATTAATCGATATGGCATTATAATATATTCATGAGATGAATGGTTCAGTAGGTAGTCCGCAAGTGATTAAAGATGCAACTTATTTGTATGGATAAGATTCATATAAAGAGAGATATGAGCCATTGGTACTAATCACTTAAAACTAATCACAACTTATAATGAGAGTGGACACCTCATTAGGTAAACTGTAGTATCTTTGACTCCGACAGGGATGATGAATCTCTAACCATTAAAATGTATGATTCTAGGTCAAAGATGCTAGTGCATGAGATGCATTGATGGATCGTGAGTAAATCCAATGACACTTTTGTACTGTCATGGTCATATGGGTTCTCACTACTTACACAAGTCGACTTGCTCTTAATCCTGAGAGACTAGCGAACTTCGAGCTTTGGCCCAGTTACTTTGACTTATCAATCAGTGAGGTCTTAAGGGCCAACACCTGGATATCTTGGGTGACTGAGTTAGGGTAACGGGGAACTCTAGATCTCAAGATGGAATCCACCCTCCTATAAAGAAGACCTTTATATATATCCCCATTAGTTGATTTCAAGTTTGTTCATCGGTAAAACTGCGCAGTCCTCATCTGTGAAGAGTTCACTGACAAGAGGGATGATCAAATAGGAAGATTATGTATAATGGAGTATAAAATGTAGCACCACCTGATTAGACAACTTACTATAAGTGAACCGGTGGTGACTACGGATGTATTAAGGTAGAGGGGCAATATCGTAATCTGTAAGACTAGAGATTATCTTTCTGACTCGGAGTGCAATTATCACCATATAGTAGAATTAGTGATGATTAATCTAAGATGCAAATATGGCTAAAGAGTTTAGTCGGTATATTCGTATTTAGGTTGGAGCCGCGTTAGAAGACCCTAGGTGATCCCAACTACGGTCCAAAGCGACTCGAGACTAGTATGTGATCATGAGAGAATTATTATTTTTAATTATATATATATGAGATATATATATGGGCTTTAATAATAAGTGAGTATTGGATTTAATGACTATGGGGGTGCCCTAGCCACCCCCGACATGTGCCACCATCACTCAGAGTGAGAATTAAGGAGATAAGGTTTGACCGAGTCAAATTCTAACCGCTCATCTTGTTCATCCGTCCTACACAAAGAGGATAGGGAGGGGGGGCTGGCCTTGATTTGTTCAAAGGCTTATCCACCCCTCTCCTTATCCGGAAGGGCTTATAAAAGAGATAGGGGAGAGAGGGGGTCGTCCATGCATGCCTATGCAAACCCTAGTCACCCCCTCCATCTCCAATATCTTGTTTTCTCTCTCTCGGGTGCAGGGTTTGATCTTGGAGATCAACCCTAATCCAAGGAAGCTCTCCATCTCCCTCAGGATTGCAAGGAAGGCTTCCCACTGGGTCGATTCTCAAGCGACGCGAGGAATACATGGTTGAAGATTATAAGGAGGTTGATCAACAACGTGCAGCAATTTTTCATCCAGAAATCTACAGCAGAACAGCCCCGCCGTTTTAATTGTTTCGGAAGATCTATAGATCAGATTGACTCTGTTCCAGTTTGAGGATCTCCGGAACAAAGTCGTTTACGTGCTCGTAAAATTTCAGAGCAATAAGAGATCGGAACAAAAACTGTCATCCGTTTTACCGACTGGATCTACAAAGGGCTGATCACCCCACGGTAAAAATTCTCATCCGAATAACCATGCATGATAAAGGAAGATTAAATTTTTAATCTGATCCCCAACAATTGGTATCAGAGCTATGGCTCATGCATGTTCTAATCGGTTGAGATGATAGTGCCGGGTTGTATGGGAACATACTCCGTGCGAGGAATATGTTCTCTACCGTGCAACCATCGAACACCTCCACATGAAGATTTTGATTTAAAAATCTAGCGTAGGTTGCATGCTAGTCGGTTCGTCCATGTTGATGAGATCAACGATGGTGTTTTCTATCGCTCTCGATAATTTTAGATAGATCGCTATAATCTGAAAATTATGAATCGAGCGTAGGTTGCATGCTAGATGGTTCGGATGGATAAAATCCATCGTGTGCTTGCGATTTCTATTGTGTAATCTTTTTGCAGGTGCGCTGAAATTGCTTGTCTCTCTCTCATGGTCGAGCAAAAGTTTGAATATAATATTTATATTCTGTGATGGCTTGGTTTCAATTTCTAATTAGGCTCATGTAAGGAGAACCCAAACCCTGAAAATGACCGGTCGGCAGAGGGGTTTAGGTTAATCTCCATGCCCTTGTAGATCTTAGGCCTTGTAGGAAGATCGGAAGCCGGAAGTTAGCTAACAGATCATGCTGGAAAATTATATATCTGACCATGAGAGAGGAGGAGTAAATATTTGTTTTAGTTTTACTTGAATCATCATTCTATGCATGTTAATTAAAACCGATATTTAAATAAAATTCTCAGAAAAGATAAAAACATCAAGTGGGAGAGGATTTTAAAAGGGAAGTCCATGGTCCTCCACCGTTGGTCCACTGTAAGGTGGAATGGATGCCTCGTGTCACCTTGGAGTGATCCCCAATGTCGGGGGGTATTCATCCCACTGGTTACTAGATGTGGATTTCATAGAACAAATCTTATGAGATGTACTTGGGGTCACCTCCCCTAGGAGGGGCTAGCTCAGTGCGGTTATCGTAGGGTTTGGACGGTGGTAAAACACTTGACAAGACGTTCGTCAAGAGACTCCCCTAGGAGTTTTGATGAAACGCTTGGGACTGAAGTAACAGGAGTCATGGTCCATAAGACATGAGATGTCTAGAGTATGAACATGATGGTTTCCAATCAAATCCAAAGGGTATGATATCCCCTAGGATACTTGCTTTGTGGTTTTGATATCCTGAATGCTTTTCACATTGTGGTTGGAGAATCCATAATAAAATGATGAATTGCCTATGTATTGTCATATCTCCTAATAAGTAATTTTCTATTTGGCTTTAATAAGAAAAATGACTGGATCTACATTCAATCCCCTTGCCATAATCCTGAACCAGAACAAGTTGACCGGACCAATTATGTAGACTAGAAAAGAAATTTAGACATTGTCTTAACTGCTGAAGGGTACAAATATGTCCTTACCAAAGACTGCCCTAACTTACCTGGACCCTTGGCTACCCAAAAGGAGACGGAAGCCTTCCAGAAGTGGAATAAGGCTGATGAGATAGCTCGTTGCTACATTCTGGCTTCAATGTCGAATGTATTACAACATCAGTATCAGTCATATGCGACTGCTGGAGACATAAAGTTGAACCTAAAAGAAATGTTTGGTGACCAAGGACGACCTGCTAGGCAACAAGCCATGAAACGACTAATGAGCACTAAGATGTTTGAAGGCACCCCAGTTAGAGAGCACCTTTTGAAGATGTTTGATTCGTTGAACATTCTTGAGATACTGGGGACCGAGATTGATTGCGAATCTCAGATAGACATAATCCTAGAATCCCTGTCTGACTCATTCAACCAGTTCAAGCTCAATGCCAATATGAACAAGATGAGCTTTACACTGGGAGAACTGATGAGCTCTCTGACGGCAGCGGAGGAGATTATAAAGACTGATCCAAGTGCTCATAACGTCGAGAAGATTTCATCTTCTAGGTTTAAGCCCAAGGGCAAAAACCGGTTTACGAAGAAGAAGCAAGTTCCCAAGTTTCCTAAGGCTAAAGCTAGTACCTCTGGAGGGGTGAGCAAGAAAGCGGAAGGTAAGATCAAAGGAAATTGTTTCCATTGTGGGGAAGGCGGTCACTGGAAGAGGAACTGTACTGTCTTCTTAGAGAAGAAAAAGAACTCAAGTATGACTGAATCACTCGTTCTTGAAGTAAGCTTTTTAGCGGATACTTCATATACGTGGTGCATTGATTCCGGGGCAACTAATCACATCTGTAATTCATTGCAGGGGTTTCAAGCAACACGACAGCTGAGTGATGGTGAAGTCAAGTTATCGCTGGGATCGGATGTGACAGTATCAGCCGTCGCAGTGGGAGTAGTTAGATTAGTCTTTCCAAATTCAGTTATCATTATGTCAGATGCATTATATGTACCGTCTATAAGACGTAACCTTATTTCAGTTTCATCTTTAGTGAATAAAGGATATTCCTTCTTATTTGGTACTAAAGTTGTGATAAAGAGAAATGGGTGTTTTATATGCTCTGGTAGTTTAACGAATGGATTCTATCTAATTTCTCCTAATAATCTTGAGATATGTGAAATGGAAAATGATAACTCTAATAGTCTAATATCACTTAAAAGAAAACGTTCCTCAATCAATCCAACAAGACTTTGGCATATGAGGCTAGGTCATATTAATCTGAACAGGATAGACAGACTGGTCAAAGATGGCATTTTGCCTCAGCTTCCGTTTGACAATGAACCAGTCTGTGAATCATGTTTAGAAGGAAAAATGATCAAGAGGTCCTTTATTGCTAAGGGATATAGAGCCAAAGACTTATTGGAATTGATTAATTCTGATGTGTGTGGACCTTTGAACATAAGGGCTAGAGGAGGTTTCGAGTATTTCATCACGTTTACGGATGACTACTCGAGGTATGGATATATTTACCTGTTGCATCAAAAGTCTGAGGCTTTTGAAAAGTTCAAAGAGTTTCGGGCTGAAGTGGAGAAACAACTTGGTAAAAATATCAAGACTCTTCGATCAGATCGAGGAGGAGAATATCTCTCTATTGATTTCAAGGACTACCTGACTCAGAATGGAATATTGTCTCAGTTGACCACACCGGAAATGCCTCAACAGAATGGTGTGTCTGAGAGGAGGAATATGACTTTACTTGATATGGTTAGATCTATGATGAGCTACCCTAATTTTCCTTATTTCCTATGGGGATTCACCTTGAGTACAGCGATGTACATACTAAATCATGTTCCATCTAAGTCTGTCCCTAAAACTCCTAGGGAGTTATGGACTGGGTATAAGCCTAGTCTACAACACTTCCGGATATGGGGATGCGCAGCACATGTGCTAAAGGGGAAGATGGATAAGTTGGAACCTAGATCGGAAGTATGTTACTTCGTAGGGTACCCAAAGGGAACCAAGGGATGGTATTTTTATAATCCTAAGGAGCAGATCGTGCTTGTTAGCACGAATGCTGTGTTCCTTGAGGAGGATTATGTATTGAACCATCAAACAGGAGAAAGGCTCACATTACAAGAGATCCCTGATAAAGAATTAAATCCTGAAGCAGTATAATCAGAATTAGAACCAGGAGTTACTACACCTACACCACCGTTAGAACCAGTACTTCATCGTAGTGGGAGAACTATCAGAGAACCTGAAAGGTTCATGTTCTTGGAAGAAGCTTATGAAGCCATCTTGGATGAACAAGAAGAAGATCCCACTAGATACGATGAAGCTCTATTGGATAGAGATGCTGCTTACTGGCAAGAAGCTATGAAATCGGAAATGGAGTCTATGTACTCCAACCATGTCTGGGAACTTGTCAATCTACCTGTCAATATTAAACCTATTGGCTGCAAGTGGATTTACAAGAGAAAAAGAGGACCTGATGGTAAGGTGGAGACCTTTAAAGCAAGGTTGGTGGCAAAGGGGTTTACTCAGAAAGAAGGTATCGATTATGAGGAAACTTTCTCACCGTTAGCCATGCTAAAATCCATCAGAATCCTCCTCTCCATTCCTGCAAATCTTGACTATGAGATTTGGCAAATGGATGTCAAGACGGCATTCTTGAATGGCCAACTTGAGGAAGACATCTACATGATGCAGCCAGATGGATTTATAGCTAAGGGCCAAGAACAGAAAGTATGCAAGTTGCACAGGTCCATTTATGAACTCAAGCAAGCATCTAGATGCTGGAATATTCAATTTGACCAGACTGTGAAGTCCTTTGGATTCAGTCAAAGTCAATATGAACCATGTGTATACATGAGGTTTGCAGGAAGTGTGGTGATTTTTCTTATTTTGTATGTTGATGATATACTCCTTATCGAAAACGATGTAGGACAATTATCTACTGTCAAAATCTGGTTGGTCAAGAATTTTGATATGAAGGATATGGGAGAAGCCAGCTATATCCTAGGACTAGTTTTTCGAGACCAGAAAAGAAGGATGTTGGGTCTCTCCCAGGCTTCCTACATAAACAAGGTCTTAGTACGGTTTGCAATGGACAATTCCAAGAAGGGACTCATTCCCTTTAGGCATGGAATAGTATTCTCCAAGAAACAGTGTCCTGTGACACAAGAGGAGAGAAATCGCATGAAGGACATCCCATACGCTTCGACAGTGGGAAGTCTTATGTATGCGATGCTTTGCACAAAACCGGATATCTGCTTTGCCATTGTCATGGTTAGCAGATATCAGTCTAATCCAGGTATCTTGCATTGGGCCGCCGTAAAGCATATTCTCAAGTACTTGAGAAGAACTAGAGATAATATGTTGGTTTTCGACGGAGAGGACTTAGTTCCTGCTGGTTTCACCGATTCAGACTTTATGTCTGATATGGATGAAAGGAGGTCAACTTCAGGTTATGTGTTTAGTCTGGGTGGTGGTGCCATTAGCTGGAGGAGCATCAAGCAGAAATGCATTGCAGATTCAACTACTGAAGCTGAATATGTGGCAGCATGCGAAGCAGCCAAGGAGGCAGTATGGTTGAAGAACTTCCTTCAAGAGTTAGAGATAGTGCCTGCAGCAAAGATGCCCATTACACTTTACTGTGATAACAGTGGGGCTGTTGCTCAGAGCAAAGAACCAAAGAACCACAAGGGAGCTAAACACATTGAGAGAAAATATCATCTTCTCAAGGATATTGAGAAACGTGGAGACGTTTTGGTGACCAAGATAGCATCAACAGATAACCTCGCAGATCCTTTTACTAAGGCATTACCTGCAAAGGCCTTTGACTATCATGTCGATTGGATGGGGGTTAGACGTGTATCACATTAGTTGTGAGTGCAAGTGGGAGATTGTTAGGGTTATATGCCCTCAAACAATGTTTTATGTTTTTCCTCAATTATTTATTAATCGATATGACATTATAATATATTCATGAGATGAATGGTTCAGCAGGTAGTCCGTAAGTGATTAAAGATGCGACTTATTTGTATGGATAAGATTCATACAAAGAGAGATATGAGTCATTGGTACTAATCACTTAAAACTAATCACAGCTTATAATGAGAGTGGATACCTCATTAGGTAAACTGTGGTATCTTTGACTCCGACAGGGATGGTGAATCTCTAACCATTAGAATGTATGATTCTAGGTCAAAGATGCTAGTGCATGAGATGCATTGATGGATCGTGAGTAAATCCAATGACACTTATGTACTGTCATGGTCATATGGGTTCTCACTACTTACACAAGTCGACTTGCTCTTAATCCTGAGAGGCTAGCGAACTTCGAGCTTTGGCCCAGTTACTTTGACTTATCAATCAGTGAGGTCCTAAGAGCCAACACCTGGATATCCTGGGTAACTGAGTTAGGGTAACGGAAAACTCTAAATCTCAAGATGGAATCCACCCTCCTATAAAGGAGACCTTTATATATATATCCCCATTAGTTGATTTCAAGTCAATCCCTCACAATGCATGACTCAATTTCCATCCTTAAATTTGCACATATATATAGAAAGAAAATCGTAAATTTTCATATAATTATAACGAGCTTGTGTATGTTAATAGCTACATGTTCCTGGGAAATTATTGTAATTGAATAACAAAAGTGTGGCCCTCAATTCAGCTAGTACACTACATAAAGTCACCTTTAGGATCCTAAAAACAAATCTCATTTTTGAAAAATTACGAGTCATATTAAGTTTTAACTAGACTCTGAAGGACCCATTTAATCTGATGCTTCCATTCCATGCTCTCTTACTTGCTTAACTTTAGTTCGTGAATCGCAGGCACTTCAAACTAAGAAATGAAAAAAGGATCTGTTTTAAAACTAGTGAGTAATAATTAATATTGAAACTTAATGGAAGTTGATTTTTTATCTTTGCATAATTAAATGTCTACTAGTTTAACTTTACATCGACTTTGATTTTGCACATTAATGATACAATAAGTGATTGTGTCAAGGTAAAAAACTTCATTTTGATCTTAGTGCCTCCCATTTAATAAGAGTATTCGATGTGATCAAACGATCGAAGGCATTATTAACAAAATTATCAAGAGTTAATGGATTGCAACTTAATGGAAGTCAAATTTATCTTTGAATAATTAAATGACTAATAGATTAATTTTACATCCTTATAAATAAGTGATTCTGCATAGTAATGATACAATAAGTGATTGTATCAGGGCAAAAATCTCCATTTTTATATTAGTACTTCTCATCTAATCTGAGAATTCAATGTGATCAGATGATCGATGGCATTATTCGCACAAAATTATCATCATATTGATGGATATTTTCAGAAAGTTTATATAGCCGTGGAAAGGAGAAAGATTTCAACCTTATCGTAAATCATAGTTACCAAATCGGGCATTTTTTTAAAAAAAACACGTATAAAACGCGTATCGATCCGAAGTCGTAGCAAACAGAAAAAAAACTCGTTTTTTGAAAAAACGTCAGTACCGTTTTATACGCGTTTAAAACGAAAAAAATGCGTATAAAACACGTCGGATTTGGTCCGGATTTAAATTGAGTTCGGGTTTTATTTTGTTCGTGCTTAATAAACGCATATGCTATATGTTTTAAACTTTTGATTACTTAATGTTGGAAAACGACATATATACATACTTGGTATAATTTTTAAGATTTTTTTTGTTTTTTCCGATGTTTTCATGTTTTTTTTTCTGTTTTTTTCGTTTTCATCGTATCTTTCCGATTTTTTCCCATGCAGTTTTTTTTTTTTTCTGTTTTCCGACTTGGTAACTATGTTGTAAATCACATCTTCAACCTCATATTAATTATTAACATGCTAATAAGGTCTTCATGGTTATGGGTATATTTAAGAACCTCAATCTCCAAGTAAACTTCTCCAAAATGAAGTTTTCCTTATTTGATTAATCTATAATCTATTGTAGGAGTCCTTATTTGTCTTGCAAAATAGGAGGAATCCTTAATCTATTCCTCATCCCTAATAAACCTAATCATCTTGAATCTCTTCCCCCCCCCCCCCCCCCAAGAAATTGCCTTTGCTAAGTTTCTTGGGCCGGTAGATTATTAGAATTTGTACTGAATGTGTATGTCACCAAAATACTTCAAATTTTCTTGCTATTTTCATGTGACAATACATCGGTAGTCTCTTGATAGATCCTTAATATTGGTCAGGCCAGGTTAGGTTGGCTTCTTGTAACTTGTTCTTACATCCTAGGGATGTCAATTGGTCAGGCCAGGTTAGGTTGGCTTAGGGTAACCTTATAAATTAAATGCACCTGTCTTGTTAGAAGGGTTTTTTTTTTTGGTTCATTGCAAGGGGGAGGTCACAATCGGGCCTCCGGGAGGCGCCACAGGCCGGCACAAGCCAACAACCGCCACACACCGGCGGAAAGTACAGGAGACTCAAAATCCCAAAAAACACAAAGCCACGAAGGCTGAAACGCAACTCCGGCGAGATGAAAGACCGCCACACCGGTCGGCCTAAAGGCTCAAACACCACAGGAAATCCTACTAAAAAAACAAACCAACCCAAATCGCTCGATCCAGCCTACCGGCGAAAATGGTGGAGTCGCCAAGGGCCGCCGTCCTACTGTCGAAGCGCCGATTTCACCGCACCGTTAGGAGCCGCTTGCCAGTCGAAGGAGGCGGCCTGGACAACCACCGGCGAAGAGCCTCACGCTGGCCAAATCCGACCATCCATTCGCACCCGGCAAGAGATCCTACCCCGCCGTCGGAAGAACGCCGCCGATCGAGCAGGAGGAAGGTCCGAGCTACACCAGCGCTGCAAACACAAAACCCCGGCTGGCCGGAGATGCCCTACTTACAACGGGGATGAAGGGGGTCAGATCCCACCCCCATCACGACTAAGACCCAAGACCCGGCCTTCCCGACGCTGCCGACGGCGGCCGAGGAGGCCAGGAATCCGGCAAGGTAAACCCTAACTCTACTGATGAAAGGGAGGGAAAAATCCCTCCTCAGCGACCGAGATAAGTGTTCTTTTTTCTTGCTAGAAGGTTGGTTCATAACCCATGCTTGATGGCAAGGCAAACTCATTGACCAAAATTCAACATGCACAACCTGCTAATTGTAAACAAAACCACTTAATATCTACCCAGGCTACAAGTTGTGCATATCAACCTCCCACTTTAAAGTCCTGTACTATATTCTTGATTAGACGTATTCAAGTTACTGAGTCATGATTGATTATATGTTTACTGACCAACTTGTGCCCTTGTGCTAGTGTATATACATGGATTCAACTTATCAACCATAAAAGCTAGTAAAAACCACCAATGCCTATCGGAAAGGTGGATTAAAAAGGTTACTTCTGTAATTGTTACAGCATGTAAACTTTGTTCCATGAAATCCCGCGCCAATACATGCTGTTAGATACCCTCACCCCAGAACCCGGGTTGTAAGGAGAGGTCCACAGCGGGTATATTAAGCGGGTGATGGCTGCCTCCCTTACTGATGTAGGACTATCCGCTAACACTCCCTCTCACGTGGAGCACGCGTGGCAAGGATCCTCCCACGCAGATCATGCGTGGTAAGGCACGATCGGTGGGGAGCACCTGGAGCGGGAGCAGGAGATAGGCTAGCTCTGATACCATGTTAGGAGATGGAGGCTAGAGTTTGGAGAGAATGGAATGAATGCTTCATTGAGAGACAAGTCCAATATATATGTACATCAATACATCTACAACCCGACCCGACTGTACATAGAACCCGACCCATCTCTATACATTAACACACGTATTAGCACTAATTTAGTCCGAGAATTCCTGCTTGGTCCTGCCACTCGGGAAGTGTTCCACCCAACTTCTCATTCAAACCATAGATAGCATTTCAGTCCCCATCTATTAACCAGGAACCATTAGCAGTCTGACCATACTATGCAATATCATCCCACAACAGTCTTCTTTCCCCCTGACTGCAATGTCTTTGAAAGACACATAACAAGAGATATGGAAAGAGTGTTGATAGCGTACCCAGAGGTTTCAAAATTTGATGAAACTTAATGGGTGTGCTATCTATGACAAGTTGATCATCCTCACAAAAAATCATCAAATTCTAAAGCCTCTAGGGTCCTCAAATGTTAGAGGATTTATTCACCATCCATTAAAACCATTAATTTGAATAGCATATTTGATGCCCTTAGAGGTTTTTTGAATTTGATGACTTTGTGAGGATCATCAACTTATCAGAGAGTGCATACCCATCAAGTTTTATCAAATTCTGAAACCTCCAGGTAGGTTTCGCACAAGGATAAGAGCTGGTTGCAAAAGAAACAAAAAAGCATTTGGCGGGGACTTGAAGTATAGTCTTGGAATTGACTTTTCTGTAAATCGTGAATATAGAAGACATGGTGTTAAAAGGGAGAGTGGTTTCGGGTGGAAGAGAGGATGTTGGTAGATTTGTACTAATATGAAGCAAGCCCATCTCTCTCTCTCTCTCTCTCTCTCTCTCTCTCTCTCTCTCTCTCTCTCTCTCTATATATATATCTATATATATATATATATATATATATATATATATATATATATATATATATATATATATATATATATATATATATAATTGTGTGTGTGTGTGTGTGTGTGGGGGGGGGGGGGGGGGGGGGGGGGGGGGCAGAGAGAAGCGGAAAAAAAGGAGAGAAAGAAAGAGGGGAAAAAAGAAAAAGGAGAGAAAAAACAGAACCAAACATTTGTGCATTTTGATTTTTTATTAAGACCCCTTCCTCCTACCCCCATTTCTATTTTTTATTAAGACCCATTTTGATATAGGGCACCCCACCCTTCCTCCTGCCCCTCCCTTCCTCCCAGCTCTAACGTCATTGTGTCTGCCCTCCGCTCCCTTTGCTCCCATTCTTCCTCCTCCTCCCTCTTTCTTCCTCCCCCTTCCTTCCTTCTACTTCTTCCTCCTCCTCCTCACCTCCTTCCTCTTTCTCCTTATTCCTCCTTTTATCCTCCTCCTTCCTCTTCCTCCTCCCCTTTCCTTCTCCCTCTTCCTCCTCAGTCCTGGAGATGTGTCGGTCTCTCCCGACCCAAGTGGTGTGGAATTATTCAATGGTTTTCACACCATGTAGGTTAGGAGTGATCAGTGGTGGGGTGCATGGGATGGCGATACTAATAGCAGATACTGCGGTGCCCTTATCAATTTGCTTGGAAGATCTCGGGTACACATGTGATATTTATTTTTTGTTAAGTCGGGGCCTAATAATTTGTGGGGTGCAAATAGCAACACCCAAAAAGAAATGCTCAATGTGTCCTTGAGGCCTACTGGGCCTATTGATAAGGGTGTTGCTCCTTCGTTGTTGTTCCCATGCACCCCACTGTCGCCTTCGCTGCTACCAATTATGTGCAATCGACTGAGCCACTAGTCCTCCTCCTCCTTCCTTTTTCTTATTCTTTACTTCATCCTTAGTCTTAATAAGGTATATGTGGTAATATTTTGAAGCGTCATCTATGAACGTTACAAAATATCGATTGCCACCTCTCAAGGTTCTCCCAAAATCACAGACATCACTATAAATTAGTTCAAGTATCTTGGAGACTCCATCGATGATTTTAAAAGGTTTCTTAGGTTGTTTGGCTTCTACGCATATCTCGCACTTGTCAAGATTCTTAGTATCGGATTTAGCAATGATGTTTAGGGTCATGAGTTTCTTAATTGAGTTATAGTTCACATGACCTAGCATTTGATGCCAAGTGGCCGAAGACTCAACATTCAAAATAGTAGAAGAAGGATTAAAGACATTCAATTTAAATAAGTCATCACAGAGAAATTCTTTTCCAATAAAATTTGTTCCCTTAGTTATTACAACTTTATTGGACTCGAATACAAGCTTGTACCCATGTTGTACTAACAAAGACCCACTAATAAGATTTCTTCTAATCTCCGGAACATGGTGGACTCCGCGCAGGGTTAGGGTCTTCTCCGATGTCAGCTTCAAATCGATCCGTCCTATCCCTAGCACACGAGCCTCAGTATTATTCCCCATGCTTACAGCTCCTCCACTTGAGACCTGATAGGTGGAAAACAAAGATTGATCAGAGCAAACATGAATATTAGCTCATGTGTCAATCCACCAATCAAATGCTTGAAAGGTCATGTTAACTCAGGGGTGAAGAGAACAGACCTGAAAGCAGTCTTAGAAGAGCCAGCTCCAGAGGTCACTATATTGACTTGGGAGCCGGGTGGCGTTGGACCATTCCTTCTTTGATTTGAAGATGGTGTTGTCTTCTTGTAGAAGCATTGGTTGACCATGTGATTGGTCCGACCGCAGACATAGCAGCAGCGCACTCCTTCCTTCTTTTGGTCCTTGGAATGGTTAGGGTTGTGGTTGCTATGGTAGGGCTTCTTGGTGTAGGGTTTAGGCTTAGGGTGGAAGGGTTTCTTCTGGAACTTATGCTTAGGTGCTTAGAAAACTCGGACCAAGAAGCATGTAGTTTATCTATAAGGCAGGCTATTTGGAAGGTTTCATCAAGGGTGGAACCATTTGTCTTCAGATGTTGGACTAGGTTCTCAAACTCATGAATCTGATCATTTATGGGTTTGGAGTCAACCATTTTGAAGCTGTTGAAGTTTGACGCTTTGAAGCATTTTACTCCAGTATCATCTAGACCATACTTATGCTCTAGGGTATCCCATAGATCCTTAGGGTTTTGAATGGTATAGTAGATATCATATAGTCTATCAGATAAGGCCCCTAGGATCCTATAAAGGCCATGGTAGTTGATTTTTTCTGGGGTCCTAGTAGGAATGCCAGAAGTTGGTTTAGGGTCAGGTTATGAAGTGGAGGCTCGGGTACGACGTGTTTGACTAGACCCACTAGATACTCCTGGTGCAGTTTCACCTATGGCTGACAGTAACCTAAGTGTGGTTAGCCAGAAACGCATCTGGTTTTGCCACCTCTTGAAGTTAGACCCGTCAAACTTCTCGGGTTTGGCACTAAGGGTTTCACGGTTTGGTGAGGCCATTTTGGACCAAAGTGAGGAGTTGAAATCTGAAGATTGAAAAATAAATTTTGTTAATTTTAAAGCACACTAAGATAGATTTGACTTTTAGAAGTCCAAATAAAATTTCCAAATCCTAACGGCCAGATGGGCTCCAGGTAGGAGGTGGAGCACTAGGCTCGCTCAAATACCAAGCTACCTTGGGTAATTTAATGCCGGTTTGTCAAGCCTGTCTAAACACCGTAGGCAGTGGAATGTTCAATAGACAACTTTTAGTCTTTTCTATAATCTATACTTCTAATTGACTTTTGTAGAAAATAATTTTAACTAATAACTATAGCGCAACTTTTAACGACTAATGATCAAACTATTTATTCTATGATAACAAACATAACAAAGTGGATTGCACAATAGAAAATGATAAATATTCCTTTGAATATGATGAACAATTAATATTAAATAAGTTTCCTGGATTGTTGGAAATTTAATCGTTCTATACTAGCAAACTTAGAACTTAATCAAATTCTTAATATTAAAAATTGATTAGCAAATGTTAGTTTCGCAAGTAAAAACAAATCATAAAATTCTTTTAGAAATGGTTTGCCAAGGTAGAGCGGGTTCTATAGAACCGTCATTCACCTTGCCGAACTTTTCTAAAAGAAATATATATAATCCTAAATCTTATTTATCGCTATTTAGGTACTGTATTAGATGCAAGTTGTTTTAATAGATTCAATGAGAGCAAAGAAATAGAGTTGGAAACTCTGGCCTATGATCGAAGCACGCTAAGCGTTGTCCCAAGAAACTTATTGCCTCCCTCATACGGGTCTCGTGGCAATGGTTCTCGGAGATACGACGACCCCAGTCAAGTGACCTCCTTCTCGTCAGCACGACTCCAAGAAGATTTTGCGAACCTCGTACAACTTGCAGGAACTCAGCGACTCGAGGACGATCTTCTCGAAGCAGGGAGGCAGTACCGCAGCACAGCTTTGATCCGAGAGAGGGAGTCTTCTCGGAGAAAGGGGGTAGCACCACAGCACAAGCTTGAGAGAACGGGAGAGGGAAAGGCAGAGAGTAATTCCGATTTTCAGAGTGTGTGTTCTCTATGGCTGCATTGGGCCTTATATAGGCCTCGGGCAGTTAATAGAGGGCTGAAAGAGGGGAGCGGTTTATAGGCTACGATTAAGCCCATTAACCTCGCACGTTACAGCTCGCAGAGAGCAGCCTTGTAATGGCTAGCATGCAGCAACGGGTCGCATGCAAAACGGCTAGTAGCCCAAAAGAAAATTAGTAAATGTGAAGGGTTTAAAAGCAAAAATAAAAATAAGGCAGATGCGGACCAGCCCATTTTGAAGGTGCTATCGTGTCCGGGTTCGCGGGCACACACACACGCGCCGCCTAGCCCAAGCCCGGCTCGGCTCGGCAC
Source organism: Chamaelirium japonicum (assembly GCA_947650365.1). Classification (NCBI taxonomy): domain Eukaryota; kingdom Viridiplantae; phylum Streptophyta; class Magnoliopsida; order Liliales; family Melanthiaceae; genus Chamaelirium; species Chamaelirium japonicum. The sequence goes on along the minus strand of OX393558.1, from coordinate 27,491,106 downwards.
GCACGCGCGCCCGTGTGAGCTAGTAGAGCCCCTCCTCTAGTGTGATGACTAGTGGGGGGAAGTGGGCAATCCCTTTTAAGTTGGTAGGGGATTTCTCCCCTTACCGATATGGGACTAAACCTTTTGGTTTTGTGTGGTTTTCAAACACACACCCAACAAACCCGTCGCAGTGCGGTACAATTTCAATGTAACAATGCGGTTTCGGTTTTGATCAAAATTGCACCTTTAGGCCATTATAATGATAAACCACGATGCACCCACCACATGGTGCGGTTTCAATTTTATATAATGCTACACTGTCGTGTCATGGTGCGGTGCGGTTTTGGTTTTGCCAAAAACCGCACCGAAACCGCACCATTGCCCGCATGACCCTTATCGGGTTCGACTCCTCTCCAGTCTGCACTGATGATCGTCTCCCCTAGCGATCGCTAACGATTTGGCGAGTGACAAGTGGCAATCCGAAAAGCAACGATCATGATCTACAGACATGGAACGAACCCAAGGGGAATGCCACCACCCTTGGCAGCCGCCCACCACCTATCGCCGCCTCCCTACCGTAGTCGGCCACCGCCATCGTCAGCTGCCACCGTCGCCAGTCACCGGTCACCACCCCTGCCGACCACCACCCGCTGCGGTAACGTGTGGTGGTCGAAGGGGCGGTGATGGGCAGCCGGTGGTCTGCGGGGGTGCTGGCCGGCGACGGTGGTGGGCGACGGCCGGGGGTGGTGGCATCCTCTTTGGGTTCATCCCATGGCCATAGATTGGGGCCATCGATTTCCGGATCGGAGGATCATCAGTGGAAAGGAGTCGAACCCTGATCAGAAGGACTTGCCGCCAAACCACTCTGAACCGTCTTAGGGTAGAAGGGGTCCCACTCGACTGGAATGCAGCTGTGCATATTCAAACTTTGAAGGGCTCCAAACTGATCGAATTGAAGAGGCGGGTGAGGGGAGAAGCGTTCGAGGCCTGCAAACAGCAGTGGAGAACCCTCATCAAACCCTAACCCCAACCCTAGGACCAATAGTCCATGAGGTCTCCGTCGCTAGAAAACCCAATGTGAGCATAAATAAGAAAGCTACAGATACAATTGAATTTTTTTGGAGGGACTTAGCCTAACGTCCCTACTAAAAGATGCAAAATGGCTAAAGGACGGTCAAAATAGTCATTTAGTTTGTAGTTCCTGCTAAAAATTTCAAAAGTTCTGCAGGAAACAGCATCAAAATAACTGTTAAATCATAACAAAAGACCGACTTACCCGCCCGGCTTCGAACAAACCGCGCGAAAGAGAATAACGTTGATGTTTAGCGTATCACCCACTAAAAACAACATTTATTACCAAATTACCACCCCCTGTTTCAAAGGTTGATAAATTTAAACATGTGCTCCTAACTGTTACTTCAATTTATAACTAATTGTTACTATCCACCATTAAAATCACTGTTCGAGAATTCAACGCATCTTTCTCTTAAAACCCCCAATTTTAATTAGATCTCTCTTGTCTAAAGCATGATTTGAAGTTAGATTTTGAAATCGTGCAATATAACCATAAGAATTTTGTTATTACCTATGAGTTGTCTCCAAAATATTCGGTTTAGAGATACTTTTGTCTATAAATTTATATTAATATTTGGCTGTTGTTGGGGACCACACTAAGGAGACGGAATGTAACAGAAAGGTTGGTCCAAGGGTCCCAGGTGTTTACTGCTTTTACCCAAGGACTTTACAACAAACACACATAATTATTGTCCTTTACACAATCCGTACTTATGGTCATGGACCACAGCCAAATAACCCCATTTTTTTTTTTTATCGATCATATTTTTTTGCTTCATTCATGTCATAATTAAATTTGGTGACGACAGTCTCATATAATCCGTTATGTGTCTAAATGGTTATCGAGCCTGATCTCCTGTAGCTTCGGAGCTTTTGGAAAAAATGATCTGATTCGTAACATTTGGTATCAAAGTCAGCCCCACGTCCAACGTTCGAATCCCGAAAGGGATGACCTATAGGCTAGATTAAAATACTTATGAAGTGAGTGAAAGCCGCCAAAAAAGGGAAATGACTACCAACGGCCAGTGTCGATAGAGTAGGCCAACGAGAATATCGACCACGGAAACGAGGTGGTATGTTATGTACCTAAATGGCTATCAAGCCTGATCTCCAACAGCTTCGGAGCTTTTGGAAAAGCGGTCGGTTCGTAACATACTCGGTCACACTTGTTTTGGAAAATGGAAAATTTTATTATGTACACAAAGAATGCCGTGAGGTTAATAACATTGCAATATGCTTGTAAGGATTAGTATCACATGTAGATGATTCAGGTTTTTTTTTTTTTTTTGAGTTGGCATTGGAAAATATATGGCCCAGTTAAGATAACTCATATATTGATTGTGCGCCTCTAGCAACTTTGATGAATACATCCTCCAAGGTTGCATCAGACAAGCCCCATGCCTGTATTGTGAGATGCCCCTTTGCATCTTCAACTTCTCTGAAGACATCGGCAGGTTTGGCTTCTTCCTTTGGAAGCTGAAACTTCTGTGTGCCTGATAAATGGTACACCTTCTTTGCTCTTGGAGAGAGCCGGTGCACTAACTTCACCACCTCTTCTTCTTGATCGGAAGGCGTCGTCATTGTAAACACGTAGAATCCGCCATATCTAGCTCTTAGCTATCATCACATGTAGACACGGAGACGTGGTTAAAAAAAAAACATAAAGAAGACATGCTTTCATCTATCGAATTTGTGAATCCATCAATCATATCTGTTACTTAGCGGATAGTCTCACATTGGTGATGGAGGCACCCATCACCCGCTTAATGTACCCATTGTGGACCTCCCATTACGACCTGGGTTTTAGGATGTGAGGATATCTAATATGGTATCAGAGCTAGCCCGTCTCCTGCTCATGTTCTTGCTTCAGGTGCTCCCCACCGAACAATATCAAAGTTTTAGTTGTAGAATTAAGTCAAATAAACCTATTCTTAGACCCTACAATTAGTTATTTCTTCTACATGATAGGGTACAATCATCAGTCATGTCTCATATCAAAGTTTTAGTGGTAGAATCCATTCAAATAAAAAAGCCTACAAATTTAGACCATAGAATTTGTTATTTCTTCTTCATGATTGTGCCGTTTTGATGAAGGGTACAATCTTTTGTTTTTCTGTTTTCGTGAAAGAAGTGGGGATGTATTCCTAATCTCATTCACTAAAAAGAAGAATAGATTATTTACATAATTATATTTAACACCATTAATTTGTGCTGCCATCAATCAGTATTTTAAAACACCACAAGTAAACAGAAAGAAAAATGAAAAAAGTTGTTACTACCAAAACGTTGGTAGGGTTCCTAGTCCCTTTAAAGCAGAATCCTTGTTCGAAAAATAAGAAAGTCTCACCTATATAAGTGGAGAGATGCAGTAGTTAGATTTAAGTTTTGGAAATCGATAAATAATTTTCATTCGATAAATTATTAAGTCGCACTTATACTGATTTTAGCCATGATTGCTGAAATTCCCCGTTTTCCTTAATTTTCTTGTGTGAGTTGCCTTCGTATAATCCGACTTGTAGGGTAAATACCAGCAACATAGGGAGCCCCAGAGTATGTAGCCATAATAACCCCAAAACCCTTACGGTACCTAGGCTTTTTGTGATTTCGTAATCATTTCTAAAGTTAACCTAGGGTGACTTTAGAAAGTCCAACATGTTGCTTTAAAAAGCAGGTTTAAGTTATGGATTATAAATCTTTCACATTATTAGACGAAGAATCACATATTTTGGTCTTAAAACAGTTTTTTTATTTTTCCTCTAAGGGTGAGGTTCATTAGCATAGTACGATAATTTGTTATTTTCTAGGAGATGCTGGAAAATGAATTAGCTCTTCAACCTATCTGCTTTCTTAGGTTATATGCATCTATAGGCGTTACTTTTTTTTACGAGTTCATACTGCACTTCATTAGTCTCAGAGTATGAAGAGAAACTTTCATGGTTCAAACATATATTTAATGTTGATTTATGATCATATTGAAGGAGTTTAAACATTTACTTGACTTCTTGTTCTTATATCACTCTTCATGCTTGGAGTTTTAATTAATCATCGGCTTGTGAACTACTCTTAGTCATTCATTAGTGATGTGAGGATGGGATCCATAATGGTAGTCTTTAACAAGAAAGTTGAGGAATGTTACCTCTTTTGGGTTTCCAAGGCACTGGAGATTACCATCAACAAAGATCCCAACCCGATCACATAGAAACTCCGCTTCTTCCATGGAGTGGGCTGATATCATCAAACATATCTTTATTAACAAAGGTAAAACAATTCCATTTGTCTTTCATAAGAAACAATATCTTAGTTGAGCATTGTGAAATGAGTAAACCTGGACACAACATCAAATGAAAGAACAAGAATAGCAGGTAAACAATATGACATCAGCATGAAGTTTTCAAAAGTTCACAAAGCCTCAAAGTTATGCATACCAACTTAAAGTGGCTTCACAGTGGACATTGGGCCTCAAATGGCAAAGAAGCATTTATTTTTTATCAGCAAATCAACATAGTGATCTTTTCATTAATGGAAGTGGAGTAGATACATCCACTTTATAGTTCTTGTAGTTACATACCACTGAAGAAGCGGCTGTAGCAGCATGGGCGACAATGGTAGCCAGTTGTGGTAGAAACACCAACAACTAGTTTTCTTTTTGTGTGTTGAGGAAGTCCACCGATTAGCCCCACATCGGTAAAGGGGGCACCTATCGCTTGCTTTATATATCCTCTGTGGACCTCCCCTTACGACCCGGGTTTTAGGGTGTGAGGGTATCCTATATGGTGTCAGAGGTTCACCGTCTCCCTCCGGGTGCGGCCCCTTCCAATTGTGCCTCGCTCCGCATGCTCCGCTTGAGGGGGGGTGTTGAGGCAGTCCACCGATTAGCCCCACATTGGTAAAGGGGGCACTTATCGCCCACTTTTTATACCATATATGGACCTCCCCTTACGACCCGGGTTTTAGGGTGTGAGGGTATCCAACATTGTGAAAAGTTACACTAAAGAACTATAATTGCATTTATTTTTCAGGCACTAATTACTGATAGGTGATAAATGACTAAGCTCACATATGATTTTATTGGTGATATATTTATTTATGTCATGATAAAAAATAATTGGAGATTTTAGAAAGTTCTATTTTCTTACACCGTATAATGGCCTAAGGTTTATTTGTATCTTATAGCTTAATGGTTGCAATGGGTGCCTAAAACTTGCACTTGGTTGATTACGACCATGGGCGGATCTAATAGTTGGCTCGGCCGGGCTATAGTTTTGAGAAAACTTAGCCCATATTATTAAGTCCAGGCCTCATCTCAGCCCTCAACCCGCCTCAACCTAGAGCTCAACCCGCATCAAGTAACCCAGCAAGGCCCTTAGCCCATCGCGACACGTGAACCGCTATCGCCGCTGAGTCCCCATGAAACGTGAATCGTCGCCAAGCCCTTGCATATACCCTTCATTGTTAGTCTGAGGCCCTTGTCCATTGACGATGTGTCACTTCGGTATTTTTTTTATGTATTTTCTTTCATAAGATAAATTACACTTTGCCACCCTGAAGTTTAGTTCAAAAACACTTAACCCCTACTTTTCAAAAAAAAAAAAAAACACTTAACCCCCCTGTAGTTTATTTTGTTCCAAAGCGCTCCCTAAAGTTTGAAATGTTAGCACAATACCCCTTTTGTCAACTTAATTTTTCTCATTTTGTAATTTTTATTTGGCTTCAAGGGGGCAAAATGTAGTTTTCTAATTATAGGGGGTTAAATGTTTTTGAGTTAAATCCAGGGGGACAAAGTATAATTAACCCTTTTTAATATCAATATAATTTCTAGTACCGTCGATGTTCGCTTAAAAATTTTTGCTTAGTATTTCTTTATAGAGTAAAAGTTTCATTGTAAAAAAAAACTAGTTTACTTTCAGCCCAGCCCAAAATAAATTTCTGGCTACGCCCCTGATTACGACAAACCATGGGAAGAAAGAAGTGCATCTAGCCGAGCTAAAAGCTGGTTCAGTATGTTATGCAAAATTAAATTTCTATAGATGAAAAAGTAAAACGGGGAAGAAAGAGTTCTTACTTGTAAGAACAATTGCCTTATCTTTTTTGGCACATTGCACGACTTTCCATAAGTTCTTTCTTGATGCTGGGTCTAGTCCTGTACTAGGCTCATCCATATAGACGACCTAGTGGTTAATGGAACACACATCAACATGATGTTATGAATTAACTATAATCAGGGAACAAGATTTTTAAGAACTTTTATTTTGACATACTGTTGGATTGCCAATGAGTGAAATAGCAACACTGAGCCTTCTCTTCATGCCACCGCTATATGTTTTTGCTAACTTGTCAGCGACCCCTTTATCCAACAGATTGACTCTCCTTAATGATCCTTCCACCGCCTGCAGTTTTGAAAAAGTGCAAGCTGATTAAGAAATCAAGTAAGGGAAAGGAAAGTGATAACAAGCTGCTATTAGGAGTCTTAAGGAACATTTAAATAATCTTTATGTATATTTTAAAATTTTAATTTACAGATTTGTATTTGAGAAATGTTGGAAGACAATCTCTTGTCATCATATTGCTTACGATGGTCTCGAAGATTCCCTCATTTACAATGGAACACAATTGCTGAAATAACTTCAGGCTTCAGTTATTAAATAGTCACTTCCCTAAAGACAGAAAATTGTGCTCTAAAAGTTTTATCTATGCCGGTTAATAAGAACTCTATTTCAAAAAGTATCAAATTTCTTTGTTTATGTCTAGTAGTAGTAGTTGAAGTTGCCTTTTACTGAATTTTGTTATCATGTGCAACAATGAGGATAAAGACAAGTGAAATTATATGAGAAAATGCCATCTATTGGTGCAGATCTTTGACTTATAAAAAAAGCAAATGAGAATAGCTAGAGGAGAATGTGTCTCATGGTTCTACGTTGTTAGATACCCTCACACCCCAAAACCCGGGTCATAAGGGGAGGTCCACATGGAGTATATTAAGTGGGTGATGGGTGCCTCCCTCACCAATGTCTATCCGTCAACACTCTCCCTCACGCAGAGCACGCATGGCAAGGATCCTCCCATGTGGTGCAAGCGTGGCAAGGCACGATCGGTGGGGAGCATCCAGAGCAGGAGACAGTGAACCCTAGCTCTGATACCATGATAGAAGAGAGAGACGGCTAGGGTTTTGGAGAGAATAGAATAACTCTCATTAGGCGACTAAGCCCAATATATGCAAGAGACTATACATGAACCGATCTGTAAATACATGTAACCCGATCCGTCTATACATATGTTAACATTTGCATTTGAAAGTTTGCCTCCCTCATCTTTTTGGTGTTCCTGGAATATTTAGGTTCTTTTCCCAAAATAATCAAGGTCAAAGAAAGAAATTCTAGTTTAATGCTAGTTGATTAACTAAATATTTTAAGTGCATAGACGGATTAGTAGTTGTTGGGACCTATTATACCACGAATGAGATTATTTGGCAAGGTTTGAGTAGTACTGACAATGCTTTAGAGTTAGATATACTACCAACAATGAATGATACCAGCATTTAGCACTGCATTCATCTCCTTAGTAACTATATTATTAATATTGTGGTGTACTAAGGGCACTATATTTGCGTGTTATGCTTCTGAAATGATAAACGAGTTAGAACATATGCTGTGGCAAAATATTGGCAGTAGTAGTAAAGATATGATTTAACCTTTTTCAGTGCAGCTCCTTTCAGGTTCTTCAATCTACCGTAAAATAGGAGGTGCTCTCTACCGGTTAATTTTTCCCAGATCAAGCTGTATAAGGAGTCAACTGATTAGGAGCATAGATTATTCATAATTTGTAGAATCATTCTAGGTATATGATGTATGGTTCTATGCCACTCTGACAATAGATAATCCCTTTACTTGCTAATGTGTTACCTTATAAAGCTGTATTGTAGACCTGGAGTGCGGTTATTATGAAAGAAGTGTAAAAATTTAGATTATGTGTTAGTATCACATTCGGGCTTATTTGATTCTACTTCAAACTAATAGAACTGTGTCTGTTATCTGATTTATTCCATGAACTTTAATTATCACTCCCATTCTTTATAATGTCTCTTTAATATTAGTGTATATTACCGATGAGAAATTGCTACTTACTCATGCTGTGGACATACACCCATGCTAGTGTACACTTTATCCATATCCTTACTTATATCCAATCTTTGAACAAATGCTGTACCAGAAGTTGGAGTTGTAAGCCCAGTCATCTGCAAAACATTTCAAGACCATTCAGTCATGTAAATGCAGTATTTGACAGTTGGATGACCGAATCATTGATGTACGAAGTAAGATCTTGTGACAGGTGTGAAAGTACAATAAATGATTTCCTACATGTGCCAATTCTTGTCAAATTTAATAATTAGATGACCCTAACTATAATGCACTATATGTGCCATAATTGGCAAACCCTGGCTTAACAAAGCATATTCAAATGTAGGATGACATGTTGCTTATACTGACCATGTTTATGAAAGATGTCTTCCCTGCACCATTTGGACCAAGCATGCCAAAACATTCTCCTCGAGGTAAAGCGAGTGATAATCCTCGAACTGCATGTTTCTCTGGGTTTCCATCCCTTTTTGGGTATACCTTTTTAAGGTTATCACAAATGATAACATGACTTTTACGAGCTTCCCTAACTAATCTTTCAACAAGTTCCCTCTACACAAAAGTGAGGTAGAATCAGTATTTTCATTTTAGTTGTATGAATAATAAGATAAAGATAATGATAAATCGTTGTGCGAAAAGATATATGAAATTCAAAGCAGAGAATCATGAGAATGTGATGCGAGTCAATCTGGTGCATTATAGTTTCACCATATAAATAGGTAAAAAGATTAACTTAAAATTTAGCACCAATAAAACAGTTTGATATATATTGTAAGGGCAATAATGTTCCTTATTCACATCGTTTCTAGGAACTAAATCAGGAACAACCTTAAGGACCCATTAATTACCCTCAAGGTTGGAAAATTTTGATTTCGACCAATATTTCGACACTGCAGGATATGAATATATTGCGTGGAAATATTGCAATTTTATAGAAATGATGAAAATATTGATTAAATATTTTTTTAAAAGAAGCTTTGGACAATCATAAATTAAGCATTGGAACACTTAATTATATTTCTATACTCTCTTGAGGTGTGGAACTCTGCATAGCTTGTATCTCTGTGTATGTTGTGCAGATGCTTAAGTCTAAACATTGAAAAGATAGAAATATAGTTTTATCAGAAATGAAATCTGGTCATATAAAGTTGATATGCAAAATATTATCAACAAATCCAAAATTCAAGTGATTCCATAAACATTAAGCCTTGTTTGATAATGCTGGTCCAGAAATCTGCGTGGATGGCTATTTCGCTGAAATGTACACCACTGAAGCAGATTTCGCAAAAAGTGCATCTGAGCCTTGGGCTGAAATGGGGTTTTCTACAATTTTGATGAAAAGCGGGTCCGAGGGAAACCGTTTCAGCGTTATCAAACATACGAAATCTAATAAAACGGTGAAACGTGGGTTCACGGATCCCATTACAACGTTATCAAACAAGGTCTAAGACTTCTTTTTGTTTTAAACCCCCAAATTTTTGATAGGTAAATAAAATAAGTTTAGTGGTGGATCCCTTAATCCGGTGTAAGAATACCAAATCTTGATAAATCTGATGCTCTGACACCATTGTGTTATCAATTAAACAACTAGAAACAAATTCATAGAAAGTGTTAGGAGATGATGACTAGGGTTTGGAGAGAATGGAATTACTCTTCATTGAGGGACTAAGCCCAATATATATATGTACAACATAGAACCGGGCCCGATTGTACATAAAATCCGACCTATCTCTATAAACAATAACACTCTCCTTCAAACTCACGGTGGATCATGTACCGAGAGTTTGCTGATGAAATGTTGGAAGCAAGTAATGGTAAGAGACTTCGTGAGGAAGTCAACAGTCTATTCCGTCGAGTGAACGAATGGCATGGAGATGGTGTGGCCCGTGTGGGTAAGAAACTTTTGACGAATATAGTGATGTTGTCGACTTTGTGTCTCCCAGGAGCTCTCGAACTCCCATAAGCACTCCCCCTCCTACTTCTATTCTAGAGTCTACTATTCCCCACCTTGCAGTATAGCTTAAGCAAATTCAGTAGGCTCTTCAAGGTCTGATTGCTGCTCCATTTAGCAGCTTTACTGTTGCCATGTTGGTTGCTTTTTATACTTCAGCGTCCTCTTGGATTCTTGATTCTAGGGTTTCTCATCATATAGCTTTTAATGATTCCATTCTTGTTGATTGCTCAAGAGTTTTCCCATAGCTTCAGATTTCTCAGTGTAGTTCCATTACTTCTTTTTAAGAACCTATTGGTCAATTAATACTCTCAAATGTGCTTCATGTTTTGCATTTATCTATGAACTTGGTTTTTATTAGTCAACTAATTGATTCAGGTCTTACCGTCTCCTTCTTGTTAATGTATATAAGGAATAAGTCATATACACCTATGTATATGTATATACATTAACACTTCTCATCCTCTAGTTTTGTACAAAACCCTCTTACATGCCACAGGATTGGGACTGGTCATAGAGCTGGAGGGTTATATCACCCTGAACCTTTTCATGTTCCTTCAACGCGAGTCTCTCCCCCTACTTTTTGTGCCATCACTCTTTCAGTATTCAATATGCGGCATAGTCATCTTGGTTATTTCTGGCTCTAGGCTTAGGAGCATGGTTCAATCATATGTTTTACGGGATATGTCTATTACTCGATCAAACTGTATGGGGTGCAAGGGGTTTTACAGGATATGTCCTTTACTCCTTTATCAAACTATACTTGGCGCTGGTTGGCAAAGCACTTGGCCCTCCCCTTTTCTTCTAGTAACACTATGTCATATTTTCCTTTTGGCTTAATCCATTCTGACATTTGAAGTCGTGATCCTCATCTATGTTAGTTTTATTAATAACTATTTTTGATTTACCAGAGTTTACCTTATGTGTTTCTGCTCTGGCATTTACCATATCTAATCTGAATTTACTTCTATGGTTGATACCAATTTGGCAAACACACAATACGTTTCACTCATATGCTACTCATTAGTTTCTCTCCTCAGAAGGCAATAGATTTGGATCAGTTGATCCTCTCATCGACATGTTCAGATCTGGCTCTAACAACAAATGCTAGATCGGGGGAGCTGATCTACTCGCCGACTACCTGGGTATAAATCCGGAGATGGTTGCTCTCCTATGCTTGCCAGCAGAAGTCTCGAAGAGGAGTGGTCGGACGTCAGGTCACCAAACAGTGCGACTGGTCTGAAGAGGAAGAAAAACAGTGCAACAGCTTGCTGAATGTGATGAAACGCCAGCAAATCTGCAGCGATGGATATTGGTTGTTATGTTATGTTCAGCGATGATCAATAACCATCAAGTCGCTGGATGTGATGAAGAGCCACAAAGAGGATATGATGGCACGTTGGATCCGCAGTCGAGCACTAGATCCATAAGAGGGTTTGGGATCATCGCTGGATGTGAAAGAGCAATCAGCGCTGGATCGAGGATCCACAAGAAGATCCACAAAGAGGAACAATCGACGTTGGATTTGATGGAGCTAGGTAGGAGTTGAGCTCCAATGAGCGCGGTTACACTGAGAAGATCGAGGCTGAAGCAGGATCGAAGCCAAAACTGGATCGATGATGGCAGTGGTAGGATAATGGAAAACCTCGAGTCCAAAAGGAACTCTGATACCATGTTAGGGTTTGGAATAGAATGAAAATATATTCCATGAAAGGCAATGGCCCAAAATATATACAGAGCAAGGTTTTAAATGTCGTTTTTGGTGTTCACATTGGTCGGCCAAAAAAAAGAAAATTTTTTGTTTTTCGGTAATTTGTCAGTGGAAAAATTGTAAAACGGAAAGACAAATTTTGGTGTTTTTCGATGGAAATTTATCGGTTTTCGGTCAGATTTTGATTTTCTTCGTTTGATATGAAAAGATGGAATATTTCAGTAATACTTCAGGATAAAGATGACAATAAAATATTATCTATTATGAAAAAAAAATCAAAATTGAGGAAAAATATAATTTCTTACTGAAAAAGATGAGCATTGTTTTGTTAAAAAAGATAAAAATTTTCAGTGAAATTGTCTGGAAAAAGGACAATGTCGGACTTCGGTCAAATGTCGGTCATTTTGGCCGACATTTCATTATGTCGGAAGGAAATTTGGTACTATTAAAAATTCGATCAATTTCTATGTCGGACCCTTGAAAAAAAGATATATTTTCATGATTTCGTAGGAAATTTGTCGACATTTAATTCCATAATACAGAGATCGGTATGAGTCCACAATATACAAGCAAGTTCAGATTATCCTACAATAGCCTATAGAAGACTATATACAATTATATCTAACAGGAAGAATGCTTGATGGGAAAACAACATATGTAGAAGGGGTTTGAAACTGTCATTCAGGAAAAAAAATAACATAATATCGTAGAGTTTTATGATGGCACGATTTTTTTTATTGATAAGGAAATTATATATCATTTACATTATCTTAATCTTGCAACCTAGTAATAGCAAGTATGCATTAGAGTAAATACAGTTTGTGATATTTAAGACACAAGCGCAGACTTATGTTAATTACAAGTAGAGAAGTGTGGCATAAGTAGTTATTAATTCACCTTTTTAGGGTGAATATTGAGGAATGATACTCATAGATATTTGTGAAGGCATGATTCTCTCAATTTCACATATAGAAGACATTACAATAGCAAATAAGGTTTTGCTGAAGGAAATCATTGTTGGACTACCTCCTAGATGGGTGAGTCCTCATGTGGAGAACATACCAATGTCCATGTTGCCTAACTATTAGCATAATGCCACTGAATTATGTATTAATTTTTTTATTATGGATGCCATGATTTATTTGTGGAAGATTATAGTATAAATTTGTGCTAATTTTGCTATTATGTATGTCATGATTGATTTATGTAATATTCTTTGATTTTTTGTTGTGGAACAGAAAGATTTCACTGAATATCTCAAAAGATTTCACTGAATATCTCTGCTTAGTCAATGCATGTATCATTTGTGTGCGAAGTTTTCAGCAGTTCGTGAGCATGGTAGGCAAGCAAGGTTAGCATTAGTGAGATGTGGTGATATGTACTTAACAAAAGAAAATAGATCTTAAAACATATGCATCTTGTTCCAACTAACAGGATAAGTAGTCAAACATACCTCTCGATAAACATCTGTTTTTTCCATATTGACAAGAACATCATATCCCTGACTCTGCATGTTCCTTTTTGGCCTCCTACGGAACCAAGGTAAAAACCATAATGCATACTTCCAAACCCCACTAGCATTTGAGATAACTTGATCCAAGTAACATGATATCATCAACAATACTGGCCATTCTACAATCATAATCAGTAAAACAGCTTGCATTCCCTGCTTATCATTGATGACATCCTTCCAGCTCATATGTGGAGATCCCAAGTACTCTACATCAAATGCATATTCACTAAGCTCGTATAAACCGCGATATAGAGAAAAACCAGGAAAGATCTCCATAATTTGAATTAGTTTTCCTACAAAAAAAAATAGATGTATGGATCTTGAGTATGACATGTCAGTACATATAATGTGATGCTCCTCATTTATATGCTTATTGATTTCTAGCTTACTTGGAGACGATGTGTCTTGAACTAATCTTTCAAAAAAGAAGGACCCCAGAAGGCCTGATCCGAACACGTACATGTATCCAACCACTGTAATAAGGCAATGCAGTATATCCAAGTTACATACTTATTGAACAATGTTCATGTCACAAGACTTTTTCTACGAGTGTTTCGGTCGTATCTAACCTGAAGCGGTCTTGACATCTGAAAAAAAGGTTGATACTAAAAAAGCAAGAGCAATCTGCAAATTTATATACAAGAAGTGGAACACAAACTGCACACTGTAGTCGTTTAGCGTAAATGATTTCAACCCTGCCAGGTGTTAAATTCGTAAGAATCTATGGGATACAGAAGAAGATTCATTAACAAGTCAGGCTAACATATACCAATAATTGAGCCAAATCCCACGAAACTTAGCATATAGAAGGAGGATAGTAGAAAAAAATATCCATAAGTAATTATCCAGTAAGATAAGTCCCCAAGCCCATGCATTTTCATAATCATCCGTAGATTGTTTTGCTTTTCATAAACTAGATAGATTAGCATGACCTACAACCAGATTAAACAAGTTAATGTCAGTAATGAAGAAGACATCTATGCTGAGAAGGAATTTATCTAGTAAATGTATCTGAAGTTCATAGATCATAGAAAAAACATCTTTAGGTTTTAATTAATTACATGCTTAATCATCTTTAGGTTTTAACCAATTACATGCTTAAACATCTTTAGGTTTTAACCAATTACATGCTCCCTTTTTGTTGAAAAGCCTATATGGCTCCCTAGAATAGGGAGTGTCTCTAGGAGTCCCTTGGAGATGCTCTTAGAAGGTAAGCACATGCTAGATAATAATTTCTTTTGCTGAATTCCATAGTGATAGAACAATATTGTAAAGCATTATCGATTTATATGCAAATATGAAGATAATGTAGTGTCAACCTAAGCTTGCCCAGTATACATAAAGTCATAAAGATAGTATATGGTTCGCAAAAAGAGAAAAGATTATAAAAGCTTGAGTTTAATTTATGCAAGATTATAAACCCCTCATGTTCTGCTAGTGCCAAAATTGTTTTACTCATTTTACATCATTAAGGGATACTTTGGATTTTTCTACCAGGTATGGATTAAAATATAAATTTCTGCATGATTCAGCTTTGATAAAGACATTGTAAAGCTTTTTAGTATGGTGAGTTATATGCAATTGGCTTATGTCAATTTTTGGATTCTATCTAGCTGGTCATTTTATTTATGATATTTTTTTGTGATAGTGGTGATATTGTCAAGTGCTCTCTATTACATGCCGTAACTTGTGTAAGAACGGTCGAAACATGAACCCCAAACTATAGTAGCGGTTAGAGGCTTGACTCAAACCTGGACTGACCCAGCAGCGCAGTAGGTCCACCCATGTGATCGGAAACAACCTGATGTTAATGGTTCAATCACTTATCAAGTAAACTAGGCCCAAACCAGATTCTGTCAGGTCAAGAAAAAGGTTTCTGGTTATACCCCAAATACTCAGTAGGGCATAAAGATAATTATATACAATTAGAAGATTCACACCATAATGTTGTTTACTACACGTATATGGGATATGTATCGGACTGACTATGCACACTATCACTTCCTACAAGACCCATATATACAATATATAAACCAATAAATCACCGCACTTATTCCAACACCCCACCTCAAATGCAAAATGAATTCACGACTGTTGTTCATGATGACAACTCAACCTGCTAGAAGGAATAATACCAGGTTCATGAATGAAAGGTGGAGGATGAAGCCAAATATTTAGTCATGGGAATTGCACCATAATGCAACTACTCACATCCAAGGGGTATATAAGCCTATACGATTATACCAGTAACACCACCAACAATATGCACTGGGATTCTGTTCAATTCTTGATTCTGAGTAGCTGGTCATTTTATGTTTATGATCGAGTTTCGTGTAATTGGGTCGTTTACAATATAACCGTATTCCATTTTGTGTGCATGCATGTGTGAGTGAGGCGAGAGAGAGACTATCGACTTTAAGCTCTACTTATGAAAATCATATTCAACAGTAAGTGGTCAAGTTTTCATGTCTTCTTAATGCTAATTATGAAAATCATATTCATGTAGTCAAGATTTCCTACATCTTCCTGATGCAAATTAGAGATGGCAAAGGATCAGCTAGTTATTTATTGTTCATAGAGCAGTAAACCTTGGTGTTCGGCATATTTAAACAAGAGGTTTTCTTTGATTGATGGATGGTAAGAAAAATGTGCTATCAATGAAAACATGAGGATTGTTGTTTATGCTAATAGTCATGTCTATTGAAGACAACTTTGCACAAAAGAAGTAATAACTTTGTAAAATTTAGGCTTACCGGGAAAAGTAGCTGGATGACCCATGTGAAAAATAGGGGACCCAGAAGGGTAGAAAAATTGGGGATACTGTGTCCTGTTTCACCTTTGGCCATTTCTTTGACAAAGTCGAGCAACATCTTCACATGAGCACCCCTGAAGACTTGGAGGTACGAATTCGAGGCCTGTGCATCAAAAGTTCATGTATTATTCACTGCCTGCTACCTAATGTGACTAACTAGAGATTGTAAACATATGAAGTTGATTCACACTGGATGGATTGCTTCAAACTAGAATAGATTCTCAACTTACATTGATGTTGTGATGAATTTTTGTGGAAAATCTAATAGTATAATACTTAATTGGAGCCCTCTCTCCTGTGTTGTTTCACGTGGATCACTTTTGAAGAGCCATAATCCTTCTCTCGTGTGTGAACGCGGCTCTCTCTCATAAATTCTATTAAAAACCTACTATCAAGGTGATAAATACTCATTCAATGGCATTTAATGGTCATTTGATGTTAATTAGAAAATTCATTAGTATTTTCTCTTCCTCTCTCTAATAAGTGAATCACACCCAGACGAGTGAATTGCAATCACTCCAGATTGCACACTTCGAACGGATATGATGTCGTCTGTGCTAAGTGGTGTTCATCAAGTTCAACCGGGCATTGCCCGGATTTCTTACTAGTAATGTTATAATAACACTGAGCGTTTAGTTTGTTAAAATTAAATTAACTCTGCCACCTGTGACACTCTAGTTAGCTTTCCCTAAATTATTGTATTGTTTGGATCATGTGTAAATAGGGGTGTGTTTCTACTTGCACACGTACAAACAAAATTTTATGTTTGGTTATTTCTTTTTTAGATGTACAATCGGTTGTACATGTTCAAATATGTTCCGCTAGCAATCTTTTGAGAATTCATCTCAACCCATGAACAAATAGAAATCGACCACTTATTTGCAGATATGGTCTCTATTGGAGACATAAATATATGGACAAATATGTAAAAATGGTAGAAACAGACAAACAAGTACAACTATGAACATGTGTTTTTTTGCATATGCATTACAACAATGGATATGCAAAGAAACGCACGTCATATATACGCAACATCTAAACAATCCATATAGCTCTCTGTCTGTTTTTTTTTTCTTTCATAATTTTGAACTACGTATTCTTTTAGTTCATTTTATGCTTCTTGAGCCCTTTAACTTATGTTAGACGTAAAAATATTTTTTTCATAGAGACAGATAACTAAATTGTCAGGAAACACATTCTAAACTTAAAAATATCTTTGTCCTGAAGAAGCACTTTTATTTTGGCTGTATATATGAATTCATGGAATTCTTGCCACTCAGCTCCATGATTTTAAATTTAGTAGGATATTCTAGTTGGCAAAATGTTGATTACTTGATCGCTAATGTTCAAGTTATTTGCCAGTAAACTT
This sequence comes from Chamaelirium japonicum, assembly GCA_947650365.1. Lineage (NCBI taxonomy): Eukaryota > Viridiplantae > Streptophyta > Magnoliopsida > Liliales > Melanthiaceae > Chamaelirium > Chamaelirium japonicum. The sequence goes on along the minus strand of OX393558.1, from coordinate 27,473,564 downwards.
TAACATGTTCACTCATTAAATGAAGTTGCGTAAACAATATTTTTATGTCTGAAATGGGCATTATTGTTTGTGGATATATGCTTATCTATGTAGAGTCCTATAATTCCTTTTGTCGTAACCTAACACCCTTGTGTATATGTCTATGCATACTTTGACGACCCGAGATCCTTTCCCAAAAGGTATCTGTTGAGGAGGAGAGTAATCAGGTATATTAAGACAAGGATCCCCACTCTCATTACCGATGTGGGACTAAACCGTGTGAAGCATGACCATCTCAACACCCCCTCGTGTGGGACACGCGTGGCAATGACACAATCGAGCAGAGCTCCCGGAGCGGGTCTTAGCACTGATACCATGTGACGACCCGAGTTCCTTCCCAAAAGGTACTTGTTGAGGAGGAGAGTAATCAGGTATATTAAGACAAGGATCCCCACTCCCATTACTGGTGTGGGACTAAACCGTGTGAGGCATAACCATCTCAAGTCTCGACACATTATTGTGTGGCGTCCCTTAATGGGATTGAGCATTTGTCCCATTCATAGGATTTCGAAGTTTTTTCCTTTCTTCCTATTCCTTTCATGGTAGATGCACATACCCTTGCCGGTAGTTAGGACTTAGGATCTGTTATTGGTTCGAAGGCTCATGGTAGACGTTCTTAATCTTGTCACCCTTGAGTACAGTGCTCCTCTCTCTAGTCGGCTTGTTCTCCAGAGAGACTCAATCTTGGGACTACATGAGGGTCCTCCATCTTCACCCTTATGTGTCCTTCAATCGATTAAAAAATAATGTGAAGTTGAGAAGACGAAATACCATGAATGCACTTCCATTTAGTCCTTTTCAATGCTCTGAAAATGTACGAGCCATTAGTGGGTTTGCATCATTCTTCACCACTTCTAACTCTCATTTCAAGCCTTTCAGAATTCAGGGGAAGGCCCTCATCAACCAATTTTTTAGACATTCTACGGCTCTCGGGAAGGTACCAACCCTGTGTCGGGGGTTCGGGTGTTTGATTATATTGTTTGGACGGATGGTTCATTTAGATCTCCAGCGGAGGTGGCTAGCGGGGCTTGGGTTTTGGCACACTGTGACGGCTGGCCATTGGATGTCGTCTATCCAAAGGTAAACACTTCGAGTTCAAAGATTCATGGCACTCCAGATTCACTATCGTATTTGTGTAGGGAGACCAGCAGTCCATTGCTAACAACCAGGTCTTCTACAAGTGTGCGCGTATAGAGATCGATTGACATTTTGTTCGAAAATACGAGTGTGAATGTTTGCCTTATTTTACACACCCTTTAACTTACAACTTGCGGGCTTTTCCACGAAATCTTATACTTTACGTTACCATCACAGTGTTTAATCCAAGGTGTTTGTTAGTGTATATATGCTCATTCTATGTATTAATCTTAGTATTCTTTTAGTGGTAATCTCACGACCCTCGTGTATATATACATGCATAACGAGTGTCCATGCCTTCTACGCTTTTGAAATCTTTTTTATGTTTCACGTAAGTCCTTTTTGAGAGATGACTTTTAGTTGCAGGACATGTTAATTTCGAAATATAGCGCTCAAGTCCGTTCCGACAAATATATACTCTTTCTGAAAACGAATTTATACTCTTTCTGAAGAAGAATGTATACTTGTAGGGACCTTAGCTAATTAATATAGCAAATTATGGTGTCCTGCAGCTAATATTGCAAAATAGTTAGGCTATAACTAAATGAATATTCAAACCCTACATTGATCGAGCATAGGGTATCATGATATCAAATTGAAAATCATACCACGTTCACTGCACGAAGAATTCTGAGGTTTAATCCATGCTCCTTGTAGGTACCGTTGTGCCAGACAGTGACATTGAAGGCGTTCTCACTAGTGTTCAAGAAGTCATAAGCTGCATTGCCAGAGATTTGGCTGAATTGTTGGGACGAAGGGAGGCCACAATCTTGGTAATTATGAAACGATCAGCAAAACCTGCAAGGAATTCATTGGTCTTCTCCTCAGAGTTCCCTTCCCGGTAGCCGGCGAACAGCTCGTCGTTGACGTCCGACGAGCTATTCCGCCACAGCTGCAGACCTCGCACACACTCGACAGCTGCACACAAGAGGTAGGTGATGAATCGAGTTGCTAGCTCACTGTTCATGGCAGTCCTAGAATCGAAGGATCTAATGTTGGGCTTGAAGTACGAAACCTTGTGAAAGTTCATGACTGCCGACCTCGACGGAAACAGAAAACCCGAAACCTGGCTTGCATTTTGGTTGAACAATGTACCCAGTGACGCCGGCCAATCCAAAAGCAGGATCTACATAGTACATGTCTGCTGGATCCTCAGATGTCCCCTGACAAGAGAGTAGTATCATTCAGGCCCAAGCCACTGATCACTCGATATGTCGAAAGAACGGTGATCGAGTTTGAGAGGAGGAAGATGATCCATGATCTTACCACCATATAGTTTGATGAGATCCTAAGGGGGTCGAAGGAATCCGACGGGTCCTCCAACAGTTCGCTACCAAAAAATTTCTGCCCCAAGCCTAGCATGTTCATAAAGATTCAGCTTGCAGTGCATTCTTTTCATTTCCGCTCACTTACGGAAACGAAAATGATTTTCATTGACTTACATGTCCATTGATTTCATTTCCTCTTCCTTGTTATTTTGAGATGAAAGAAAATAATGTTTCATGAGCTTTTTTTCAAAATATTATTAAAAAATAAAATATTTAGCTAAATAGTGGTTGGCCAAAATTATTTGCCATTCTAGCGCTCTGACCGCCATGTGGCAAGTCAACACCATAAAGCGTGCCGTAAATTTTTTATTTTTTTTCTTACTTAAGATAAAACCGGTATCCGGGTTACCGGGTTTAAACCCGGTATTATGGATACCGGGTTTACCCTAAAGTCCAACAAGAAAACAGCTAAGTGTAAGAACATTCTATAAGGGGGCTCCGGTTAAATCCGGTATCCAGAATACCAGGTTTAAACCCGCTAACCCGGATACTGACTTTACCTTGGCTCAGAAAAAAATATATATATTACGGCGCGCTTTACGGCACTGACCTGCCACATGGCGGTCAGAGCACTAGAATGGCAAATATTTTTGGTCAACCGTTATTTAACTAAATATTTTATTTTTTAATAATATTTTGAAAAAATGCCCATGTTTCATCTATTTATTTTCACTCCCTATTCTTTTGGGAGGAAGGAAATTATTAAGTGAGTTACAGAGAAAGAAAATCAATTTAATAAGTTCATTTCACTTGACTTAAGAAAATGAGGTTTTCGTCCAAATTTGAGAGAAAATGAAGTAGGCCGGTTGAAAAGAAATGAAGTCCGTAGGTGGATTCATTTCCACTTACTTAAAACCAAAAACAATGAAAATGAATATGAAGTCAGGTAGATCCATTTCCACCCTCTTTTCCGTCTAGAAGAATGCAGATTCAGGTGGGGAGGTTTTTCTTACTCTGCGCCAGAGACCGGTTTCGCCCAGTGATGAGGATGGTGACCGGGCATGAGCCTTCGGCTCTGCAGGACTCCTTCGGCAGATCTCGGTAGCGATCGGCGCTCGAGGCGTTGCTCCCCGCGGTGGCGCGGAACTCCGGCCTCGGCATCTGGAAGAGGGGCGGCCACCGGGCGGGGTGCGGCACCGGGCAGGGATTCGGCTTGCCACCCATCATGTCGAACAGCTGGTTCTCGCATGCGTCGAAGTCGTTGGATCGGAAGGGGTCCGTGATCCGGTTGACGATGTACTGGAGGCTCAGCAGGAAGAGGCACAGCAGGAGGGGGAGCACGACGAGGCCGATGTTTGTTCCCTTGTTGCGCATCTGGGGAGATCACATGAAGGAAGCATTCAGTGTCGAAGTAGGGGGGGGGGAGAGATTAAGGGGGAGTTGAAGACCTGCAGGGTGGCGTTCTTTCTCATCAGGGCGTTCATCTGAGTCGCGAAGCTCGCAGGTCCGGCGGATGGGGGAGCCGGCTCTTCATGATCCGGAGACATGTCGGCAAATTCCTGTGCTCCCGAAGGGAAAACGAGGTTGTAGAGAGAGAAAGACAAGGCGACTGCTGTTACAAAATCAGGAGAGAGAGAGAGAGAGAGAGAGAGAGAGAGAGAGAGAGCTGCATCCCGCACACTTTCAACGCTCTCGTGTACCTGAAATAGCAATCCAGCCTTTCTGGGGCTTGGATGGAGATGCAGTCGTTTAAACTAAACCGCTAAACTCTCTCTCTCTCTCTCTCTCTCTCTCTCTCTCTCTCTCACACACACACACACACACAGCAAAGGGCTCAAAGCACTGCAGCCGCCATGAACTGGACGAGAGAAGGTTGGCTGAGGGGTGATTTAAGGTAATTAAGAGGGCAGGTAATGACAGTTATTTGGACAAATTAAGTTGTGGTAACATAGTATTAGTTACCTCTCTCGAAGTAAATCAACTTATTTAAGTTTGGAAAGATCTAAGGGGGTTACATACATATAAATATGTTGGGTAGCTACAAAACATCCACATTAAGATAATCAATTAATGCAAGCGAAATCAGTCAGTGCTATCTAGGGGTGGGACTTAGGCTGGTTGAAGGGTCTGCCCATGCCCAACCTGACTTGCACAAACCTTAACTAGTTTTGCCCGTACGTAGAACCCGGGGAACCCGTGGAAGTCCAATCTGTGTTTGCCCATTCTAGTTGCTCGGGTTGCCCAATTTGCAAAATAATGGACGGGTTGCCCAATTAGAAATGTTTGTGCACATAAATAGCAGTGTTCTAAAAAACGGCACAGGCGGTGCCTAGGTGCTAAAGGTCCCCCACCGCCTAGCCTAGTCCCTAGGCGGCGCAAAAAAGTTGCCCAGGCCCCTAGGTGGGGCTAGGCAGGCTAGGCGGGTTTAAGAGAGCCCAAGCAGGTCTAGGCAGATTGGGCATTCCTCTTTTTTTTTAACCTAGTCTATGTCCAATTCAATGCCAAGATCATCAATAAGAAGAAAAGGGAGAAGGAGCAAGGAGTAGATAATACTTGTTCTTTAAAATAATGGTTAAGATAATTTTGAATTTATAGTAATTTTAAAACATATATATTATATATAATATTAAAATAATTAAAAATAGTCAAAACTCCTGGGCACCATCTAGGCGGTCTCCCATCGCTCGACTAGCGCCTAGCGCTTTTTAGAACCTTGATAAATATATAAAATAAAAAAACCCAATAGATTTTTGAATTGGATAAAAAAAAATTTGAATTGCATAACAAAAACATAAAGTCCAACCCATATCTTGACGTATTTCAAACGAATTCTTAGCATTCAACATCAAACAGACAGTCTTTGATTTTCATAAAAAAAACTACCAAAGCATTCAACCTTAGTGTCACTTCCTCGGGTTGGAAAGATCGGTGCCCTAACCCGTCCAAATTAAAATTGAAATCGGATTCATCTTTTTTTTGTCCAAATCCATCAAAGTTTTTAACTAGGTTTGCCCATGTTTGTCCATTGTTCGGATTGGAAGGAAGGAGAGAGAGAGAGAGAGAGAGAGAGAGAGAGAGAGAGAGAGAGAGAGAGAATATGGGGGGTGAGAGAGAAAGAGAGAATCGAGGAGGGGAGGGATTAGAGAAAGAGAGAGATATATATGAAGAGATAGAGAGAAAGAGAGAAAGAGGAAATTAACAATTACGCTAACCATCCGGTCACATCTTTCCATAAGCCACCCCTCCACCATTTCTGATGAATTACACCCACCTAAGAATCGGACGACGTAAAATATATCTTGTTTGACTTTTTATTTATCTCCCGACCTTCTATATTATAAACATGTAATGCTTGTGTCTGTCGGCACTTGGACGGCCATATACGGTGGCAATACCCCCCTCTTTCTTTCTCTCTCTCTCTCTCTCTCTCTCTCTCTCTCTCTCTCTCTCTCTCTCTCTCTCTCTCTCTCTCTCTCTCAAACGGTCGGAAAAAAAATGAATGGATGGCCCCTTCAGCGGCAACACACCCCCTCCCCCCCCCCTCCCCCCCCAAATCATTGAAGAAAAAAAATGCTAGTGAGATGGGTCTTGGTTTCTCCCAAAGATTTCGTCTGGGGCATGCCCGGATGAGTCATGAATTATTCAGGTCTGTAAATGTATATTGTAGGTTATACATATGAGTTAAATGCACATGACTCATTCCCGACACATATGTATATGCCTATATATTCGTGGCTATTTGCTCTAATGAGAATTGTCTGTCATTCTCCCAAACCCTAGTCGTCTCTCTCTCCTAGGGTTGTGGTAACATAGTATCAGAGCGGGTTCAATCCCCTCGCTATCCCCTTCCACTGTCTTCTTTCCTGATCCGGCGACCTTGTCTGCGCCCGCGATGAGCCTGTCGCCTTGCACTCTGCGTCTGAGCCCGTGCTCGGTACTCCCGCGCCCGATCGGCCCTTCGTTGGTCTTAGTCGGCCCTTCAGCAGCCCGCTGGCCTTTCGCCTGCCCTCCTGTAGCCCGTCGACTATCTGTCAGCCCTCTTGCAGCCTGTCGGTCTTTCGTCAGCCCTTCTTGCAGTCCACCAAGTATCCACTGGCCGTCCTACAGTCCACCGGTCTTTCCGCCAGCCCCTCCTACAGCCCTCCGTCGAACCACTTGCAGCCCGCCTCCAGCTCTCCTACAGCCCGCCATCCCTTCGTCGAACCTTCTGTAGCCTGTCGTCGGCCCTTCTGCAGCCCGTCGACTATCCCCCGGCCGTCCTACAGCCAGCTAGCCTTCCGCCGGCCCCTCCTATAGCCAACCGGTCTTCAGCCGACCCCTCCTGCAGTTCGCCAGCCTTCCGGCGGACCATTTACAACCCACCACCAGCCCTCCTGCAGCCCACCGACTATCTGTCGGCCCTCCTACAACCTGTTGGTCTTCCGTCTCATGCAGCCCACTACCGATCTTCTGCAGTCCGTCGACCTTTTCTGCAGTCCTACCAGTTTTTTCGTCGACCCTTCCTTGCCTATCGACTACCCGTGCCACGTAGCACATCTTTCTGCCGACCGAGTCTCTGCGTCTTCTGCAGCTCTCGATGATTTCTTCAGATCAATCATCGATGGAGACTCCTATGCAGACGACCCTGTGGGTGGAATTTTCCAAGCCGCCTTGATCGGGAACCCCACCCCACAGCCTTGGTTGAATATGGACGGTTTGTAGAGTTAGAGAGATGGGAGAATAGATAGAGAGAGTAAAGAGTGATGACACAAGGATTGGTGACGGAGTTCGGTCTTATGACTTACGTCTCCGGGCGAGAGGTGTCACCTGATCTTTACTATAATTTGAGTAAATGAGGGGTGAGCGTTCTCTTGACAGGCCAAGAGAAGCTTCGTACAGTGGGGTTGCGCAGAGCAACTAGAAGAGAACAAAAAGGGGAGAATTGAGCTCTAGCACTTGCTCTGGAATCTTCCTCCTCTGATTGAATGACCAACCCCTCCTCTGAATGCCTTGGGGGTCCTTTTATAGCGTAGGCACGTGCCCGATATGGCAGTGATGATGTGGCGATGATGACGTGGCACTGGTTCTGGGCCTCCTTGCTGGGCCTTTATTGGACCGTTGTTCGAGCCCAATAAGGGAGAGGGCTTGATCTGCGAGCCCCGTAGAGTGGGCCCATGAGACCGGGCGGGCTTACCCACTTGGGCCGTTGCGCGGGCCCATGCCGCTCTGATCCGGTCTGGTACAATTTTTGCACCCACAGTTACCCCCTCCCAGTCGGGTCAGGACCCCCTGGGTCGGCTGGGATTCCATGTTGCAAACGCCTTGTGGTGCGAGCCAAAAAGGTCTCGGTTTTGTATGTGGGTGTTCCCGAGAAATTAGTATGTTTCCCGACCAAGAGGACGCCGAGACCCCTTTTCCTTCTGCCGACGCCGAGACTCTTTTGGTGCAAGCCAAAAAGGCTCGATTTTGCGAGGGGGCGTTTCCGAAAACTCAGTATGTTTCCCGACCGAGAGGACGCCGAGACCCCTCTTCCTTCTACCGACGCCGAGACCCTTTTGGTGCGAGCCAAAAAGTCTCGGTTTTGCGAGGGGGCGTTTCCGAAGACTCAGTACGTTTTCTGACTGAGAGGACGCCGAGACCCCTCTTCCTTCTGCCGACGCCGAGACCCTTTTGGTGCGAGCCAAAAAGTCTCGGTTTTACGAGGGGGCATTTTCAAAAACTCAGTACGTTTCCCGACCGATAGGATACCGAGACTCCTTTGCCTTCTGCCAACGCCGAGACCCTTTTGGTGCGAGCCAAAAAGTCTCAGTTTTGTGAGGGGGTATTTCCGAAGACTTAGTTCATTTCCCGACCGAGAGGACGCCGAGACCCCTCTTCCTTCTGCCGACGCCACGACCCTTTTGGTGCGAGCCAAAAAGTCTCAGTTTTGCGAGGGGGCATTTCCGAAGACTCAGTACGTTTCCCGACCGAAAGGATGCCGAGACCCCTCTTCCTTCTGCCGACGCCGAGACCCTTTTCGTGCGAGCCAAAAAGTCTCAGTTTTGCGAGGGGACATTTCCAAAAACTCAGTACGTTTCCCGACCAAGAGGACATCGAGACTCCTTTACCTTCTACCGACGCCGAGACCCTTTTGGTGAGCGCCAAAAAGTCTCGGTTTTGCGAGGGGGCGTTTCCGAAGACTCAGTTCGTTTCCTGACCGAGAGGACGCCGAGACCCCTTTTCCTTCTGCCGACGCCGAGACCATTTTGGTGCGAGCCAAAAAGTCTCGATTTTGCGAGGGGGTGTTTCCGAAAACTTGGTACGTTTTCCGACCGAGAGGACACCGAGACTCCTTTACCTTCTGCCGACGCTCAGACCCTTTTGGTGTGAGCCAAAAAGTCTCGGTTTTGCGAGGGGGTGTTTCCGAAAACTCAGTACGTTTTCCGACCGAGAGAACACCAAGACCCCTCTTCCTTCTACCGACGCCGAGACCCTTTTGGTGCGAGCTAAAAAGTCTCGGTTTTGCGAGGGGGCATTTCTGAAAACTCAGTACGTTTCCCGACCGAGAGGACACCGAGACCCCTCTTCCTTTTGCCGACACCGAGACCCTTTTGGTGCGAGCCAAAAAGTCTCGGTTTTGAGAGGGTGCCGTCATACCCCCCCCTTACTTGGTTTTTGTGCAAAACCGAGGGGGGGCTGCTTGTTGATGCCGACACACACCCCCTCTCGGTTTTTTGACAAAATCGAGGGGTGTGCTGCTGACGGTGTGCCATTACCCCCTCCCTACTCGGTTTTTGTGAGAAACCGAGGGGGGGCTGCTTGTTGATGCCGACACACACCCTCTCTCGGTTTTCTAACGAAACTGAGGGGTGGTTGTAGCTGATGCCAACACCCGCTCCCCTCTCGGTTTTCTATCGAAGTCGAGGAGGGGGGGCAGCTTGTTGATGCCGTCACACCCCCCTTTACTTGGTTTTTTGTACAAAACCGAGGGGGGGCTGCTTGTTGATGCCGACACACACCCCCTCTCGGTTTTCCGACGAGATCGAGGAGCGTGCTGCTGACGGTGTGCCGTCACCCCCTCCCCACTTGGTTTTTGTATGAAACCGAGGGGGGGCTGCTTGTTGATGCCGACACACACCCCCTCTTAGTTTTTTGACGAAACCGAGGGGTAGTTGTAACTGATGCCAACACCCCCTCCCATCTTAGTTTTTTGCGAAACTGAGATGGGGGGCTGCTTGTGGGGTGCTGTCACCCCCTCCCTACTTGGTTTTTGTGCGAAACCGAGGGGGAACTGCTTGTTGATGCCGACACACACCCCCTCTCGGTTTTCTGACAAAACCTAGGGGTGTGCTACTGATGGTGTGCCGTCACCCCCTTCCCACTCGGTTTTTGTACGAAACCGAGGGTAGGGCTGCTTGTTGATGCCGACACCCCGTTATTGGGGCTGCTAGAACAGGCCAAAAAGTGTCGGTATTGAAAATAATGTGTTTTTCGAATTTTAGACCCATTTGAAACCGACACTTTTTTCGGTAAAACACTGGTGCGCGGGGATGTCGGCGAGGGACAATGCTATATTTGAGGGGACTTCTTAGAGATAATCTAAGATGACGTCGCATGATGGCCAGCCAGTCTTCACCCAATGTACTACCGCACCTGGTTACTGTATTCGCCAGGTACTACGGTCACGTGAGGGTGTTGACTTGGCCAGGATCAAGGAAGCACCATTTTATCCCGTGTTACCCATCGTCGACTGCACCAGTGTGGAGACACGCACTGACAAAGTTAGACTAACCACCCCCTGACCAGTTTGGAACCGTTAGTCATCGAGAAAAGGTGATGGCTAGTGATAATCTGATGCTTGGACCTGAGTGACAAGACGAAACTTGGACTTTTGATCGAATGCCAATACGTCGATGATGACGTCTCGGACTTTATCTTTATGTGTCAAGGGTAGGGCCTTGGGATTATAGAGTGCCGAGGTGTTGGTCGCCTCGGACTTTATCTTCGAATGCCAAGGGATGAGCCTTGGGCTTGTAGAGTGCCGAGGCATTGGTCGCCTCGAACTTTATCTTCGAGTGCCAAGACGTTGGTCGTCTCGGACTTTGTCTTCGAATGCTAAGGGCTGGGACTTGGGCTTGTAGAGTCCCGAGGTGTTGGTCGCCTCGAACTTTGTCTTCAAGTGCCAAGGGCTAGGCCTTGGGCTTGTAGAGTGCCGAGGCATTAGTCGCCTCGGACTTTGTCTTTGAGTGCCAAGGATGTCTCCTTGAACTTGGTGAATGTCAAAGCGGCGACGCCTGCCTTGGACTTATTCTCATCGCCTCGGATGAGTATAATTGATAATTTAGCTTGACCTGGGTTGTCAGGAGCATTTTTATCGGACTTTCGCCTTGAAAGGGTGTAGCCGAATTACCTTCGAGCTTCCGACTTGAATGGGTGGAATCGAAGGTCTTTGGTTGACCTAGGTTGCCAGGAGCCTTTTTATCAGACTTTAGCCTCGAGAGGGCGTAGCCGACTTGCCTTCGAGCTTCTGACTTGAATGGGCGGAATCGAAGGTCTTTGGTTGACCTGGGTTGCCAGGAGCCTTTTTATCGGACTTTAGCATCGAGAGGGCATAGCCGAATTGCCTTCGAGCTTCCGACTTGAATGGGCGGAATAGAAGGTCTTTGGTTGACCTGGGTTGCCAGGGGCCTTTTTATCGGACTTTCGCCTTGAAAGGGCGTAGCCGAATTGCCTTCGAGCTTCCGACTTGAACGGGCGGAATCGAAGGTCTTTGGTCGACCTGGGTTGCTAGGAGCCTTTTTATCAGACTTTAGCCTCGAGAGGGCGTAGCCGACTTGCCTTCGAGCTTCCGACTTGAATGGGCAGAATCGAAGGTCTTTGGTTGACCTGGGTTGCCAGGAGCCTTTTTATCGGACTTTTGCCTTGAAAGGGCATAGCCGAATAGCCTTCGAGCTTCCGACTTGAACAGGCGGAATCGAAGGTCTTTGGTTGACCTGGGTTGCCAGGAGCCTTTTTTTTTATGCCTTAACATGGTGGAATCGAACTTCGAGATATTTGATTTTAAGAAAAAAGAGACACTTTATTGATAAAACAAAGTTGTTGTTACACTTTTTCAGAGGCTGCCCAACGGACGTTATGATTATGCATCTACGTGTTATGTTGACTTTCTTTCTCCACTGCTGCTGCCTTTACTTCTCTCGACCTGGTTCCTTGTTAGCGAGGTAGCCATCGAGCCGCCCTTCTTGGATCAGGTCTTCGATGTGATGCTTTAGCTTCCGACATGTAGAGGTTGGGTGGCCATGGCTGCGATGGAACTCACAGTAGACTGTCGTATCTCCCGCCTCGTCGGAATTTGGAGGGAGACGCTGTGGCCATTTACAAAAGGGCTCGTTCTGTAAGTAGGCGAAGATGTCTTCAATGGAGGTGTTCAGCTCAATGAATACCCGTTGCTCCCTTGGAGTTCGCCTCTTTTCTGCTAGAGGGGCTTTCGGATCTTGATTGTACCTTTTGGCCTGTACCTTTTGGTCGGACGCGCCATGGGCAGTCTTCTTGTAGTGTGCTTCATTCGGAGCTTCATCATCTTTCTTATGTCGGGAGTCACGAGACTCGCGGGACTCGCGTAGTCTTCTGGCCTGCTGATTGTCTTCCACCTCTATCTCCCGCTGTACGCGCTTGAACATTGCCTCCAAGGTACTGGGGGGATACCGGATGAAGTCGGTGTAGACGTGGAGCTCTGGCCGGATAGTATTCTGGAATGCCAGCATGATGGCCTCCTCATTATGGGACCGACCGGTGAGCTCAGAGTGCTCATTACGAAACCTCATCGTGAAGCTCCTTAGAGACTCATCGGAGCCCATCTTCAGCCGGTAAAGTGTATCCAGCTTCTTTTCCGGCTTTAAGTTTAGCCGATAATGGTCCATGAAGAGTTCAGCCAACTCTTTGAATATGGCCACCGTACCGGCAGGCAGCGTGTGGTACCAGTCGAGGGCAAGTCCCTCGAGACTTCCCGCGAACATACGACAGAGGATATGATTCTCATACTCATACGACGTCAGGGCCTGCTTGTAGGCTAGGATATGGAGAGCAGGGTCTCCCTTGATGCAGTTAAACTTCGGCAGGCTCAGTGTTCGCCAATCCATAGGAAATGGGGTTACAAGAACCTTGGGATGCAGTGGCCCCATCGAGGTGATTAGCCGCCTACGGTCTTGATGATGGACATCGGCAGTATGCCTTAGCCGGTTGACCAGCTCGCGGGCATCTGTTGTTTTAATGTGCGGAGGGATAGAACGTCCAATGGACCCTGTTGACTGAAGTGATCCTTCTCCGCGATAGCTGGGCGCACCGTTGACGTCGAGGTGATCCCACACCATTTGCCTTGGTGCTTGTGTGGATACCTGACGCATCTCGATACGCGGCACATGTGGTTCTTCAAGATGATAACTCACGGCTGGGCGAGTCCTTGGTTGGTCTTCATCAGTAGCTAGAGAGTTGTGGGCCACAACCCCCGCTCTTTCAGCCGCCTTCTTTAGGGAATCCCTCTCTTGCTCGAGGGCCGCATTCTTCTTGAGGAGATTTAGCAGCTGGAAATCAGCAGCCAAGATCTCGTATGTAGCCTGAGGCTTGCTTCCTTGAATAGCGTGTTCTCTGCCAGATCGACGCCTCAGGGATACGGGTCTCGCCGATCGCTGTGCCCTTCTGGATGGCTGCCTTGCGGCCCCAGCCGCTCTCGAACATTTCTTCGGTTGGTTGCAACCAAGACTTTTTGTTCTTCTTCGATCAGCATATCGTTTGTTCGTTCAGTACCCGCCTTTGGTGGGTTGGTGCTGGCCTTCACCATCGAGCGTGTTGATGTCGGCGTGATGAAGGCGTTGAGGTTGATTTGGAGGTGGACTTGCGGCTCATCACCACAAGCTGAATAGGAGTCGGTAGAGGTGTGGGTAAGACCTCTATCGATATCCCACAAACGGCGCCAAAGATTGTGGGGGGAAATTTCTGAGCTGCCTTGATCGGGAACCCCGCCCCACAGCCTTGGTTGAATATGGACGGTTTGTAGAGTTAGAGAGATGAGAGAATAGATAGAGAGAGTAAAGAGTGATGACACAAGGATTGGTGACGGAGTTCGGTCTTACGACCTATATCTCCGGGCGAGAGGTGCCACCTGATCTTCACTATAATTTGAGTAAATAAGGGATGAGCGTTCTCTTGACAGGTCAAGAGAACTTCGTACAGTGGGGTTGCGTAGAGCAACTAGAAGAGAACAAAAAGGGAAGAATTGAGCTCTAGCACTTGCTCTGGAATCTTCCTCCTCTGATTGAATGACTAACCCCTCCTCTGAATGCCTTGGGGGTACTTTTATAGCGTAGGCACGTGCTCGATATGGCAGTGATGATGTGGCGATAATGACGTGGCACTGGTTCTAGGCCTCCTTGCTGGGCCCTTATTAGGCTGTTGTTCGAGCCCAATAAGGGAGAGGGCTTGATCTGCGAGCCCAGTAGAGTGGGCCCATAAGACCGGGCGGGCTTACCCACTTGGGCCGTTGCGCGGGCCCATGCCACTCTGATCCGGTCTGGTACAATTTTTGCACCCACAGACCCCTGTACAGTTCTCGAGGACACCACTCGAGCAGACGATAGACTTCCTTCCTATGTCGACTGACTTTCCCTTGGTCATGATTGTTGATTGTATTGTGTGGTCTGCCACGGTCCGGAGTGTGGCCTAGACGACTGAGCTCTGTATGGGCATCTTGATGGTTTGTAGACCTGCTCTTACTGATACCTCTGGAGCAGGGTCCTCTGATACATGGAACCTGCGTGATCGTTGTGTCCAGGCGTTTCTAGTTGCCTCAGTTGATCGCTTGCTTCGAGCTGACCTGGTCACCTTTATTACTACGGTAGAGCTCTGGGCTTATCTCGTGGAGCAGAGTGGGGCCCGAGAGTATCAGCTTCTCTCTCAAGCTCAGTCTGCTTAGTAGGGGTAGCAGACAATTCAGCAGTTTCATAGCCTTATGTATGGCTACTGGCGTGAGCTCCAGACTTTGGCGCCTCTTTTGCTGGAGGTATCCAGAGTCAGTGCCTCCTGGCGCGAGCTGCAGTTCTTTCGGGAACGATGATAGTTCTACCATTTTTGATGGCTTTTCAACTTGAGTTCTCTCCCTTCGCGAGACAGCTGATTTATAAGGATTCCCTTCCTCGCCTTTATATTACTGTAGCTGAGCTTATTGCCAAGGAGACATGTCTTCGCACTGTTGCAGCTTATCGGACTTCGGTACCCTCCAGTTTTGAGGGTGTTCTTACAGCTGCTTCACCTCATCAACCTACTCCCACTGCTCCGCTCTTTCACGGTCCCTCCCGTTCCTCTGGTACGTCCGGTGGCTCGTCTGACACTCGGAGGTGCACCCATTATGGCAAGACACGACATACGGTTGACTCCTGTTGGCAGCTTCATCCAAATAAGCGTATTGGGCCACCTAACCATGGTCGACCCACTATTGCAGTTGTCGGTACCCCTACTGTTGATGCTGCTACAATGGATCACCTTCAGTGTCTCGAGATACTCCTTGAGCAGCTCTTTCTGTAGCCTACCACTGGCTCCTCTAGTTCCTCTAGGCCCTCAGCCTTCTCTGCCACCTCGAGTACCTCTACACCTTGGATTATGGACTCTGGTGCCTCTCACCGCATGACTCCTGATCACTCCATTCTTACTGCATGCTCACCTGCCTCCCGCCTTCCTCCAATCCATACTGCATATGGCTCTCTTTTAGCCATCTCATATATTGGGTCCATCACTACCGACTCAAATCATACTGGCATTCTCTCTCTCCCTTTTGTCTTGAAAGTACCTCAGCTTTGTATGAATCTAATTTTTATTAGTAGCTTGTGTAATTCCGGCCTGAGAGTCACTTTTTCTTTCTCTTCTTGTGTTGTGCAGGATCCACGCTCGGTACAGAGGATTGGTGCTGCTCGTAGGGCTGACAGACTGTACCACCTGGAGTATCTTCATCTACCTGCAGTCCCTCCTTCAGTCTTCTGTGGTGATGTCTCTTCTGATACCGACCTGTGTCATAAGAGATTAGGTCATGCATCTGAATCTCGGCTTAAAAGTTTTTTTCAGTCTTAAGCTTTAGGCTGAGGTTCCTTTTCTACTCTTTCTTTTTGTACGAGATGTCAGTTGGCTAAGCATTCTGCTAGCCTATTTTCTTCTAGTTTGTTGAGATTCTGTAGTCCTTTTGATTTAGCGCACTCTGATATTTGGGGTCCTGCACCTTTATCTTCTATGAATGATTATCTTTATTATGATATTTGTATTGATGACTATTCTCGTTTCATATGGGTTTAACTCCTTCGGCAACGATCTGACCTTCCTGAGGTCTATAAGACCTTTACAGCCATGGTTCCTACTCAGTTCCATGCTCGTATCAAGACCTTCCGGTTTGATTGTGCTTGTGAAAACCTTTTATTTACTATGCGCTCTATCATTCAGTCTCATGGGACTCTCTTCCAACAATCTTGTCCCCACACTCATGAGCAGAACAGGATTGTGGAGCGAAAATATTGTCACATCCTTGAGATAGCTCATGCCCAGCTTCTCTCCTCGTTTCGTTCCTCGCACCTTCTGGGCAGAGGCCATTTTGACCTCTGTTAACCTCATTAACATCACTCCTTTCTCAGTTCTCTCTGGTGTTTCTCCTCATGAGCGTCTTTATGGCACCCCTCCCGACTGCAACATGCTGCGTACTTTTGGACGTATGTGATTTATCCTTCTTTCTTCTCACGAGCTTAACAAGCTTTCGGCTAGGTCCACTAAGTGTGAGGAGTTCGAGGCCTTTGAGGAGACTTAGACATGGGAGGTTGTCCTTCTGCCTGCTAGTATTGAGCCCATTAGCTGCAAATGGGTCTTCAAGATCAAGCGTTATCATAAATGGCTCCATTAATTAGTACAAGGCCCATCTCATTGCCATGGGCTTTACTCGGGAGTACGAGATTGATTGTGATGAGACTTTTGCTTCGGTGGCTCAGATGACCACCATTCGGACCCTCTTTGCTGTTGCTGCTGCTCGAGATTGGCCCCTGCTTCATATGGATGTGAAGAATGCGTTCCTTCATGATGATCTCTCTGAGGTTGTTTATATGCAGCCTCCTCTTGGTCTCAGCATGCCCTCTCAGTATATTTATCATCTCCGTCGGGCTATTTATGGACTCAAACAGGCTTCTCGTGCCTGGTTTGAGCGTTTTTGTTGTGCAATTACGGAGATTGGCTTTGTAGAAAGCTTCCAGGATTACTTCATATTTGTATGGACTTCCCCCCAAGGCAGAGCCATCATCCTTCTCTATATTGATAATATAATCCTTACTGGTGATGACTCTAGTGTCATAGCCTCTCTTCAGCAGCATCTTCAGAGTCAGTTTTAGATGAAGGATCATTGGTCTCCTGCGATACTTTCTTGGCCTGGAGGTTGCTAGGGGTGCTCGAGGGATTATGCTTTCTCAATAGAAGTACACGACTGACTTCCTGGGTTGTGTTGCTCTTTCTGATTGTCAGATAATTGACACTCCTCTTGAGCTTCATGTAAAGCTCCGTCCTACTGATGGTAAGTCCCTATCAGATCCTACCAGGTACCGGGAGATAGTTGGTCAGTTTGTCTATCTTTGCATCACTGGATCAGATATTGCATATGTAGTCAGTATTCTTAGCCAGCTCGTGGATACACCTCACTCGGCTCATTATGCTACCCTACTTCGAGTCCTTCGGTACTGTGGACGCGGAAAAAAGCGCGGGTCGTCTTTATTGCGAATCACACGAGATTACAAATGTGGCCGGGACCCGGGTTGCTCGGGTGTAGCGAGTCCGGGTTGCGGCGAGTTTTGATCAGGGGATTGTGGGAAAGATCTTCTGGGGGATCCCTTTGATCCGCGTCTCCACGTGGTGTTCGTGCGAGAGCGCTGAAGGGGCTGCCCAGGACAGGGGTTTTACAGGGAGAGGGTTTTGGAGAGGCTAAGGAATGTCCACCGTTGTTTTGTCCCTTCCGTGCTTCGCGCTTTCTCGGCTAGGGGGTTTTCGGCTTTGTTCCTCGGTCTTCGCGTCTTCCTCGTTCCTTGCTTGACCTCGGCGTCCTTGATCGTCGGTTCGCGGCGTCGATCTAGCTTTTGGCGTTGGCTTTGGCTTTGGCTTTTTGGCTTTGGCTTGGCTCCGGCGTGGCTCTGGCTTTTGCTTTGCTTCGGCGCTTGCACTTGGACGTAGCTGGGAGAGACTTGCGATGCTTTCGTTCTTCCGGACTTCGCGTCGTATCGGCTAGAACGTGCGGTGCTTTTGCTCGTGGCCGGCGTAGTCGCTTGGCTTTGGCACTTGCGTTGCTTTGGCGCGGGCTTTACTGGGGCTTTGCTTTGGCTTCTTGCGTTGGCTTTAGCTTTGGCGTCAACTCGATCTTCTTCTTCGAACGACGTGGGCTACTTCTCCGGTGCTTCGACGGTTTACGTATCGACTGGACTTCTCTTCTTCTCCGGGCTTCTTTGGCGTGATCGGAGTCGAAGAATACTTTCGAAGATGGTGGGGGTAGCACCGATCTCCGTGCGACGGTTGTGGCGTCGGCTTTTGTTGATGAAGACGACGAGGGTAGCGACGGTCTCTGTGCGACGGTTGTAGCGTCGGCTTTTGTTGATGAAGACGACGAGGGTAGCGACGGTCTCCGTGCGACTGTTGTAGCGTCGACTTTTGTTGATGAAGACGACGGGGTAGCGACGCTTCAGACGATCTGCTCCAGGCTTTCTTCTTCGTGGATGGGGCAGGCGTTAGTCGAAGACGACGGGGTGATGACGCTTCGCTTCTCTCCTCCGGGCTTTGGGGCTTGATCGGGATCGAGGATTTATTGGAGCCGACGGGGTAGTGCCGCTCCTCTTCTTCTCCGGGCTTTTGAGCTTGATCGGAGTCGAAGCTTGTTGGAGACGACGGGGTAGTGCCGCTCCTCTTCTTCTCCGGGCTTTTGGGCTTGATCGGAGTCGAAGCTTGTTGGAGACGACGGGGTAGTGCCGCTCCTCTTCTTCTCCGGGCTTTTGGGCTTGATCGGAGTCGAAGCTTGTTGGAGACGACGGGGTAGTGCCGCTCCTCTTCTTCTCCGGGCTTTTGTGCTTGATCGGAGTCGAAGCTTGTTGGAGACGACGGGGTAGTGCCGCTCCTCTTCTTCTCCGGGCTTTTGTGCTTGATCGGAGTCGAAGCTTGTTGGAGACGACGGGGTAGTGCCGCTCCTCTTCTTCTCCGGGCTTTTGGGCTTGATCGGAGTCGAAGCTTGTTGGAGACGACGGGGTAGTGCCGCTCCTCTTCTTCTCCGGGCTTTTGGGCTTGATCGGAGTCGAAGCTTGTTGGAGACGACGGGGTAGTGCCGCTCCTCTTCTTCTCCGGGCTTTTGGGCTTGATCGGAGTCGAAGCTTGTTGGAGACGACGGGGTAGTGCCGCTCCTCTTCCTCTCCGGGCTTTTGGGCTTGATCGGAGTCGAAGCTTGTTGGAGACGACGGGGTAGTGCCGCTCCTCTTCCTCTCCGGGCTTTTGGGCTTGATCGGAGTCGAAGCTTGTTGGAGACGACGGGGTAGTGCCGCTCCTCTTCTTCTCCGGGCTTTTGGGCTTGATCGGAGTCGAAGCTTGTTGGAGACGACGGGGTAATGCCGCTCCTCTTCTTCTCCGGGCTTTTGGGCTTGATCGGAGTCGAAGGCTTGTTGGAGACGACGGGGTAGTGCCGCTCCTCTTCTTCTCCGGGCTTTTGGGCTTGATCGGAGTCGAAGCTTGTTGGAGACGACGGGGTAATGCCGCTCCTCTTCTTCTCCGGGCTTTTGGGCTTGATCGGAGTCGAAGGCTTGTTGGAGACGACGGGGTAGTGCCGCTCCTCTTCTTCTCCGGGCTTTTGGGCTTGATCGGAGTCGAAGCTTGTTGGAGACGACAGGGTAGTGTCGCTCCTCTTCTTCTCCGGGCTTTTAGGCTTGATCGGAGTCGAAGCTTGTTGGAGACGACGGGGTAGTGCCGCTCCTCTTCTTCTCCGGGCTTTTGGGCTTGATCGGAGTCGAAGCTTGTTGGAGACGACGGGGTAGTGCCGCTCCTCTTCTTCTCCGGGCTTTTGGGCTTGATCGGAGTCGAAGGCTTGTTGGAGACGACGGGGTAGTGCCGCTCTTCTTCTTCTCCGGGCTTTTGGGCTTGATCGGAGTCGAAGCTTGTTGGAGACGACGGGGTAGTGCCGCTCCTCTTCTTCTCCGGGCTTTTGGGCTTGATCGGAGTCGAAGCTTGTTGGAGACGACGGGGTAGTGCCGCTCCTCTTCTTCTCCGGGCTTTTGGGCTTGATCAGAGTCGAAGCTTGTTGGAGACGACGGGGTAGTGCCGCTCCTCTTCTTCTCCGGGCTTTTGGGCTTGATCGGAGTCGAAGCTTGTTGGAGACGACGGGGTAGTGCCGCTCCTCTTCTTCTCCGGCCTTTGCTTC
Source organism: Chamaelirium japonicum (assembly GCA_947650365.1). Classification (NCBI taxonomy): domain Eukaryota; kingdom Viridiplantae; phylum Streptophyta; class Magnoliopsida; order Liliales; family Melanthiaceae; genus Chamaelirium; species Chamaelirium japonicum. The sequence goes on along the minus strand of OX393558.1, from coordinate 27,453,707 downwards.
TGGCGTCTTCGGAGTCGAAGGGTTCTTCTTCTCCGAGCTTTCTTCTTCGTGCACGGAGTCGAAGGGATGATCTTCGTGTGCAAGGGCCTTCACATTGATGAGGACTTTCAGTAAGCCGATCCCTCGGGACAGGCTTGACTGTGCCTCGTGAAGCCTTGGGTCGGTGAAGAAGCGTCTCCTCGTTTGCAGAGCTCCCGCGCTTTGTCTTCAATCTTCGACCATTTTTTCCTTCCCCCACCCCCTCTATTTATAGGCAAAGAGGTGGGGAGAGAGATATGGAAACTCTTTAATTTTAAATCCCCTTGTATCTCTCTCATAATTACCCGGATTTTATTCATCCATTGATGAGGGGAATAACATTTAGTTGTTTTCCTTTTCTGGCGGGTGCAATTATGGCTGGATTTTGCGCACGAAATCGATGGCGATCGGGCGCTTCGTCTTGTGCGTCGGATCGAGGGATCGGCGCAGATCCGCGTGTGTGCAGACGTCATACGCTACCTCCCCCCGCGCATGGCGGTATTTTTTCCTTTTCTTTCTTTTCTTTCCTTTTCTTTTCTTTCCTTTTTCTTTTCTTTCCTTTCTTTTCTTTCCTTTTTCTTTTCTTTCTTTTTTTTCTTTTCTTTCTTTTTTCTTCCCTTTCCTTGCAGGGCCGGCCGGCCTCTCCATGGGGTTCGGTCCCCACTAGGGCCGGCCCTATAGGGTTCGGACCCTAGTAGGGGCCGGCCCCTCTTGGGGCGGGGTCCGAGTCCGTGTCGCCGCGCGCGAGTCGGGTCCGCGTGTCGGGTTTGCATCCACGTCGGCGCGAGCGAGTTGGGTCTGCGTGTCGGGTTTGCATCCACGTCGGCGCGAGCGAGTTGGGTCCGCGTGCCGGGTTTGCATCCACGTAGGCACATGTAAGTCGGGTCCGGGTCCGACAAAATTCGTGTGTCTACAAATGCCCCCTCAAGGACGAGTGTGTCGATGAGAACGTGTCGGGTTTGGACGCGTAAGAATCGTAGAGCACTTGTCCTTGATTCCTTTTGTGGGCAGGGTTGGGAGTCTATCTAAGGACCCCTACTCCCTTCATCCGTCATTGTGTTTCTTTGCGAAGGTTCTGCCGGCTTCTGGAGACCGCTGTCGGAAGAGAGCTGCCTGGGTTTGCACGAGACTTGCTCCGTCTTCCCGGTGTCGCTTCTTTCGTCGGCCTTGTGCTTCTGCGCGACGGTTCTGCCGGCTTCTGGAGACCGCTGTCGGAAGAGAGCTGCCTGGGGCTGCACGCAACTTGCTCCGTCTTCCCGGTGTTGCCTCTTTCGTCTCTTCTTTTTTTTTTTTTTTTTTTTGAACCACGGGAGCTGCAGCGGCAGTGGCAGAGTCGGCTAGGGCATGAGGCCAGCGGCGTGCGGCGCGCCGAGCTGGGTGCCGCTGCGAGCAGTTGGCTGTGGCTCTTGCTTGTAGAGAAGACCTTCGCTATGGTTTCGATCATCTTCTTCGTTGCGAACTTCTTTTGCTCCGAAGACTGCACGAACGTCGAAGGTGGCCGCTGTACGGAGTTCGAGATTGGCGCGAGGGCGACTGGAGTGCGATGACAGCCACGGTGCATCTCGACGGAGGACTGTTGCCCCTCCTTCGGTGTGGGAGTGCAATGACGAGGCCGATTGTCGATGGCGATCGTTGCACGATGTCCGAAGGCGACTTAGGAGAGACGGGAGCGTGAAGACGAAGGCAACATGTCTCGACGTAGTCCCATGGCAGCGCGCGGGTGACGAAGGCGCGAAGATGAAGGCGATGCACCTCGGCGGAGTGTCGGCGACGATGACGCACCTTGACGTGACGAGGAGGAGGTGGAGCCATTGCAAGCGAGGCGAGGCTCCCCTCTTTTTTTTTTTTTTTTTTTTTTTTTTTTTTTTTTTTTTTGTGTGTGCGAAGCACAGCAGCAGCAGCGGTGGCTGGCTACGGCGCGCGCGGAGGCCGGGGTGCCGTGGCGGCGGTGGCTCACGGAGGCAGCAGCGGCGGGCGGTGGCTGAGCGGCGCGTAGCTGTGGCGCGCGGGCTGTGGCGCTGGTGCCGGTGGCTCGCGGAGGCAGCGGCGGGTGGCGCGTGCTCATGTCGCACGAGTTGAAGCTCACAGCCTGGGGGCTATGGGTTTTAATAGGAAAGGGGGGCTGTGGTTCGGATTCGGAGCTGGGGCCCCCATTCTTCCTTTCTCCTTTTTTTTTTTTTTTTTTTCTTCCTTTTCCTTCCTTTTCTTTCTTTTTTTTTTTCCTTTTCTTTTCTTTTCTTTTCTCTTTCCTTTTCTTTTCTCTTTCCTTTTATTTCTTCTGCTTTCCTTCTTCTTCTGGTCCGCGAAGGCAGCAGCGGCAGCGGCAGCGTGGCACGGGCTGCGGTGGCGGCGTGTGGCGAGGCGGCCAGTGTGGGCGACGGTCGTGCGGCGCAGGCGGTGGCCGGCGCGCGGGAGGCGGTGTGCGGCGCAGGCGGTGGCCGGCGCGCGGGAGGCGGTCGGGGCTGTGCGGGTCCGCAGTCGGACGGGCGCAGCGGCGGCGGCAAGATCGGCGGCCGGGCGCGGGGCCAGCGGCGGGCGGCGCGCGGGCGCGGTCGAGCGACGTGCGGTGGCCGGGCGCGGGTTCCAGCGGCGGGCGGCGCGCAGCGGTGGCCACGGGCGCGGGCGCCACCCCGGGCGCCCCGATCGTATAGGAGATGAAGGAGGGGGCGCCTGCGGGCCCCCTTCCCTCTCTTTGCTGTTGGCCTACTATTGGGCAAAGGGCTGTGGGCTCCGGCCCCCTTTGCCCCTTTTTTTTTTTTTTTTTTTTTTTTTTTTTTTGGACGTGAAGGGGGTTTGCGGGCTGTTGTGTGCGATGGAGCCGCGAGGTCCTGTTGCATACGGTGGTGCTGCGGAGCTCCTTCCCCTTTTTTTTTTTTTTTTGTCGGTCGAGTGCGAAGAACGATAGCAGCGAGCGTGCGCGGCGCGCAGGCTGCGGCGCGGCGCGGCAGCGTCTGGCATGGGCGCAGGGCGCGGTGAAGGCGTGGGCCATGGCCGGAGTGCAGTAGCGGCGTACGACGCGGGCGCGGGGCGCAGGCGGCCTGTGGTGCGGACGCGTGGACTTGCGCGAGTCGGCGAAGGACGTGGGGCGCGGTGCAAGCGGCAAGGCGGTGTTAGGCTTGGAGACGAAGGCTTCCGTTGGCTTCTGGAGACGAAGGCTTCTTCGATGCTTGGAAACCGTCGGCGGAAGAGTGCTGCCTGGGGTTGCACGCGACTTGCTCCGTCTTCCCGGTGTCGCCTCTTTCGTCGGCTTGGAGACGAAGGCTTCTTCGATGCTTGGAGACCGTCGGCGGAAGAGTGCTGCCTGGGGTTGCACGCGACTTGCTCCGTCTTCCCGGTGTCGCCTCTTTCGTCGGCGGCGGCGGCGATGGTGCGCGTTGCTCGAAGACGAAGGCTTCCGTCGGCTTGGAGACGAAGGCTTCTTCGATGCTTGGAGACCGTCGGCGGAAGAGTGCTGCCTGGGGTTGCACGCGACTTGCTCCGTCTTCCCGGTGTCGCCTCTTTCGTCGGCGGCGGCGGCGATGGTGCGCGTTGTTCGAAGACGAAGGCTTCCGTCGGCTTGGAGACAAAGGCTTCTTCTCGCTTGGCGGCTTGGAGACGACGCATTCTTCGGCGGCTTGGAGCTGAAGGGTCCTTCAGCGGAGTGTTGTCGTCTTCTTGGTGCGAGGACAAGCCGGAGACTTCGGAGGCCAGGGAAGGTAGCAAAGGATACGGTCGTTTCTTTTTTTTTTTTTTTTTTTCGGTCGCAAAGGATACGGTCGTTGTCGATATATCCGCCTATCCTTGGGTTACTGCATTTGACTCCAGTGGCAGTCCCAATCCTTTGGGTTTTTGTCTTTGAGGGACTGACGTCCTTCGGATGGGCTCGAGCTTTTGCACGAGCCGGGCGGATTTCAAGGTGGACGACTTTTTGCAGAGTAGACGCACACCTTCTTGGAGGGTGACGAGCTCCATTGATTACGACGGTCTTCGCTGGAGGACGCCTCCTTGGGCTTAGCTGCGACTGAGGGAGAGACGTCGGCTGGAGGGGCTTCACACGCTTGCTACTGCAGACTTGGTTCGGATGCAGAAGAAGGTGGAGGCCGTTCGTGCGTCGCTTCAAAAGTCGGAGTCCCGTTTGGGGGATGCTCGAGCGACTATGAAGGCTTCTGGAGCAGGGTTTGCATAACAGTGAGAAGGGCTGACGAATTGTCAGGAGCTGGTGGAGCTCTCGAGAAGGCTTCCGGAGTGAACCTTGCGAAGCAACGTACATAGCTGGCGACGCGTCGGAAGTTGGCGACTTCTTTACCCCGGGAGTTGCAGCGCGTGTAGGCCGCGGGAGACGAGCTGCTTCAGCACCTCCAAGACTTTGACCTTCTTGTCATCTTTTGGTTTGTTGACTGGACTTGTGGATTTGCACTCATTCTCTTCTGGGCTGGCCTTCTCTGGACGACGTTGGTGTGTTTCTTTTTATCTGGACTGAACCTTTGTAGGCTGCCTACGTACCCTACTTAGAGGGATCAAGTCGCACGTAGTTCGGTTATTCACTTTTTTTTTTTTTTTTTTTTTTTTTTTTTTGGGCAAGGGGGGTAACCTTGCGTTAGGCAAAGTACCTTTTGAGGGACTTGCCACTGGTAGGCAGAGTCGCCACTGGTTCGCAGCTGTCGCCCACCTTCTTCACTTCAATATAGTTGGAAGTGAAGATCTTCTTGACTGGAGTTTTGATGATTGCTGGAGTTTGACTGGAGTCGATGCCCTGGCAATTTTGGAAGGATTTGTTCACCGCTTTTGCAGAGACGAGCTTGAGTCTTTGTCAGGCGATGTGGTATTGAAGTTGAGGGTAGTGATCCCATGTGTGCCATGCTTTCTTTGCTGCGGCTGGATTTGAACATTGACTTGGTGGAGTTTTGCCCCCGAGTGTTTTCTGACTTGATTGCAAGTTGCTCAGAGCTGGTGCGCTCGGAAGACTCGGTTGAGCTCGAGATGTGCAACAGACCACGTAACGGTAGTGTCATCTCTTGCAACGTGCTGAAGTTGGCCCCGAAGAATGATAACGCTGGTTCCTTTGCTGGAGGGGAAGGCGATCGTCCTGGTTTGCAAAGCCATTGAGGTACGAGCCGCAGGACTGAAGCAACTTGAGCAGGCAACGGAATGCATCGCATCGAGCTTGATTTGAAGTTGATGTGAATTTTCCGTCTTGGTGCTGGCGCTTCTTTGTCTTTGTGCGCTGTCTGGATGGAGGATGTCACTAGTTTTGCAAGTGGAGAGCTTTTGTCCCTCGCAGCTGCTTTGACTCCCTGAGCTCGTAGAGGTTTTGCTGGATGAGCTTCTGCAACGGGATCTTTCACTTGGTAAAACTCGGCATCAGCAAGGTGTGCGTTAGCCTTGTTGAACAGCTTGTCGTTGGCAGCGATGCTTCTTCCCATGCTTTCGATGTTGGTATCGCTTTCTTCATCGACTTCTCGGAGCACTTGGTGGACTTCCATCACGTAGCAGCAGACCTTGAAGTCTTGATCAGCTTCAAGGAAGCGATTTGGAAAGAACTCCTGGAGTGTTGCCGGCTCTAGGAAGCTTTGCTGGAGGAAATTTTTCAGATTTGCTGGTGGTACTTTGGACGTCTTTTTCCCTGGAGCATCATTCTTTTCCTTGAAGGACTTTCTTCTGGGGAATTTTCTTCTTGCCCGGTCTTTAGCCAGACGTGCTATCCTGTAGCTTGATCGTCGTGACCTTCTCCTTCGAGGCGCCATAGCCCGTGTAAGATCTTCTTTGCCAAGATGAAGAACTGGTGCTGCGACAGAAGGCTCTTCTTTGATCGGAAGGACTTGCTCTTCTAGAGACTGTACCGATTCATCTTCCGATCTCCAACCGGTTGGCTTGATTTCTTTGTTTGGAATTAAAGGAGGCATGGAGTAGAGGACATAGAAGTCGAGCTTACCTGATGGTTGGCCTAGCAGGTTGACTTCGGGGCTTCTTTGTTCGTCTCTCGCTTTGAGCATGTGCCAGGACGTAGCTTCGTTTGGAAGATGGAGTGCTTGCATGAGAGACGGTTGCCCCCAAGACAGTAAGGATTTGGCCCTAGGCACTGAAGAAGTATGCCGTCGTCGTCTTCTTGGACTGCCCCCTTTCTTTGAGTCATCAACGGTGGACTGCCCCCCTTCTTCGAGGACTGGCGGGGCGTCGGGCAACTCGTCGTCCGAAGTAGAAGTTTCACCGTTGTCGGGATCCGTAATAGAGATATGATTGACGGCAGCCATGGGTGGGTGGGTGGGTGTTGAGACAAAGTCCTCGATTGGCATCCCCAGACGATCGAATGCCGACTTCTTCTTTGATTGTTTGACTGGCTCGAGCCTCTCGAACACGGATATGCGTTTTCGATTCGACCAGTCTTTACCACCTCTGGTTTGCTTCCGGAACAAGGCTTGGTATCGAGCCCGTCGTCGTCTTCTCCTGCTGTCTGGATGGCTGAGGTAGGTAGAGAGTGCATCGGAGATTGTCGATCCTTCAGCTGCTTCATCTACCATCCTCGCCTCGATGTAGTTCGAGGTGAAGGTCTTCTTTGTTGCGGTTCTGATGACCAACGGAGCTTGACTGGAGCCGATGCCTCGGCGGTTCGGGGGAATTTGCTCGCCGTTTTGAAACAGCCGAGCTTGAGTTCTTGTCATCCCATGCGGAGTTGCTGCTGGTGGGAGTGTGCCCATGGCGCTTTCCTCGTTGTAGCCAGCTCTAAACAGCAACTTGGCAGCATTTTGCCCCCAACTCCCTTCTGGTTTGAATCCGAGTTGCTCGAGGTCTGCTGATTCGACAGGTCTGCTCGGGTTCGGAGCTTGCGTCAGACTAGGTAGTGGCACCGTCATTTCTTGCAGAGTGATGACATTGGCCTGAGATAACGACGGGGCCAGCTTCCTTGTCGGAGTAGAAGGCGATCGCTCGGATTTACGGAGCCACTGCGGCGCGAGATGTAGGACCGGCGCCGTTTGGACTGGCAACGGGGTATGTTGCATTGCTCTTGGCTCGAAGCTGATGCGCGTCCTTTGCCCAGGTTTCGACGTTCCTTGGACCTTGAGTCTTGCTTCGTCAGAGGGTGGCGCCGAATTCGCGGGAAGTGGAGTCTTGTCCTGCTTCACTTCTTCAATCTTTTGAGCTCGAGGGGCTTTAGCTGGCAGAACTTCCGTGACCAGGCCCTTTGCTTGGTAGAATTTAGCGTCGGCTAGGTGTGCCTCGGCCTCGTTGAACGGCTTATCGTCCGCAACTATGCACCTCTCCACGCCTTCTTCGTAGTACTTGAGGCACTGGTGCCAGGTGGATACCACGACGCCGTTCTCATGCAGCCATGGTCTTCCTAACAAGAGACGATATGATGTCTGGCAGTCGATGATGTGGAAGAGGACCGTTGTATCCAGCGGGCCGATTGACAGCTTCAGGCGGATGATTCCGACGGTAGACTGTCCGCCCTGGTTGAAGCCTTGAATGAGCAACTGACTTGGTGAGAGCTGGTCGTCGGTAATGCCGAGTTGCCGCATCGTCTGGATAGGCATGATGTTGACGGAGGAGCCACAGTCCAATAAGATTCGGTTCACTGGCTTCTCCTTGATGTATCCCGAGACGTAAAGAGGCCGGTTATGCAATCGCGTTCCGAGTTGCAGGTCCTCGTCCGAAAAGGTTATCGTTGCATCACACGAGGCCACAGCTTTGCGCCTTTGATCGTCCTTCCTCTTCCTTTTGTAGCTATCTGGATCGGCCAAGGCCGCCGCCATTGCCAGGCAAGCCTTCTTCGGGAGATGCAAAGCCTCTACGAGAGGCATGTGCAAGATTGCTTCGTCGTGAGAGGCGGTGCCCCTTTCGTCGGAATCGCCTCCCTCGTCTGTGGAGTCGCCTTCTCCAGAAGTTTCGCTTTCGTTCCTTCCTTCCGACGCCTCATGGACTTCGACCATGCAACAAGACACCTCGATGTGTTGGTCCGCTGGGAGGAAGTGATCTGGGAAGAACTCTTGCAAAGTTGTCGGCTCTGGAAGACTCTGCTGAAGGATATCGTCTTGGCTTGCTGGCGGCACTTTGAACGCCTTCCTTCCCGGAGTCTTGCTTTTCTTCTTGTAGGTCTTTCGCTTGGTGAATCCCCTCATCACACGGTCTTGCTTGAGCTTCTTTTCTTGCCATGGCTTTCGCCGCCGCGGTAGCATGACCCATGCTTCTTCGTCGGTGGATTCCCCTCCGCTGGGATGATGGTTGACAGCAGCAACTGGTTCCCTCGGAGGTACTTGTTCTTCTGGAGGCTCTACTGACTCGTCTTCCGATCCCCAGCCGGTGGGCTTGATTTCTTCAGTTGAAACCAATGGAGGCTTTGAATAGAGGACGTAATAGTCGAACTTCCCTGAAGGCTGGCCTAGCAGATCGACTTTCGGATCTCCTTGCTCGTATCTTTTCTGGAGAGCGTATTGGGACGTAGCATTGCTTGGAAGAGGTACTGGCACTTCTTGAGGCTCTACTGGCACGTCTTCCGATTCCCAGCCGGTGGGCTTGATTTCGTTGATTGAAACGGACGGAGGCCTTGAGTAGAGGACGTAATAGTCGAACTTCCCCGAAGGCTGGCCCAGCAGACCGACTTCCGGATCTCCTTGCTCGTATCTCCTTTGGAGCGCCCGTTGGGATGCAGCATTGCTTGGAAGAGGTGCTGGCGTGAGCGATGATTGCCCCCAGGGCAGCGGTGTTTCCTCCTCGATGAGTGCGGGAGTACGTCGACGTCGCTTCGAGACTTTCGGCCGGGAAGTTAGCTTAGCGATTGGAGCTTGACGGTTGATGCGCAATTTGGGCATGCTTCGTCGAGCGGCAACGAGTACCGGCGAGAAGGAGCCGAAGGTGATGGACGTCATGTTGGCCGTAGCAACTTCCCCGGAGTCGATCTCTATCTTTCCTTGCTTTGCGAGCGCCATGATTCTTTCTTTGAAGACGAAGCATCTTTCGATAGGATGACTCACCACCCGGTGGTATTTGCAGAAGAGAGGGTCGTCGATGCGATGCATCTGCTCGGGCCTCTTCGAAGGAGGGAGCTCTATCATCTTCTCTTGCAGCAGTTGGTCGAACATAGAGGAGACTTCCGAGTCTAGGAAAGGGTACTCCTTGGCTTCGAGCTCCTCGAGAGTCATCCTTTGTCTTGGCGGCGGAGGCGGTGGTATGGCAACTCCCTTCTTCTGATCCGGCTTGCCACCGATCTTGAGTGGTTTGGCAGTTAAAGCGACGTCAGCGACGTTGACTTGTTTCAGTTTCGTTGCCAGTGGCTTGTCCTTCTTCTCTATCTTCAAGAAGTCCTTGTTCTTCGAGTCCCCGCGGTTTGCTAGGCTGAGTTCCATGTCATGAGCCCGAGTTGCGAGTTCTTCGAAAGACCGAGGCTTGATACCTTTGAGGATGTAGAGCAGACCCCAGTGCATGCCTTGGGTGCACATCTCGATGGCCGAGTCTTCAGACAAGCGGTCTCGTGAATTCAGCGCGAGGTTCCTCCACCTGTCGATGTAGTCGATCACTGGCTCATCTTTCCTTTGCTTGACGGCGGTAAGTTCGGTCATGCTGACGGTTCGTCTGGTGCTATAGAAGCGATTGAGGAACTCCCTCTCCATCTGATCCCAGCTGTCGATGGTCCCTGCAGGAAGATCAACGTACCAGTCGAACGCGTTGCCTTTGAGGGTGCGGACGAATTGCCTCACCATCTCGTCGCCATATGTGCCGGCATTATTGCAAGTCTCGATGAAGTGGGCAACGTGCTGTCTTGGATTTCCCTTTCCGTCGAAGTGCTGAAACTTTGGCGGCTGGAATCCGACCGGGAAGCGTAGCTGCTGGATCCTCGTAGTGTAGGGCTTCGAGTATGCCGCCGTGATCGGTGGGAGGCCACTGCCGTGGGAGCGCATCATGTCGGATATCAATGCTTGGACTTGCTGAGCACTCATCGCAGCCATTGCCGGAGGTTGTGTGGCCACCGAGGCTGGCGTTGGGGAGACGACTTCCAATGGGACGGGAGCCGAGGAGAGCGCTGGTGTAACTGCTTGAATCGTCGGAACAACCTCTGCAGGAGCGGGAGTTGAAGACGGAACTGGAGAGGCGACGGGTTGGTTGACTGCTGCAGCGTCCTTCACGCTTAGCTTTTGGAGCAGAGTGTTGATGTGACGATCCTTCTCCTCCATTAGCCGAGTAATCTGCGCCATGTGCTCGTTCATCTGCATGACTTGGAGCTGAAGAGCGGTCGGAGGATGGTGACGGAGAACATCTCGGTGTTGCATGTTCGCATCCTCGCCGTCATCATCGGAGACGTAGTTACGCCGACTTGCTTCTGGCTGATGATTGATGTTTGCCCCCTGCAGAGGAGGTGCAACGTCTGCTGGAGAACCCGAACGGGTTCGGGGTTGGGGCTGGTCCTCCCCAAACTTCTGGACATGGACTCCAGGATCGAGGCTCGTTTCTTCAAGCACCAGGGCCTCGTCGGCGCTTTGGCGAGCATCTTCGGTAGTAGCTTCCGGCACGAAGACATCCGCAAGAGTCCGTGTACGCCGAGTGTAGACGCGGACCATTGGAGGAGCATCACCCTCCGGATTTACTGGATCACCGTGTCGGAGTAGAGGAGACTTGGCGATTGGTGAGAGGCTTGGAGCAAACGCATCGTTGTTTGTTCCGGCCATTGCAAACTTCAAGCAGCTTCTTCAACCGTACGGATGAAAGGAGAAGAGGTCCCACCGGGCGTGCCAGAAATCTGTGGACGCGGAAAAAAGCGCGGGTCGTCTTTATTACGAATCACACGAGATTACAAATGTGGCCGGGACCCGGGTTGCTCGGGTGTAGCGAGTCCGGGTTGCGGCGAGTTTTGATCAGGGGATTGTGGGAAAGATCTTCTGGGGGATCCCTTTGATCCGCGTCTCCACGTGGTGTTCGTGCGAGAGCGCTGAAGGGGCTGCCCAGGATAGGGGTTTTACAGGGAGAGGGTTTTGGAGAGGCTAAGGAATGTCCACCGTTGCTTTGTCCCTTCCGTGCTTCGCGCTTTCTCGGCTAGGGGGTTTTCGGCTTTGTTCCTCGGTCTTCGCGTCTTCCTCGTTCCTTGCTTGACCTCGGCGTCCTTGATCGTCGGTTCGCGGCGTCGATCTAGCTTTTGGCGTTGGCTTTGGCTTTGGCTTTTTGGCTTTGGCTTGGCTCCGGCGTGGCTCTGGCTTTTGCTTTGCTTCGGCGCTTGCACTTGGACGTAGCTGGGAGAGACTTGCGATGCTTTCGTTCTTCCGGACTTCGCGTCGTATCGGCTAGAACGTGCGGTGCTTTTGCTCGTGGCCAGCGTAGTCGCTTGGCTTTGGCACTTGCGTTGCTTTGGCGCGGGCTTTACTGGGGCTTTGCTTTGGCTTCTTGCGTTGGCTTTAGCTTTGGCGTCAACTCGATCTTCTTCTTCGAACGACGTGGGCTACTTCTCCGGTGCTTCGACGGTTTACGTATCGACTGGACTTCTCTTCTTCTCCGGGCTTCTTTGGCGTGATCGGAGTCGAAGAATACTTTCGAAGATGGTGGGGGTAGCACCGATCTCCGTGCGACGGTTGTGGCGTCGGCTTTTGTTGATGAAGACGACGAGGGTAGCGACGGTCTCCGTGCGACGGTTGTAGCGTCGGCTTTTGTTGATGAAGACGACGAGGGTAGCGACGGTCTCCGTGCGACGGTTGTAGCGTCGACTTTTGTTGATGAAGACGACGGGGTAGCGACGCTTCAGACGATCTGCTCCAGGCTTTCTTCTTCGTGGATGGGGCAGGCGTTAGTCGAAGACGACGGGGTGATGACGCTTCGCTTCTCTCCTCCGGGCTTTGGGGCTTGATCGGGATCGAGGATTTATTGGAGCCGACGGGGTAGTGCCGCTCCTCTTCTTCTCCGGGCTTTTGAGCTTGATCGGAGTCGAAGCTTGTTGGAGACGACGGGGTAGTGCCGCTCCTCTTCTTCTCCGGGCTTTTGGGCTTGATCGGAGTCGAAGCTTGTTGGAGACGACGGGGTAGTGCCGCTCCTCTTCTTCTCCGGGCTTTTGGGCTTGATCGGAGTCGAAGCTTGTTGGAGACGACGGGGTAGTGCCGCTCCTCTTCTTCTCCGGGCTTTTGTGCTTGATCGGAGTCGAAGCTTGTTGGAGACGACGGGGTAGTGCCGCTCCTCTTCTTCTCCGGGCTTTTGGGCTTGATCGGAGTCGAAGCTTGTTGGAGACGACGGGGTAGTGCCGCTCCTCTTCTTCTCCGGGCTTTTGGGCTTGATCGGAGTCGAAGCTTGTTGGAGACGACGGGGTAGTGCCGCTCCTCTTCTTCTCCGGGCTTTTGGGCTTGATCGGAGTCGAAGCTTGTTGGAGACGACGGGGTAGTGCCGCTCCTCTTCTTCTCCGGGCTTTTGGGCTTGATCGGAGTCGAAGCTTGTTGGAGACGACGGGGTAGTGCCGCTCCTCTTCTTCTCTGGGCTTTTGGGCTTGATCGGAGTCGAAGCTTGTTGGAGACGACGGGGTAGTGCCGCTCCTCTTCCTCTCCGGGCTTTTGGGCTTGATCGGAGTCGAAGCTTGTTGGAGACGACGGGGTAGTGCCGCTCCTCTTCTTCTCCGGGCTTTTGGGCTTGATCGGAGTCGAAGCTTGTTGGAGACGACGGGGTAATGCCGCTCCTCTTCTTCTCCGGGCTTTTGGGCTTGATCGGAGTCGAAGGCTTGTTGGAGACGACGGGGTAGTGCCGCTCCTCTTCTTCTCCGGGCTTTTGGGCTTGATCGGAGTCGAAGCTTGTTGGAGACGACGGGGTAATGCCGCTCCTCTTCTTCTCCGGGCTTTTGGGCTTGATCGGAGTCGAAGGCTTGTTGGAGACGACGGGGTAGTGCCGCTCCTCTTCTTCTCCGGGCTTTTGGGCTTGATCGGAGTCGAAGCTTGTTGGAGACGACGGGGTAGTGTCGCTCCTCTTCTTCTCCGGGCTTTTAGGCTTGATCGGAGTCGAAGCTTGTTGGAGACGACGGGGTAGTGCCGCTCCTCTTCTTCTCCGGGCTTTTGGGCTTGATCGGAGTCGAAGCTTGTTGGAGACGACGGGGTAGTGCCGCTCCTCTTCTTCTCCGGGCTTTTGGGCTTGATCGGAGTCGAAGGCTTGTTGGAGACGACGGGGTAGTGCCGCTCTTCTTCTTCTCCGGGCTTTTGGGCTTGATCGGAGTCGAAGCTTGTTGGAGACGACGGGGTAGTGCCGCTCCTCTTCTTCTCCGGGCTTTTGGGCTTGATCGGAGTCGAAGCTTGTTGGAGACGACGGGGTAGTGCCGCTCCTCTTCTTCTCCGGGCTTTTGGGCTTGATCGGAGTCGAAGCTTGTTGGAGACGACGGGGTAGTGCCGCTCCTCTTCTTCTCCGGGCTTTTGGGCTTGATCGGAGTCGAAGCTTGTTGGAGACGACGGGGTAGTGCCGCTCCTCTTCTTCTCCGGCCTTTGCTTCTGGCGTCTTCGGAGTCGAAGGGTTCTTCTTCTCCGAGCTTTCTTCTTCGTGCACGGAGTCGAAGGGATGATCTTCGTGTGCAAGGGCCTTCACATTGATGAGGACTTTCAGTAAGCCGATCCCTCGGGACAGGCTTGACTGTGCCTCGTGAAGCCTTGGGTCGGTGAAGAAGCGTCTCCTCGTTTGCAGAGCTCCCGCGCTTTGTCTTCAATCTTCGACCATTTTTTCCTTCCCCCACCCCCTCTATTTATAGGCAAAGAGGTGGGGAGAGAGATATGGAAACTCTTTAATTTTAAATCCCCTTGTATCTCTCTCATAATTACCCGGATTTTATTCATCCATTGATGAGGGGAATAACATTTAGTTGTTTTCCTTTTCTGGCGGGTGCAATTATGGCTGGATTTTGCGCACGAAATCGATGGCGATCGGGCGCTTCGTCTTGTGCGTCGGATCGAGGGATCGGCGCAGATCCGCGTGTGTGCAGACGTCATACGCTACCTCCCCCCGCGCATGGCGGTATTTTTTCCTTTTCTTTCTTTTCTTTCCTTTTCTTTTCTTTCCTTTTTCTTTTCTTTCCTTTCTTTTCTTTCCTTTTTCTTTTCTTTCTTTTTTTTCTTTTCTTTCTTTTTTCTTCCCTTTCCTTGCAGGGCCGGCCGGCCTCTCCATGGGGTTCGGTCCCCACTAGGGCCGGCCCTATAGGGTTCGGACCCTAGTAGGGGCCGGCCCCTCTTGGGGCGGGGTCCGAGTCCGTGTCGCCGCTCGCGAGTCGGGTCCGCGTGTCGGGTTTGCATCCACGTCGGCGCGAGCGAGTTGGGTCTGCGTGTCGGGTTTGCATCCACGTCGGCGCGAGCGAGTTGGGTCCGCGTGTCGGGTTTGCATCCACGTAGGCACATGTAAGTCGGGTCCGGGTCCGACAAAATTCGTGTGTCTACAGGTACCTACGAAGCACTATTACTAGGTCGCTTATTTTCTCTTCGACCTCCTCTTTGGCTTTTCGTGCATATTTCGATGCTGATTTAGTCAGTGACCTGACTACTCATCGTTTTACTACTGGATATAGCCCTTTTCTGGGTGACTCTCTGATCTCCTAAAAGAGCAAGAAGAAGCAAGTTGTCTCTTTCTCCAGCACTAAGACCGAGTTTCATGCAATAGCTACTACTACTAAGGGGTTGTTCATGTACGGCGTCTTCTTTATGATCTTGTTGTCGCTACTTCTGGCCCTACAGCTCTTCATTGCGACAACAAGAGTACTATTAGATTGTCAGTAATTCGGTTTTTCATGACCAGACAAAACACATCTAGCTCGATTGTTACTTCTCCAGATAGCAGTACGAGGCTGGCACTATCTCTTTGCCATGTGTGTCTTCCACATAGCAGATTGCTATTTTTTTTACAAAGTCACATCCCTCTCCTCGTTTTTTGTTTTTTCTTAGTAAACTCTCAGTGTTTGATCCACCGTGAGTTTGAGAGGGGGTGTTAATGTATATTGTAGGTTATACATATGAGTTAGGTGTACATGACTCATTCCTTACATATGTATATGCCTATATATTCGTGGTTATTTGCCTAATGATAATTGTCCGTCATTCTTCCAAACCCTTGTTCTCTCTCTCTCTCTCTCTCTCTCTCTCTCTCTCTCCTAGGGTTGCAGTAACAAGGTCCAATGCTATGAATTTCAGATTGGATGTGTTTAATTATCTGCTTTCTTCCAAAGGGGGATTTTATTTTATAGCAAAATATATAAAAAAAAACTATGAGAACTTACGGGCAACGATGGTGGGCTTTTGGATGATAGATTCCATCATGGGATGGAGGGGGGTTTTGGTGGATTGGGAGATGCAGAGCTTGATGCCGCCAAATTGGGATCCCCCGAACCGCAGCTCCGAGACCCTGTTTGCCGTCAAAAGCCCCGAGCCCAAAACCCTAGCCCTATTGGCTTGATGCCCTCTCCCGATGCAGAGGGTCAGCCGACCCACAACCACCGCCAACGATTACAAAATTTAGGGGGAGAGGGGATCAAAATCACTCATATTTCTCTCTTTATCCGCATCATGGTGTGCTTGTAGGTGGAGGAGAAGGCGACAATTATGTCATGATCTTTTGAACTGCAGTTGGATGGGGAGATTTGGAGGTCGGATTTTAAGGTTATAAATTAATACGATAGTAGGTTACTAATTTTAAACCGTTCGATGCATGATCTTTTGAACGAAAGTTGGATGGGGAGATTTTGAGGCCAGGTTTTAGGCTTATTAATATGATAGTGGGTTACTAAATCTAGACAATTCAATTGGGAGGTTTTGAGCTAGGTTGTAAGGTTATCAAATCTGGACCTTCGGTTACGTTTTGAGGATGTTATTAAATCTAAGAATGATTGTGAGATTTGAATGGAATGGTAGCCGATTTCCAAATCTAAATCATCCAATCTGAACGAACTCAACCATTATTTATTTATGGGTTTGTCTTTATATTTAGAGGGAGTTAGCGGTCGGTCCCCCATAAGAAAGCCTTTTTACTGCACACCCAAAAGTGGTTTGAGTTGGGGTCCCTCCGTAAAGAAAGGGACACCACCAGCTATATTTAACCGTCAGATTATTTTAAAGATCCATTGATATCCTTCTAATTTTGCTCAAATTATAAACCTTGTCATCAACAGAAATCCGAACATATATAAGCATTGTAGCAACTGTTACTATTTATTTTTGGAATTTTATTATTTGCTATAGTGAAATCATTGCAGCAAATATTTTTTTTGGAAAAACTCGATATTATTATTATTATTTTTTGCTACAGTGAAATTATTGTAGCAAATGTTACTCTTTATACCGAAATGTTACTCTTTATAAAGAATAACATTTCAAATAATAAAGAGTAACATTTGCTACAATGAAATCACTGTAGCATTTTTTTTAATAAATCTCGTTTAAAATAGAAAATTATATACATTGAAATCATTGTAGCAAATGTTACTCTTCATTATCGAAATGTTCCTCTTTATAAAGAGTAACATTTCGATAATGAAGAGTAATATTTGCTATAGTGAAATCACTGCAGCATTTTTTTTTATTATAAATCTTGTTTAAAAAATTAAAAAAAACAACAGTCAATCACTATTGCATTTGTTTTTGGATGGTGCATGAAATTCTTTACATGAAGAAGGAAAGAATAAAAAAGGTTTGTTTGGTCTTTTTTCAATAGTTTGTTACATGTAACAAACTCTGACCTGCTGCAAATGCCCCACATGCTTTTTAAAATGGCTAAACATTATTAAATTCATAATCATAGGGACCATTGCTACAACCAACATTTTCGGTACCCCTACACTAAATCGATCTGTTTTACAAGGACCTAAGGCACATTACCCGTTATTTTTATCTCCCGGTCTGAAAACGTATTCCTTTGTTATATAAACTAGTGCATGCCAGTGCCTGCCGACACTACAACGGGCCGCCTTCGACGGCAAGACACCCCCCGGGCATCACCACCCCCACCCCCACCCCCACCCTCACCGTCTATTCGGTGACAACATACTTGATCGCTTTCGGCAACAAAACACTTTTGGCGACAACACCGAGCCCGCCATGACGGACCAATAACCCTGACCCCACTAATAGCGGCCACTGTTGGGACATTCGCTGGCACCTAAGCCACCTTCGACGACAATACACCTGCACGTCGCCACCGAGCCACCGAACCAAAACACCGAACGCTACAGCTGCCGAACCGAACCAAACCTAAACCTTACCCTAACCCTAACCCTAAGATCTACAGGCCATGTGATGAACCCTAGACCTAGGAACCTCAACCGAACCACCAAACCGCCGCAGCCAAAACTGCTTGCCGTTGTCACTACCTCTGTTGCTCGCCGCTGCCGCCACCACCTCTATTGCTCGCCGCTGACGTTGTTGTCGTCGCCTCTATTGCTCGCCGCTGTCGTTGCCTCTGCCCCCGCCACCTCCAATGTTCGCTGTCGCCACCTGAGCTGCTAGCCGCTCCCCCCACCGTCTTTGTTGTAGCCGCAGCCGTCGGAGCTGCTTGAGAGAGATAGGAGAAGAAGCCGGGGGTAGTTTTGGTTTTAACAAAAAAGATAGGAATCTTAGGCTAAATGAAACTTTTAGGTGTCCTGTTCATACGATGGATATGTTGTCAGGGACCTCTCACACATTAGCCCTTTTTTCCCCTTAAGTAATTGCATAAATAATGGATACAATGAGACAAAATTAAACCCAATTCATAACCGAAATCCAAACCAAAACCTGAAACCCAATTGGGTATGGATCAGGTATGGACCTCTTCTATCCGAATGAGAGAAAGAGATCGGGGGAAGAAAGAAACAGATGGAGAGAGAGAGAGAGAGAGAGAGAGAGAGAGAGATCAGGGAAAGAGAGAGACGAAGAGAGAGAGAGATAGAAGAGAGAGAAAGAGAGAGACGGAGAGAGAGAGAGAGATCAGAGAGAGAGAGACGGAGATGAGAGAGACGGAGCTAGAGAGAGTTACGGTGATGAAAGAGAGATACAAGAGAAAGAGATACACGGAGAGAAAGAGAGAGAGAGAGAGAGAGAGAGAGAGAGAGAGAGAGAGAGAGAGAGAGAGAGAGAGAGAGACAGAGATAGAGCTGCTCGGGAAAGATGGGAGAAGAAGCTAAGGGCAGTTTTGGGTTTAACAAACAAGATATGGATCTTAGGCTAAATGAAACTTTTAGGTGTCATGTTCATACGATGGATCTTTTGTCAGGGACCTCTTACACATTAACCCTTTTTTTCCTTAAGTAATTGCATAAATAATGGATAATGAGACAAAATTATACCCAATTCATAGCCGAAACCAGAATCAAAACCTGAAACCTGATTGTGTATGAATCGGGTATGGACCTCTTATATCCGAATAAGAGAAAGAGAGAGGGAGATCTGGGGAAGAGAGAGAGAGAGACGAAGAAAGAGAGAGCGAGAGAGATACAGAGAGAGAGAGATCGGAGGAAGTGAGGGAGAGAGAAGAGAGAGAGACACACAGAGAGAGAGATAGTGGGGGAGAGGGAGACGAAGAGAGAGAGAGAGATACGGAGAGAGAGAGAGATCGTGGGAGGGAGAGAGATGGAGAGAGAGATTGTGGGAGGGAGAGAGATGGAGAGAGATACTGAGAGAGAGAGATCGTGGGAGGGAGAGAGATGAAGAGAAAGAGATACAGAGAGAGAGATGGAGAGAGTGTTACAGAGATGAGAGCGAGAGACGAAAAGAGAGAGATACGGAGAGAGAGAGATACATAGAGAGAGAGAGAGATCGGAGAGAGAGAGATGTGGAGAGAAAGTTACGGAGATGAGAGAGACAGATGAAAAGAGAAAGATACAGAGAGAGATACACGGAGAGAGAGAGATACGGAGAGAGAGAGAGATACGGAGAGAGAGAGATGGAGAGAGAGTTACGGAGAAGAGAGAGAGAGAGATACGGAGAGAGAGAGAGATGGAGATGAGAGAGAGATGAAAAGAGATCCTGGGAGAGAGAGTTACGGAGATGAGAGAGAGAGAGACGGAGAGAGAGAGAGAGATCAGGGGAATATAGAGATACGGGGGGAGAGAGAGAGAGATCAGGAGAAGAGAGAGACGGGGAGAGATCGGGGGAAGAAAGAGAGAGAGCGGGAGAAGAGAGAGATGTGTTTTGGTCTAGTTATCGCTCTTTTTTACTTAGTCAGTTTTTTGTTCTATTTTATTTTAGTCAGTATATAGACCGCCGTCTCTTGTTATATAAATTTTTGTTTATCCGAATAATCCTTATTATATAGATTATCAGAGGCAACACCATGTGACTCAAATGGGACCTAGCCCGAGGATGTCGTCCTCACCCAATGTTGAACTGTGGGGCTGTCGGTTACAGTTACTTGAGTGCGGGGCTCACATGTGATTAGTCAGCATGGATTACTAAGTAAGAGCAAGACAAACTTACCAAAAAATTAGAAAAAAGCCAAGATAACGGGACGGGACAACGATTGATGCCCGGAATGATCCTTTTATCGTTACTGACAACCCTCCAAACCCCATGCGAACGGAAACGGAGACAAGCCACGGCGCCCCCAGCCTCACTGAGATTCGTCCATCAGGTGCGATCCACGGCTCCTGAGGCGTGTAGGCTGTCTTTCCATACCACACGGCGTGTGGGCATAGTAGCACTCCCCTTCAGTCTTTGCTGCCCGTCCTGCCCGCATATTCCCCACTTGCGTCCCTCTCGCCCTGCCCGGGTTGCCCGCGCTTCACCACCCCAACACTCTTCCTCTCCCCCCCCCCCTCCGGTTTCCACTCCAAAATCCACCACCCTCCTCCGCTCCTCCTGCGCGCCCTCGCCCCCTTTCCCCCCCAATGCTCAACTGCGGAGTCTCGAGTTGATCATTGGATCGAGGGCAGCTCCGCGATCCGGGGGCGTCGCGCGATTTGGATGGGTTCTCCGGTTGGCTTCTAGGATCTCGAGCTCGGGCCTCCTGATTGGGGTGATGGGATTCTGAATCCGCGAGGTTTTGGAGGATGGGGTTGAGGCCCGACGTGGATCGGTTCGATGCGTTGGAAAGTACCGGGGAATCGAAGGACGAGAAGAGGAGGAAGGATGGGGCGGCGAGGGGGACCGGGTGCTGGGCCAATCTTCGGTTCATGGGGTGTTGCTTCTCGAGACCTGAGGTTGATAGCTCGATCAGCAACGGCAGCCTTCATTATGGTAATTTGCCTGTTCGCATGCAGTCTGCCTTTGATTGTAATGGGTTCGTTTCATTTCATCTGCTGGTTAGGGTTTGTTGTGAATCATAAGGCCATCATTTCTGATTTATGTCAACAAATTACCGTTTATGTTTGGAATACAGTGATTTCCACTATGGTAATGGTTTATATAGGGCATATTATGGACACTTGCTAAATGAGGATGATGCTAAACTCGAAACATTTGAATGGAGATAATGATGGGGTTATGTGATTTTTTAGGGTATGGTCAACATGAGGATTGGTTAGTTTCAAGTGTTAGTCACTTAGTTGTATGTATAGCCTAGTGCATACATCTTTCCTCTATACATAAGTCTCATATGAGGACACTGTATATGTTGTCCCATTGGCCTTAATGAGAAGTCATTCATTCTTCCTTAAAACCCTAGCCTTCTCTCTCTCTCTCCTATCTAGGGCTATTGGTAACATGGTATCAGAGCAAGGATCATCGATCCTCGAGATCCTCTTCGGCTGATCTCCTCTTCGATCGATAGCTACCGATCCTCACCATCTCTGAGCTCCCGCTGGTCGATTTGTCGAGCCTTCCGGATCTGTCGGGCTACTACTGCCTCTCCAACGCAGATCGACTACCGGAGCTCCTCCTTGAGTCTACCATATCTCCCCTATGATATAGCATGTCATATTTCCCCTCCGATCGAGTATGTAGGATTTCCACTCCAATCGAGCTTGCCAGATCTCTACTCCGATCGAGCCTGTCGAATATCCTCTATGATCGAGCTTTTCTGATCTCCCCTCCGATCTATCTCTTCGATTGGACCGGATCTCCTCGATCTCTTCGAGCCTTCCAGATCTCCCCTCCCGATCGGACCTCCTCGAGCCTATCGGATCTCGAGCCTCCCTCCTGATCGGACCTCCTAGAGCCTGTTGAATCTACTCGATCTGATCTAGCCAGTGTAGTCAAGGCGTCGTCTAGGCCATCGCCTAGGCGTTTTGGGGTTCTGACAGCCTAGGCAGTGGCTAGGCAGGCAATGGAGTTTAGGAGGCCGCCTAGACCACCGCTTGGGCGCCCAGGCGTCTACTTTTGTAATTGTTTTTTTTTTTTTTTTTTAAATTAGTCATGTTCAAATTGAGTTTTCTTGGATCCTGTTAGGTTTTATAGGTCCATGTTGCTTTATAGATGGCCAACGCCATGCCATCATTAATGGGAAAAAAACTATTGTGTCCATGTTCTCAGAGTTTGAAGAGGAAAAGTCAAAAGAGGCATATAAGGATTATTCATATAAGAATGACGATGATGTAGATGGTTAGGTGATTTAGATGAGTAATTTTTATTTTTAATTTTGGGATATGTGGTTGTGAAATGTTCCAAAAATAATAGATTACCTAATATGGTTATATTTATGCATATGATATTTGCTAGAATTTATGGTTATAAATTATAATAGGGTTATACTACTCTTGCTGATATGTGATTAATATTTGCAATGTATAATCATTGTGGTTGACACGTGATTCCTATTTGCTGCAATAATAATAGTTTTGTAGCTTACCATATGCTCTGGATCATACCCATTATCATAAATTTTATTATGCATAAAACCACAAATTACGTATGTATATTTATGACTTATATTTATTTAATATATTTAATTTTTATCGCCTAGGTTTTGCCTATGCTTCGCATGGGCACCGCCTCATCTAGGCATGCCAAATTGCCTAGGCATCGCCTTGACTACACTGATTTTAGCCTGCCGAATCTCGAGTATCCTTTTCGATTGGACCTCCTCGAGCCTGCCGGATCTCCCAGGACCTCTTTTATCTTGTCGGATCTCCCCGGACCTCCTTCATCTTGTCGGATCTCCTCAATCTCCTCGAGCTAGCCAGCCCTCGAGCTCCCATGCGCCCACACCCACTGCAGCAACGACAAATTGCACTTGATATCGAGCTCTGAGCTCGAGAGAAGAAGGGCCAGGCACCCCAGGTGCATCACACCACGCTTTGGCACCCTAGGTGCAGTGCACCCCCAATTCTGAAGCACCCCTTGAGGGCTTCTGAGGAAAACCGACACTAGACCACAGTCCAGGTTCCCTCCGCCCCCTTCCCCCCTCCTCTCTAGCACCCTCTTGCTTCCTAGAACCCTCTAGCATTACTGTTTTCTCACTTTTCTGGCACCCTGCTGTAGCACCATGAGGATTTCTGAGGGCACCTTCCCGTGCGCCTTTCTGTCTCCTCGCTATTGCGCGATGATGGTCTCGCATGCACGGTGGCCTTCCCCCAAGCTCCTCCGACCTTCAGTTTTGTGGGTATTGACGGTCGTTTTCCCTGGGTGCGCTCCACACACCGAGCATCTTGACCTCGCCAATATCGGCCCTCTCTTGTTCGGTGTGTCTCTCCCTCGTCTGCACCTTTGTCAGCCTCTGAACCTCTCGCGCGACGCCTCTCTCTTGGTCGCGCCTTCACCAGTTGCGAGTCCTCTTCTTCGCAGGTCCCCCTCTTCGAGTTCAAGGATCAAAAAATTGAAATTTTCACAAATTTTCGCGAAATATTTTGTTTTTCTGAGACTCTGATACGAAATATCATATACAATCTTAGTCGGTTGGAAATTTATAGGATATTTCGCGATATATCGCAAAGTAACACAATTTTTTTTGAAATATTCTTGAAATTGGTCCCGAAACCTTCTAGTTTTTGGGTTTCAGAACTCAGCACTTAGAAAAAACAGGACTGGGTTTAGGATAATGTGTATTTCAGCTTAATAGCCATATTTACATAAAAAACATTTAAGTAAATGATCGTTATGTTCTCCGTTTACTTTAAGTTATTTTATGTAAATAAGCAAATACCCCCATTAGATTTCAATAAAATTATCGAAAAAAATATAAAACCAAGTGAATAAAAAAGTATACTTTTAGCTTTAGTAGGAAAAAACAGTTTTAAAGGGGTTTTCATAAAATCTACATGCTGAAAAAAGTGGTTAAATCAATTCATTTTTAGTTCAAAAAATTTCACAAGATGTAAAACTAGAAGCGCTTCTAGAAAACCATGGTCCGTCAAAGGAATTTTTGAATGAATAAAAACTTTCCTATATAAAAACTCTTTTTTCCAGACTTAGTAAAAAAACAATGTTTCACATTTTAGCATAATTTTTGCACGATTTTAAACTTGCATAACTTTCTTGTTTTAAGTCTGTTTTCAAAATCATTTGAAGCATGATTTTAACAATCAACTAATTTTTATTTTGAAAATATTTTTATCCACAAAAGAGATTAAAAAATATTTGAAAAACATAGATCAAAACCTGACCAAGCAAGACTGCACAAAAACACACCAGACCCCCTCAAATACATAGAATACATGATATGTGAAGCTTTATACCCCTAGATAGGGTACAATTATTATCTAAGTGTTCTAAAGTGTGCATCTATACTTGGTTTATAACCATACAGGGTTTCACTGAAAAATTCCATTAAAAAATCAATGATGTTATCATTTCTATAAAACTGTAATATTTCAACATTGTTGAAGACTCAAAATATCTGTGCGAAATATTTCCATATACATTGTCAAAATATTGGTTGAAATGGAAATTTTGAACCTTGCCTATGACTAGCAGAGTAATTAGTGCTTGCATTAAAGAAACAAATTAACTAGTTGGACTAGTTTAATAAGCATAATTGGTATACACTATATTGGGTTAGTAATTAGGTTCTAATCAGTTTAGAGCTGTTGCATGATGAGCATGTATGGTTTGACTATGAGATGGCATACTGATTAGGTTTGAAGCCTAATTGCTTAGGAACTGAAACCCATAGTGTTTCTAGCTAGACTAAAACTGGAAGACATTGCATTCGTAGTTTACGATCCTATTAATTCCTTCCAAGTTCTGGACAATAATCGAATTTTTATATTTGACATGTTAATTTTATTAATTTCATCATCACTAAGGGCATAGGTGTAGAAATATCCTTGCATTTGTTTTCTTTGTGATTTTTTTTGTCATGGCAAACCCTACTATATGGGTTTTCACTTGTCGTTAATTTTACTGGTTTAGTTATACTTGGGGTTTATGATGGTTATACATTTTAATTTTTGTTTTGATGTTAGATTTGATGTGTAGGATTTGAGAGTGCAGAAATTTGGGAAGGGAAGGATGCTTGTGAACTTATGGTTTCCCTATGATAAATTTATTTTTCTTTTCTCTGAGGGAGAGCATAGGCTTGTTATCTTAATATATCAAATTGTAATCAACACTATTGCATTGTTCATCTTGTTGATCGACTCCCCAAACATATATCCAAAAGGTGAGGATGATCGACATAGTTTGGACGTTCCACAAGTTCCAAGATAGAACTGTCCATAGCAGCCTACAAAGATGTTCAGAATGCTTCTTTCTGTGGCTGTGCTTCAAGGAGCTTGAGCGGCCAGGGGGGATTTGCCATTTCGAGATTGGTTATGTTTATTTACATGTTTTATAGTCGACACCCATATTGATAGTGTTTACTTGTTTATCATGAGAGGAGATTGCTTATGATCCGAGAATGAGATATGTGTGCCTTACCTTTAATTTGGTCCCTCATTAAGTATGAAGTAAGTATTGGGCCATATTACAGAATGATGCTTGGTGGCCTCTGGTTCTTCTTTTGTTAGGGTGTTGTATAGGATGTGGGGTTAAGTACCTAAAATTAATGTCCAATTCCCTTCGAATGATATCTAGTAGTACACCTTAGTGGTATGGGCTTGTTCAGTCTGAGATATTCCCCGAGGGTTGCACTCCAATTCCTATTGAGCTCCCTCATGTCATGGATGATTGTCATTCTCTCAAAATAGTGGATCATGTCAGATGCCTAGCAAAAGCACAATTATGTTATGATGCCTGAAAAGGAAGGAAGTTACCTTCAGACACCAAGTCAAAAGCAATGTGTTACTAAGGAAGATTAATGGTAGGGACCCACTAATTAGATTAGTTTATGTTCCTTGAACATTAGTTTGATGACAAAAGGGATGATGCAATTTGATGTTAGTTTTGACCTACTTTGATACCTTGTTGCAGACTGTTACTACATGGGTTAAGTTCATTAATGTGGCGAGTTTTCTTATACTAGTAGGTGAATCAATCTACAAGGAGGTCTTGTTTTGAGGTAGTTTTGGAAATCAAGCCAGGTTTGTTTGCCTTAGCACCATTGTTGAACTTTAGAAGGTTTGAATCCTTGAAGTCTAGCTAGTTAATTGTGTTTGTAACATGTCATAAATGTTTGAATTTAAAGATGTTGAAATTAATAACTCACATCTTTGATCCTATGATCATCATAATCATCATCATCATCATCATCTGAGTCATATCAAACCAATATCAGTCGACTATGGAGCACAACTCTAATTAAGAAGGCACCAAAAAATAGTGACAATAATATTCCAATCGGTTGAGAACCTGACGTCAACCCTCTAAGATTGATGCAGGCCAACGTGACTTGTTAACATGGGTCCTTATAGAAGTCAAATTGGCGGGTAGGGAGCCCCATGGTTAGCAGTTTAAGCTCATGCAATCAGGAAGCAACCCTCTAAGATTCTCCTAGAATACGAGAGATTCTAGATGAAGAGGGTAGAGAGCAATATTTGTACAGGGAATTGCATTCATCTTTGTGGTGCAAATTTTAAGGCAAAGAGCTAAAGTTAAACAACATTCCCATACTCTTTTTTTTTAGCATGTGTGTGGATATTATAACCATCCTTATCCTTTTGCCCACCATATCTTCCTAGGTGTAGGAGAATTAGTTTAGTCAAGCATTCCATTTGTATTACCACTTCAATCCCATTTTAATTTTCTATTTGTTAGAACAACAACCATGTGTGAGGAAAATTACTATACACACCATTGCAACCTGTCATGTCTGCTATCCATAATAGCCATTGATGCACAAATGCTTGTCTGTTTCTTTTCACATGATCTTCTACCCTACCTTGTGTTATTATGTTTAGTTATGCTAGTTTTCCATTAACCATTTGTTTTCTTGGGATTGGTTAGCTTGTTTAATTTGATTTCATTTTTTTTACAGCAATTTCATTTTTTTTACAGCAATTTCATTTTTTTTTTTAATTTCGTGGTTTATTCTGCTTGGCAAGTCTATCCTCTTAAGCAGTCATCCTATTGATTGCTTTCCACTGATCTGGTAATGGTCCATTTAACTGTTGTTATTTTGTGCATTGACCAGCGGAAAGTAAATCCACAAATGATGGCAGCAGGGACCAACCAACTTTTCCAGTAGTCTCTGGTTCTACAACCACTAGTAATGCAGAAAGTAGTGTATCCACTCCGAAAGTAGGCGAGGAATTAAAGTATGCATCACAGCTGCGAAAATTCACTTTCAATGAGCTCAAGTCTGCCACAAGGAACTTTAGACCGGAGAGTCTTCTTGGACAGGGAGGTTTTGGTTGTGTCTTTAAAGGGTGGATCGAGGAGAATGGAACTGCTCCTGTGAAACCTGGTACAGGTCTTACTGTTGCTGTCAAAACGCTGAACAATGATGGTCTTCAGGGACATAAAGAGTGGCTGGTATGCAATTTTCTGATCCCATTTCTATGATCATTAACTAACTTTTAACCTTTTATTACCCATTCAAATATACAACACTTTTATGTCTTAATATTCTATGTGCATGCAGGCGGAAGTTAATTTTCTTGGGGACCTTCTCCATCCAAATCTAGTTAGGTTGATTGGGTATTGCATTGAGGATGATCATAGGTTACTAGCATACGAGTTTATGCCACGCGGAAGTTTGGAAAACCATCTTTTTAGGAGTACGTGACTGCATATTCTTTTGTGCCCTTACTATTGTTTTGTACCTTTCCATATCATTCGAGAAAGTGATTGCTGATTCCATATCATTCTTAAGCCAAAATCTGGATCTTGAGCTTTGATTTGGAATGTATACTAGAAGTGTTATAACAAGTAATGCTTTTGCTCAGATTAAAACACTGTAATGCTTGTTAAGGTAAGATCAACTCCATTTGTTATTTTATCGTGTACGAGAATAGTTATTTATTTAGTTGGGTCATGTAGGACATTTTAAAATTGCTCAGAGTTCTCTGTCACAAGACTACATAATAAGAGAGCTAATAGTTTCATTACAATGCTTTCTCAATCCATTTTTTTCCTTTTCCTGCATGAAGATATGTATTTGTCCTCTTGTGATCAAAATCTTTATTTAAAAGGGTACCTCACGATCAAAGCACACTAACATGTTGTGTTTTCTCCATCCTTTTTTGTGTCAAATTGCTGTTAAGATCGTCTTAGCTGGTTCTTTTTGTAACTTCCGTTTTGGATCTGATCGGTTACTCTGGAATTCTAATAATGAGCTTGGTTAGAAAAGGATTTTAGTATCAGGCCATTTATTCAATATTTATAAAATTGTTCCTGTGCTGGTATCATGGGTTACATTATCATGGTTACTTTAGCGTGGTATCAATGGTTTGCTTGGGTCAATGAAGTCCTAAATGGTAGGAATGGCAAGGGAAGTAATTATTGTCACTCCAAGAAGCTGACCATTCCTCTCATCATAATTTTGGCTTATTTTAGAGTAAATCGATGTACTTGTTATATCGCCTTTTCAAGCATAGTTAACTGAAGTAAGCTGAAAGTATCTCCATTTATATAAGTAATATCTTTTCTTCTTACATCTCAGACTGTCTTGAGGTTACATCTGACAATGTATCTAGCTATCAATACTTTGTGACATTTGTGTCAATTGAGTAAGTCAATTGTCATAGTAAGAGGTAACACAAGGTAACATAGTGAGTTATCATTCATAATCATGGTTGTTAGTATCTTACGATATGTACGATAGGATACGATACAAGAGAAAAACGATATGATATGGGCGTGCGTATCATTTTTCATTGTATCATACGATACACGATGCGATTACATATATGATGCTAGTAAAAGTGAGGGCTTTGGGATTTGGTTTGTTTTGAAGCTTCTAAAATGTTTTTTTATTTTTATTTTTCTTCTTAAGTTCCGAAAGGACTATATGTCCGTTTGAGTTAAAAAAAATAATTTATAACCTTGGGTGAAGAGAGAAGTCATCTTTCGTTGCGTGAGACCTTGATTACGATTTTTCACATCCTCGTTAAGAATATGAATAATCGTTGGCATTGACTCAGAAGTAGGAATTTCATTTCCCATTTAGTATTCCCCCTTCGTGTATATCAATTACGAAAAGGATAAGGTTCTTGTTCGAAACGGCAACAATAGTGGTCTTGGAGGGTGCAGACCTCCGCCATACCACCCCTGGGATCGTGTTCACTCAAACTATTAAAGAAGAAAACAGAAAGAAACAAACGAGAATGGCATGAACTATTGCATGAGGCACTTTGGGCATTGAGCATGGGGTTTTTGAGAGATTTTTTAGGGATTTCACAAAACATCTTTAATCTTTCTCTCGAGTTGCCAGAATCCAATATCATTTGTTTTTAAAGTTTTCTAGAGCTTAGGGGCTTGGGGGGGGGGGGGGGGGGGGGGGTTATAC
The DNA here is from genome assembly GCA_947650365.1 of Chamaelirium japonicum. Taxonomy (NCBI): domain Eukaryota; kingdom Viridiplantae; phylum Streptophyta; class Magnoliopsida; order Liliales; family Melanthiaceae; genus Chamaelirium; species Chamaelirium japonicum. The sequence goes on along the minus strand of OX393558.1, from coordinate 27,425,060 downwards.
AGCTTTTTTCAAGCATTGAAGAGATTTGGCCGTTGAAGACCCACAAAGGGTCATTGAAGAAGGTGAAGTTTAAATTTTAATTTTCGAGTGCCTAAAAGTGGTAAGAAGCATTTCCTATATCATTATTTTTTACTTAAAAAGGGAGATAAATGATAGGAGAAATCCTACGATGAAACAAATATATAGAAATATCATAGATCATACTTGTATATGGTTTTTTTTTTAATACAAGTATACACATCATACTTTTTGTATACTCCAATGCTACGTTTGCTTGGAAATGAAAGGGAATGTCTTACTCTTTTACTCTTAACTTTTCATATTAAATGATATAGTATCTTATGTATATATTTATATATTTATATATATAACTGTACCTTATTATACACGATACACAAAAAGGGAAAACTATACACAATATGACAACCTTGTTTATAATATCTTCATGATTGGTTTATCTCCATTATCTCCTCATATGCCTTGTAATGTGTTACCCATCTTCTGTATGCTGTCTCAAACTAACATTATGAATTGGACCTAGATCAGAAGATTTTATAGCTATAAAAAACTAGAAACATGAGTCAAATAGAATTGATTAACAAGTAATGAACTATAAAAGGAGCATAACAACTTTAGTTTCACTGGATATTGCTCTCATGGCTAACGCGGATCCACCTCCATGTTCTTCCCCATTTCTAATCAGAAGTGTGCAATAATATAAACAGAATGCAGAACAATTCGTGTTTCTTAAATGTTTTTGCTCAAAGCAATTTCATGCCGTCGCTTCAATTTTTTCAATAGGCTTCCCCTCAAATGTAGGAGTTGAGAGAATGTGAAATTAGATCCAAACAAATAACTGAGATATGGATAAATCTCTTTCAAGTATTTCCAACCAAAACTCTCAAAACCCTCTTTTGGTTCCCTCCTAGAAGCTCAAATGACAATGAAGATATCATAAGCTAACATATAACATGGGTTAAGAGAGGATAGACAATAACTTTTGATCAAAACGTGTGGAAGAAATTAAAATGGAAGTGGCTCTAATACTATTCACTAGTGGACATGCACTTGGATTTGTTTCAGGTCTCACAAGAACCGCAAACCAGATTTTGCGATTTAACATTGTATCACCTGATTCAGTAATAGTTTGATCAAATCATCTGATCCAGATTAATAAGTCCCTTCTTGTACCAGATGCTGAAGTCCATATTGTGAAACACGGGATGCCAAAAAACGTTGCAGAAGCCCTTGATGTTGGCATATACCCATCCTTGGGGTTTTAGTTCAAGAAAATTCCACAATTTCAGCAGTTTCATCCCCAGTTACCCACCCTTGGGGTTTTGTGAATCCACTATACCCATCCTTGGGGTCAAGGTTTTAAATGTCGTTTTCGGTGTCCATGTCGGTCGGCCAAAAGAGGAAAAAAAAAAATTCCGGTAATTTGTTTTGTGAAAATATTTCGTTTTTTCAGTCAAATTTCGGTGTTTTTCAATGGAAATTTATCGTTTTTCGGTCAGATTTTGATTTTGTTCGTTTGATATGAAATAGATGGAATATTTCAGCAATACTTCAGGATAAAGATGACAGTAAAATATTGTCTATTATGAAAAAAAATCTAAATTGAGGAAAAATGTAATTTCTTATTGATAAAGATGGGCTTTGTTTTGTTAAAAAAGATAAAAAAATTTAGTGAAATTGTCTGGAAAAATGACAATGTCGAATTTTGATCAAATGTTGGTCATTTCAGCCGACATTTCGTTATGTCGGAGGGATATTTGGTACTATTAAAAATTCAGTCAATTTCTACGTCTGACCCTTGAAAAAAAGACGTATTTCGGTGATTTCGTGGGAAATTTGTCGACATTTGATTCCATGCTTGGGGTTTTGTGAATCCACTATTATTCTCTTTCACTCTACTGCTTCTTTCTTGCAAGATGAGTTTTTATAAAATAAAATATTTCTTTTCCGTTTGAGGCATTGTTGGGACTTGGGACTTTTGCCTCCACAACATTTCCTCCTAGAGGCTTAGTAGTATTTTTGTTTTTGCTTAAACTTTACCCTTCCTCTTTTCCAGGGGACTCTTGTCTTTGACACTTTGTCCAACTGCATAGCTTAAAGAACTACACCTTGATCTATGTTAGTCCCCAATAATTTTTTTTTTGCATTTTTCTTGGGCAATCAAACTTTCTCTCACCTACTTCTAGCATTAAAATTCTAAACCACGCTAACCTAAAATGGAAGCAAACCCCAATATTGCATCTTTGAAACGCATGTTAACTTTTGCGATGATTAAAGTTTGTGTCTATTGGATATGAACATGCTGGCAAGAAATAATTGATGTGAATATTTTCTTTCTTCCGTAAGACTCGTTACTTTTACATTCAAATATTTGGGCCATTTTCTTTATGTGCATAAGAACACTACTAAATGATCCAACTGGTTTTATCTTGTTCTACGTGTAAGACACAAGATAACAGTCATGGTAGAAACGCCGTATGCACTTGAACACACATTGTGACAATAGGGCCAATTATATATATATATATATATATATATATATATATATATATATATATATATATATAGAGAGAGAGAGAGAGAGAGAGAGAGAGAGAGAGAGAGAGAGAGAGAGAGAGAAATGCTATAATGCGGCATGCGGTAAGTGCGGCACCTCACCTCAGCCGTCTGATGCACTGCTACGTGCATGCGATGCACGCAGCGCGTGCATCAGACGGCTGCGGTGCGGTGCCGCACGTACCGCATGCCGCAGCATAGCATGCCCCTATATATATATATATATATATATATATATATATATATATATATATATATATATATATATATATCAATCATTGTAGTGAACCGACATCCAGTTTTGATGTAGGCGAGGACAACCTACACTAAGTTTTTGAGGGATTTGGAAAAATCTGGAAAACAAGACAGCCTCGTTTTTTCAATATGTTTAGTTTTTTCCGTTCTCGACGAAAATTTGTGGAGATGTGTGGGTATCGATACTAGGACGGACTGGTCAAAATTTGGGATCAATTGGATCATTGAATGTTAAGTTAGGGATAAACGGTGTGCAGATTTTACAAAACCAGCCAACAATTTTTATATAAAAAAAGAAACTAAACGAGTTCTGCAAGGGCCACAACGATCCGATTAATTATAAATTTATAATAACAATTAGGGCTTTTAATGGGCTTCAATATTGATGAATTAAGACGTTTCATGGCAGCAGAAAGAATGCGGAAGCTAATTAAACGATGGAATATGAAGCGGATGTGGAAAGAAAATAAAGAAGAGGATAAATCGATTCGCCTCGGATTTGTAAGGAACCTCCTAGGGGATCCTTCGCGGAGAAAGGATGTCGATGGAATCGTCGGATCTGTCATTTCGCTAGCCGAGTACCACTTGTAGAGGTGGAAGAAGACGCTTTTCAAGGCGGAGTCGAGGAAGAAGGGGTGGGGACACAAATCACCCGTAATCTCTCACGAAGAGGAAAACTTTTATCCAAAAATTTCTGATTTGTTCTTTCTCTCTTATGTTATAGAGTTTGGGTTACAAAGGAATCAAATGATGAAAGGTGGGGATGAAGAGGACCAAAGACGGAAAGAAGAGAGAGAAAGAAATAAGGAGGAAAGAGAGGGAGGGGGAGGGAATCACGTGCAAGAGAGAGAGGGGAAAAGGGGTCACTAACGAGAGAGAGAAAAGGAGCAGTGCAACTTCCTTTTCTGTACAACCGCATGGGTAGAAGGGAAGCCTTGTTGGGCCCAAAAATAAGCCCAATTAGCTTTAAATCGAAGCCCAACTAGGCTTTAAGTTGAAGCTCATTAAGGTGTAATGTCATTAATTTTAAAGTTATATTGATCTAATCGTCGGTTTTGAGATCTAATCCTGACCATTGGGTGCTTTGCAGATACTTTGCTAGCTTATTTATTCTTATTATAAGCTAGAAATACATCCATCGGGTGCTTTGCAGATACTTGCTAGCCTATTTATTGAAACACATCCATCCTGACCATCGGGTGCTCTGCAGATACTTGCTAGCCTATTTATTAAAAGACCAAAATCACGAAATAAAGGGCCTGGCAAGCTGAAACGGAAGATTAAATAAACATTTTTAGCATAGTAAAGATAAATAAAAGTCCTGATGTAGATCAAGCCTGCATCAGTTTTTCATACTATGGACTCATTTCTTAATGATGTAATTGGTCCTATCCTCTTTGCACCTTTCAAACACAAGATTTGTTGTCATGAATGAGAGTTTGATACACTTGATGATGTACAATGATAGTATGGCCTGGGATTGGGAATCCTGCATATCGATAAATGTGGTCCCCTAACAACCATTTATTTTGGAGATTTTGGAATTATTTGTTAATGACATAAGTTTAGCACCTTCTTTAAATAAAGAAAATAAGGATGTAAAGAACAAAAGAATGTAGAAGAAAGATGATACACAATTGCATAATTAATTATTTGTATTAGGTAATTATATGGTATTCAGTATTCTTTTCTCTTCAAAGCTTCTCTATGCATGCTTATACATGTCTGGTTATGAATGGGGATAATCTTTATTAGGTCCATCTTCACTAAACAATCAGTTAACACATCTCTAAACCTATGCTTGTAAGTTGTGACCCAAGCGTATCGGCTGTATCTGGCTAAGAAATTAACTTTCTGCATATAATATATAATGCATTTCAATTATGATGATATTTTACATAAGCTTAGTTATCACTAAAGCAGGTTTCGACTAATGAGTTTTTTTGGATTCCAAATTTGCGCTGATAGATTTGGAGATAGTTGCCCATTAAACATTTTGTTCTATGTGTCCCGCTTTTGTTTCCTTACGACCTACTGAGTTTTATTTCATTGATCTATGTTTTATGCTACCTCTGCTTGGCTATGCAGTTAAAAGCATGCCTAGGCGAGCACCTACTACCTAGGCAAGCGCCTAGGCAGTAGGCGCTAGGGGCACTTGGGCCGCCTCGCCTGGGCTAGGCGCAGACTGCCTAGGCGTGCTTTTGTGTGCGCCTTCGCTCAACCTCGAGGCACGCCTAGGCGCATTTAGATGTAAATGGTTATGATTTATAAATAACATTAATTTTTTTTATATACTTATATTATGTTTTGTTTGCAATTTCGGTCGCATTCGAAGAATAGAAAAATTGAATGATCTTGTCTTCATTCAATATAATAAGATGTTGGAGTGCAAATTTAAAGAAATGATGGTAAGTGAACAATATCATTAAGGATCCAATCATTTTGAGAGATGTGGATGTAAATGATGATTGGATTGTTCCAACTGAAGAACTTGCAAAATTTATTCGTGAAGAAGATGAGCTTGCTTGGCAACAAGTGGGAGAAACAATGTGAGTTAATGATGCAGTAGGGCTAAGTACATGGAGAAGAAAGCAAATATCTGACACCCATCCTACATTTTCCCTTTTTAATGATGATGAAGCAATTGAAGAGGACGAAGATTTTGCTCCTAATGTTAAGGAGCATCCTAGGGAGGAGAAATGTGGAGGACCTATTGAGTATTGATATAAATGGTTTGGCCGGAGTTGATGAAGATGTTGATGTTGGGGAGTGATGTGATTGGCTTTATTACTTTATGTCTTATTAAACTTATCACTTTGTCAGTTATCATGAATTTAAAAGTGTTTTATCTTTAAAATATGAGTCACTTGATGAGTTGAGTTGTTAAAACCCCTAAAAAAGACATAAAATCCCTGTATGTGTCAAAATCCCTAAAAAAATGGAAAATCCCCAAGGCGTGCCTAGGCAATCCCTAGGCACTAGTCTCACCTGGAGTGCCTAGCGCCTTTGACTGCATAGCTGCTTGGAACATCAGGATGTCTGATAGAGGGCACCTATTACTTTTTTTGTGCTTGATTGGAAAACCTTCATGTCCTATTGTAAAAGACAGTGACATCAGTGAGTAGCCACATGAGCTTTACCGCTCATAAGAGCTTCGAATCCACCCTTGCAATGAAGGCAGCTTTCCTTACACATCTACTATAACTATAAGAACAAAACCTCGAGTGCTTGAGTAGTGAGTACACTAGGAATGTTTAATATTATTATAGTAATTTTCTGGCCTTTATCTTGTGAAGCTAGGATTGCGTCTTGATAAATGAACATAATTGCAATTATTCAATTCTCTCAAACCATAATTACAATTTTCTGTAAATATGCGTATTTATCAAATATCAGATCCATGAACTCTCTCCTTTCTGAGAAGTAATTGTCTTGTCAAAGATATTGTATTATAATCTGATCAAATCTGCATGGGGACAATACTAAAATAGAGCTCCATAAAACCATTGGGTGATAAATACCACCCTAGTTGTTTCTAGCTAGTGCCTGACATTTAGGTGGGATCCATGCTCGGTCTGGTGCATTCTCTGAATCTTTGATAGCTTACCGCTCTCTTAGATTTCTTAGTTGCCCGTCCTTGATTGCATTGATTACTGGTTGTACAGGATGTTCTGAAAATTGAAATGGAATAAAGCAATGGCTTTTGCATTGCTCTATGTTGTCATTCTTATGTTACCAAAACCATACAACAAACTGCAAAACTGAACCATGAATATGGCAAGATTTCCTGAATTGACAGGCACAAAAAACATGATAATCTTTGAAAATTTTGATGAACTCCTTACAGGATTACCATGTTTTCTTTTATCTCTTATACCATAAAACAGACCTTTCTCCATCTTTCCTGTCCCGTAAGCTTCAATTATTTTTGTTAGTTTTAGTTCTTCTAAGTGTAGTTAAAATATCAGATCATGTTTAATAATTGTTGTGGATATCTTGTCTCATGGTCATTTACAATGGTCTCTGTGTTTCTTGCATGCAATTTTAATAGATAGTTCCATTTTTCTTTAATGTCACATTTAGAAGCTTGGGTGTTTTATTGACCTACATTCTTGTTTAAGACTCTCTTGCAACAACCATGTGTATCAGGATCCCTGCCTCTAGCCTGGTCCATCAGAATGAAAATTGCTCTTGGTGCTGCAAAAGGCCTTGCTTTTCTTCATGAGGAAGCAGAAAGACCAGTGATATACCGTGATTTCAAAACATCTAATATTTTGTTAGATGCAGTATGGAACTTAAAAAACTCATAAGCAAAGTCGTACATTTCTCCCTTGTTCCCTTTCTATTTTCCCTTTTCTGAGAATGTGGTTTTCCAGGATTACAACGCCAAGCTCTCTGATTTTGGGCTCGCTAAGGATGGTCCTGAGGGAGATAAGACTCATGTGTCCACACGAGTGATGGGGACATATGGTTATGCAGCTCCTGAGTATGTAATGACAGGTAAATTTGGTATTAACATGTTTATCAACTTATTCTTCTTTACTTTTGGTAATTTTTTACTCTGGATATGGGATGATGTGGACTGATTGCTCTGCAATGCTTCGCCTATTGGAGTATTTTAGGATACAATCAAGTCTAGGAAATGCAATGTTAATACCTTTCATTTTAAACTATTACTTTATTTTTCTAAAAAAATAAATAAATTCTTATTCAGCTTTCTTAGACATTATATGTTACTAGTCTGAATAATTTCCTTTTTATAAGGCATTACACTACAATTGTGGTCCCAGGGAGCTCATGTCAGTCTGCTTTTAAACCAACAGAAGTACAGAGATACTTCTAAATAAAGCTCCATAGTGTATGTGATAGATCCATATGTCCTAAAACAACATATACACATATACTTCGTAAATTGAGCTCCAGACCATATGTGATAAAAGCAAAGAAGAGACTTAAGGTTATGCAGCTTCAGGTGAAAGCACTTCTTTCTTTTCTTTAGGACTAACCAACTAATTAAAGCTCCAAACCAAATGAACCCTTAAATCTTTCTCTATCTGGATAGTCAGGAAGCCATATCCCAGACCATTCTTACGGAATAAGTCAAATGAACCAGGCAATATGAACTCTCTAAAATAACAATCTGGCAATGATTTTCCTATTAAATAATCATAAACTTCCACTACTAATTTCACATTTGTTTCCTCGTTATATTAAACCTCCTATTCAAAATTGTCAGTCATGCTTTCACCTTCCTCACATTACCCTTTCTAAAAACTCTAGTTGTTAAAACTACTAAAATAAGTCCTATGAATACTTTTGACAATTTAGAAGACGAAGCCTAAATCTCTCATGAAATCTCGACATGTTTGAAATATTTGAAAATGAACCAGCCTTCAGTGGTTAATGACTTCATGATGGACAGTCAATTGAAAAGTAAAGGAAAAAACACATAAAACGTTTCCATTAAGTTGGGAAGGGAAAATGCAATGACAGGAGTGCCGGCGTGCTGATATTTGCCTTTGTGAGCTCTTCCCTTAGATTAAATATATATATTCCTAGAAAGACGGTCTTGGACTTCAATTCATAGAATATCACTTAGCTGGAAGAGTTTGGATAGTTTTAAGGACGATGGGTTAATCAAATTGATAGAGTTCCTGTTTCACTGAATGTGCCAAATGTCTATCTACATGAAAATGATAGAAGTAGAAATGGCAATGTTCAGGGACTCTCTTGTAATCATTTTGTTTTTGTCTCATCTAATGGTGGTGGTTCGCAATACATGCCTATAGGCAAGGTTTGAAATATTGATTTCGACCCCTAAAATAATGGCATATTTCGCAAAATATACCGAAATATTACATTTCGGTAAATTGAAAAACCAAAACATTTTGCGAAATATTTTGATATTTTGTACCTTTACTACTGGAATATCTGGAATTCTATGACTTCTCTGAAAGTGCAAGCCTTTATGTGGACTGTTGATCATGAACACGTTACATGAAACCAAACAATAGAATTTGACATGCCGCTTAGAAAGCAGATGTACCTTTTGTTTGAAGGCAGAGATGATTATACCATCCCTGTATTGGGTATCCATTTACAAGTTGATTTGGTTGTACGTGTCTAACCTACTTGCTTCTTATATTTTGCTTATATTCTGCCTAACATCACTATCAACATATAATTTTGTACAAGGGGAGTGAACGAGAGAATAAAAGATAATAAAGCAATAATGGTTTCTATGTGGTATTTGCTTGTCACTGTCACTAGAATAAAATAGAAGTCTTTGGAGATACCTGCAGAAGCTAGGATTAGTTAAACCCAGATGTTTCCTTTCTTATTAGATTTTGGACAGAATGGTTTGCAGGTTTTGAGGAGGAAAGCTTAACTTGAACCGTTGTTTTTCCGAACCCTTTTCTTTTTCGAAAGATTTTTGGTTATTGACATATGAAATCTTCGTTATTTGCCTATGAACCCTTATCAAATCCATATTTACATATTGAGTCCTCGAATTACTCTAACATGTGTATAGCCGGTCCTTTTTAACTGTTGCTGATAAAATTATGCTTGCCTATGATCTCTTGTGGACCCAAGTGGCAAAGGAGCAATTTACCCATACGTTTATTTACTCAAACGCGACCCATCTACTCAAACCCGACCCATCACGTAAACCTGATCCCCTAATGTTCTTACCCAACCCGTCAACTTAAAACATGTTACCCCTCTTCTAACCCAAAGGGACCATTGAAGCCCCAACTCGCTACCATCATCTCTCTTAACCATTCTTTCAACCCTCCCACTCATTTCCGTGCAATGCCGGGGGATCAGAATGCGGCTTCACCCCAAAGCACCACACCAACACCAACGATGGAACAATTACTCTTTCAGTTTCTCTTATGCGCTTCAGTCTTTAGAGGTAGATCCTCAAGTGCTCGTTTTCCAAATTTATGGTTTTCTCTTCTTTATCGCCTTTCCATGCTCATCCATCTTGCTATTGCAGACCATCAGAATAACCACTTTGACCCACCGTTGGAGGTGATGTGCAAGAGAAAGGGTAGAAGATGATGGTTGGAGATGAGGGGTATTTACAGAATCTGGAAAAAGTAAAGGTGGAAAACGTGATAAAAAAATAAATATTTAAAACTATCGGCACCAGGAATATTCCTCCAGTTTTGACGCCAGTTAATTCTGAAGGTTTATATGCACATGTTAGGGTACTTAGAGGGGTTGATATGCAAATATGGGTTTGACGTAGGTTTATATCCAAATAAGGAAGTATTCAGAGGTCGCTATGCAAAACCCCCTTTTTTAATAACATGTGGTCTCTTTCTCTTCCATTTTCTCTATTTTGGTATTATTTGTTTCCCAATACTAGTAATAAGTTCTAGTTTGAGAGCTGAATACATTGTCTCTCTCCTTTGGTTCTGCCCCTTGATTTTATTACTCAGTCACTTGATTTTCTTTCTCAGTGATGTCTTTTGTTATATGTTCTACATTGATTAATAACGACCTTCATGTTAAGATACATCATGTTAAACCCTATGAATCTAACACAACTCCCAATACTAGTTCATGGTTGCCAATAGAAATATCTTAAATCAGGTTGTCTGGATGGGACACGTGTCAAGAAAACAAGTGCAAAAATGGGCTTTTAAAATTTCATACTATTGCAGAAGATGGTCGTAATATATGGTAAACCATATACTCTTGAAGTTTAATTGTGTGGACACTCTACCTCTATCGTAAGGATTCATTTAGTAGATTCATGTTGATCACAGAGGATCTTGGGTGGATCAAAGAGGGCCTGATAATGATCTTGTCTTGCATTATCGCAGTTTTAGTATTTGGACAACATTCTCAACTTTGCATGGGTAAGTAACTCGGGGAACTTTAAATTCACTGAAAACATAGTGGCTAGAATGGAATCGAGCAAGAAACCATATGAGAAGGAAAGTGGGAAGAGGAAAACCTAGGAAATGGGACTATTAGAAGCATGTGTAGATTTGCAAATAAATTTGATACAGTAAATTGAAGAAGTATGGCTTTATATTTTAAAAATTTTGAAAACAAATGACAAAATCAATGGTGGGTGAAGGGAGAGGGGATGTCATCACAAAGAAAATGAAATGTTAAAAAAAATTACATGTTAAGCTGTACAGGTGGGTTGGTAAAGATGATAGATTTGGTCTCAACTCATTACTTGGCTCCTAATTGTGCCATCCCATTACTCTGTTGCTTCACAAGGTTTACCCAGGAATGGTGAAACTGCTTAGAACTCATGTCCCAGATGGAAATTTTTTACAGAAATGATAATAATAATAATAAATAATATTAAACTAATGGCTTGAAACTATTTACCATTCGTATACTTTTGCCCGTCATCTTGGACGCCATGGTGGATCCCCTGTAAAGCTGATGCGTGTACATGCGATTGAACTTGGTTTTCCATAAAACCGCTGCGAGATTGAGCGGTTAATATCTGTAAACCATTAGTGGGTCCTACGTTTTACCTTGAGCCCATCTGCATTGCTAGCTTCATAAAACTACTGCAAGAAGGAATGGTTCATGTATGTAAACCGCCAGGGAACCTAGCAGGTTTACCTAAGGCTTAACAAGTGTATAAGCCGCTACTAGGTTTACGGGTTTCTTGTAAGCCGTTAATTCAGCTCAGGTATACGACCTGCATTATTAACTAGTGCTGTGTATAGGGGTTTTTTTAAAAACCCACAAATGGGTACACGGTTTAGAGTCTTTAGACTCCAACAGGATGGAAAAAAAATTCAGCTGAACTGCTAGTATATGCAAATGTGCAATAGTTTTATCGAGGATACACTATGGTGTTCGAGCTAGCTAGCAAAAGCATAGCAACGGTAAATAGTTTCAGACCAACATTAGTTTAGTGATTTTTTTCTAAAATTATTCCATAGAAAGTTTCCCAAAACGGTGTCCATAGGAATGTAGCTTGGAGTGACGAACAGGCTACCTAGTGACTAAGGCAGAAGTTAGTGTGGATTAATTTGGATAGCAGATCTCATATGCTATTCTTGTTAAAGTGCTTGAAATTTTTTAATTCCAATTTAGGGCACTCATTAGCAGCTCCACCTTTCCTATTTGAAGAAGGAAAAAAACTCTCTGGTAGAGAAATTGCATTTCGATTGGGGATAGACTTGAACAAGTAAATCAGACTGCTTTAATTTCCGTACTTCATGTCCAGTTAAAGTTGCATACTAGCTTGCAGTTATTGTCGAAGTGGAAATCCTTAGAAGCTTCTGTACGCCTCAAACCATAACAGTTTCTCTCTTTATTTAGAGAGCATGTGTAAACTACTACAATATTGTTCACACACTGTAAAAAAATTACAAAGATACCATTATTTAATATTATATATCCTACATGCTATGTACGTGGTAAGATATTTGCATGCTAGGAAAAGCACTATAAGATTTTCCCTGAGTGACCTTTCTGTAGAAGATATGACCATTAAAGGATAAAAGGAACTATATCCTACAATACGAAGGGTGGCTACGGATTCTGAGTTGCTTCAAACTTTTAACTTGAGAACTACTGGAAGCATTATTTATTCTTTGGAGAAGATGTGTATGTTTAAACCATTGGCCTCGGTGAGTTGCATTTATGAGATGCAGACTTTTGTCACTCCCTCTTTTTCATGTTTGTTCGATCAATCAGTCCGTTACATTCCTAGACCTTCGTAGGTGTAGTTATTTCTTATAACTGTTGCTCCCAAAATATTTATTCCTCTAGTTACCACCCGAAAGGAGTGTAGATATCGAGGAATAATTGTAGCAGAATCGAGGATGGTAAAAAATAAAGAGGATCACATGGAAGAGTAGATTCAATTATATCACTTACGAAAAACCCATCACAATATGAAGTTGTGCATTACCAACCTAACTGTGTGTGTGCAACAGAATCTCCTCGTTCCTAGAAGATCGCTGATTGACGATCTCTTCGTGGGTTGTGCAGCTTGCTTTGAGATTCTGGCTTCTGATCAACTTTTTGTCCATGGCAGGACATCTAACATCGAAGAGCGATGTCTACAGCTTTGGGGTTGTCCTACTCGAAATGCTGACAGGTCGAAGGTCCATGGATAAGAATCGTCCGAACGGGGAGCACAACCTGGTCGAATGGGCACGCCCCAATCTTGGCGAAAGGCGGCGGTTCTACAGGCTGCTAGACCCTCGCCTTGAGGGCCACTTCTCCATCAAAGGCGCCCAGAAGGCGGCCCACCTGGCACACCGCTGCATAAGTCGGGACTCGAAAGCCAGGCCCCTCATGAGTGAAGTCGTGGAAGCCCTCAAACCGCTGCCAAACCTCAAGGACATGGCCAGTTCTTCACACTTTTTCCAGTCCATGCAAGCGGAGCGAGCCGCGGCCGGCGCCAACAACCCAAATCCCAGAAACGGCTTCAAAACGCAGGGTTCGTTCACAAGAAACGGGCAGCAGCCTTTAAGGAGCCTCTCTAATGTCACACATGCTTCTCCACACCACAAATCGCAGAAGACCAATGCAACACAGCCATAAGTACACTGATTCCTCTTGCCAATTTATTTTCCGAGGGGGTAAAAAGCCAGGATGAGCAGTGAGGAAGTCTTGGGTTTGTGGTGATACTGGTTTGCCGTGAGGTATGACGAGCATCGTGTGGATGAAGTCCTGCTTGAAGATACGGCTGTGAAGGCTATTTATAGTTCATATTTTCTCTTTCTTTTTTTGTTTTTCAGTTCATGGAATTGTAAGTTCTTTGATACAGCTATGATTGACTTGGAGGCAGGTATGTGGGTTTCGGGATGGAGAATGGACAGTCAGGGGATGTGGGTTTCTTCTTCTTCTTCTTTTGTAATCTATGGCATGCTTGATGTAACACAAACAGACAGTTTGATTCCACAAACTTGAAGGGTACAGACAACAAACAAAGGAGGTTTAATTATCAGGTGTTAACCCCAGATTTCTACTCAGATGAGTAACATAATACATTGTGGCAGGAGGATTGCATCAAAATTGTGACAATGGATTGAAAAAAAGAAGTAGAGCATGGAAGGACTCACTCTTTTGGCATCAGGAGAAGTCTCTGAACCTTGAAAGAAATACAATCTGTTCCTTGCTCTCTCAAACTGTCATCGCTCGGTCGAAGGTTGTCGGTCATACACGACTAAAGGTGGGTGGGTGTGTTGGGGTTTGGGGGGGGGGGGGGGTTTGGGGGAGTTGCTCACTAAGGATCAGTGGAGACTGTCATCACTCTAAACCTAAACCATGAAGTGCTCCTTTTTGGTTCACCTACTCCAGCCCACCTGATCCAACGACTCGGTATATGTATTTGTGCTCTGATACCAACTGAGTTCTTGCTTGTCCAAGCTTGGGCTTGTCTTTAGTAATGGAGCCGAGCTTTGGTCTGTTTGAGCTTGCCTCGTTTATTAAATGAGCCTACTTGAACTAGCTCTTACTGAGCTTGTTCATGAACTCTATCTTAAGCCAAATATTGGACTATATATATTTGGTCTATTCATGCATTTTATGAACTTATTCTGTAGCTTGTTCACGATCCCTAAACGTACATGTTCATGAGCCCAATCGAGACGAGTTTTAGTATGTTTGAGCTTGGCTTGTTTGTTAAACAATCCTAAACTCTAGGCTTAGGCTTGGCTCAAATAGTAATCAAACAAGCTCTAACGAACCTTAACCGAGCTTGTTTACAAGTTACTCATGAACAACTTGGTTCATTTGCAGCCCTACCGAGGGACGAGTCCGAGCCAGAAGTGTTCATTGCCCGAAGGGTTTCGGGACAACCGTCAATTTAAATTTTTTTTTGTCCAATTTGTTTAAAATTCCAGCCAAAAAGTCAACAATTGACCTTATCCAAATAATTTCTTCCTATTTCAATGGAAGACTGACACCGAAGTTCCTCACTTGTTGAAAATTAACAAAGAGTCCCCCTACAAGGCAAAGACTATTATAAAAGGTAGCAAACACGAACTAATCAATAATAAACTCATAAGAAGTAAATACAGGATGAAATTAGGAACTTGCAATAATATGCTTTAATTGCACTTATTTATCAACTACCCCGTGTTGGAGAGATCTCGACTCCATCGAGAAGAGAAGAGAGAGAGAGAGAGAGAGAGAGAGAGAGAGAGAGAGAGAGAGAGAGAGAGAGAGAGAGAGAGAGAGAGAGAGAGAGAGAGAGAGAGAGAGAGAGAGAGAGAGAGAGAGAGAGAGAGAGAGAGAGAGTTTGGTTAGGAGAGTTTTAATTACAATTGTAGTTGTAATTGCAACTACAAGTAGTTTTAACTACTGTAGTTGAAACTACAATTTTTTGTTTACCTTCTCCATCCATAAACAACCACGATTTTATTTTGATGGCCAAAGACAGAAACCCTAATACGATGGGTTTACTCCCTCAGATCATGTAGTCGGGACTACCGTAGTTTGTACTTCAATTGTTTTTCAAGGGAGTTGAAACTACAGTGGTTTGTCAAATTTTATAGTTTGACTTACAATAGTTGACTACAACTACATCAACCAAACGGATGTGTTGTGGGGATGTAGTATGAACTGTTGCAGTTCGAACGAAAACTCTCCCAACGGGGGGGGGGGGGATCTTTTGTTGAGCCAAGTAATAATAAAAAATTTTAAATAACAATTTTGCCCCTACATATAGAGCAACAATTCAATAACGAAGAATAGCAAGTGATAAAGAGTAACAATTTGGTATCTAAGAGTAACAATTTGATATGATAACATGTATTAATTATAGATTTATTGTAGCTTATTCTAAATAATATATATATACATATGAGCACAACATGATATTTTTTGTGAAAAAAATGTATTTAATTGTGCCAAACAAAGTTGATTCTATCTCACATATAGATGAGTAACATTTTGATAAAAAAGTGTAACTATGTTACATAGTATTTCTGCACATTTGATCACTATATGATTTTTTGTGACAAAAAAATTGAATTTAACTATGCGAAATGCCGAAACCAAACCGTTTCTATCTTGCACATAAAAACAACAATCTGGAAAAAAAAAAAAAGAGTAACTATTTATTTGGTTAACATAATCTTTTTTTTAATAAAAATATAGAAGAAAATAATTAGATTGTTTTGTGATTTTAAATCAATGATATGTAGTGGTTTTAAATTATTTTCTTTCAAGAACGCATTCGGGTTCAGTTGATGGCAGGAAATATAAATTTGATGAACTTCGGATGGGTATTGTTGTTTTTTTTTTCTTTTTAGATTCACGAGATTAGGGGGGGGGGGGGGGGGGGGGGGGACCTAATGCAATACAGGACTTGTAGGGGGACTTATTGAAGAATCATAGTATTTTTGTCAGGGAACTACCACTAAGTCCCCTTTTTTACTTTACAAACCCAACATCCATGATATCTGTTTCAGGATATGCATAGTTTTTTATTAAGTACTTGTGGACAAATTAAGTCGGTATTCGAAACACAGTTTTTTGACACGGTAAGGGGAATGCCAACTTCTAATTTTTTTTTTTTTTATAATCGGCCTGATTAATCACAGATTTGATCACTTAATTGAACCCGACAACTTGGATATCGGTTTCAACGAGATTCTCCGAAAACTTTATAGCCAACGTGGCAGGCTGCTTTTCAGTACTAATCCTTCACGTGGTTGTCAGAGTGCATTAGAATACCACTTTCGAAAATTTGAAAGCTTAGCTACCCTTTTAATTATGTCACATTTTTAAATGTTATTTTGACCAAAAAAAAAAAAAACCTCATCGAGGTTGGACTAGGGCCGCATAGAATTTCCTACCACAGAATCACGTAACTACAGTATTTATTGTCATCCAACGAATGCACATCCTTTGACTAGTGTATCACTTTAGCTCATCGGACGACCATGAATACCGTGATTCCGTTGTTGTGGGTTTCTTTTTTTTTTTTTTGAGAAATCCCTCTGGTGTGAGAGGGGGGGAAGTACAACTTAGGGGTTGGTAGTACAAATGTCCAACAGAAAAGCCTTCGCTCCCTCCAACGCGCAGGACGCCCACAGATGGACTAGCGACTTCGTCATGAGGATAGTCCGATCCACCGACCAAGAACGGCTCTCGAAGGTTCGCCGATTCCTCTCAAGCCATAAGGACCACGAGATCCCTATGGCTAGTAAGTCCCAAGCTCGTCTGTCCTGACCCCTGAAGCGTCTTCGACGCCATCGACTCCACAATTCTGAAACGGATTCCGGGATCGGTCTGACATCCAGGCGGCTGGTGAAATGGGTCCACACACTCCTCGAAAATTCACAACCCATCAGCAGGTGGCCAGTACTCTCCTCCTCCCTGCCGCACAGGTCGCAGGTCGGGTCAGAGACCCCTGATGTTTCTGCCGCATCAGGTTGACCTTCGTAATGAGTCTGTCGCGGAGTGCGAAAAGCATGAAGATCCTCGTCTCTGGAGGGCACTTGGACCGCCAGATAGCTTTCGCCAGGGGGCACGGGATCCCTCCGAAGTTCAAAAAGGAGTAGCAGCTCCGGACGGAGTAGACCCCCGAGCTGGTCCATCGCCATCCCGCCCTGTCGGGCGATTCCGTGATGGAAATCCCTCTAATTAAGGAGGTCCAGGAGCTGATCGAGCTCCTAGGTGAGATCCGGAGGAACTGGCCCCGAGAACCTCGGTTTCTAGATAGTGATTCCCCCCCCGTACTCGAGCCTGGGATCGAACCGAAGCCTGACTACTCTGGCCCAGGGTATAGAGATTGGAGAACAACGTTTTCAACGGGAGTTCCCCTAGCCAGATGTCTTCCCAGAATCGAATCTTCGAACCGTTTCCCACGACCAACCTGGAGCTACAACGATAAATCCGAGAGACCTTAGAGATGCCGATGTTGTGGGTAGGGCTGCAACTTTGGTTGGGTTAATTCGAACCCAGCGTGACCCAACCCAACCCAAGTTTTGATAGGGTTGGGTCGGATTTTTCTATGTTTTGAGTTGGGTTAGGGTTGAAAAATACCATCCCGTCGTCGAGATGGGTTGGGTTAGGGTTGAGGTCGTGGGTTTAACCCGACCCAATCCAAACCCGAGTTTGTTTTATTTATTAAAATTTTATATTATATGTAAGGTTTTGGTTAGCTCTACTCCACATATACGCATCCCGACTCCTGAGTGCGACTGTGCGACCACGTGCCAGCAGAGACGCACGAGAAAGAAACAACGTGCCATAGTAACATGATTTTTGGTCCCATTTATCAAATAAATATTCATGGTTTTATCCCTTCTGTTGAGCTTGCCATTAGCTTTGGAGCTCTATCATATATGTGAATCATATTTTGTATAGGATCCTTTTGGGATCCAACCAGACCCAACCGAGGTGGGTTAGGGTTAAGCTTTCTCAACTCGAGGTCGGGTTGGGCTCGGTTAGAGTTGATATTTAATAACTTAGACCCAACTAGGGCTGGCAATTTCAGACCCGACATGGCAGACCCGACACGAAGTTAGCGGGTCTGGGTCAAGGCTAAACGGATTCGGGTCGTAAACGGGTCGACATGATAAACCCGTTTAATAAACGGGTCGGGTCCGGATTTAAGGTCTAGACAAGGTAGACCCGGGAAGACCCGTTTAATATTCAACGGATCGTGTCAGGTCGGGTCTGGTCTACCCGCAATCCGATACTGTAATATATAGTATCAACGGGTCTATCGGGTTAGATCGGATCAAGTCGGCTCGGGTCACCTGAATAAACCCGTGTGGTAAACGGGTCTACCCATTTATAAATAGGTCGGGTCCGGGTTTAGGACCTAGACACGATTAGTTAAACGGATAGGGTCTGAATCTAGAGGTTTTCGATATGATCCGAAACCCGACCCGACACGACCCATTGCCACCCCTAGACGAGTACTATTTTGTTCCAACCTCTTTAAAGAGGTTGGATGTTCCTGATCTCTCTCATTGGTCCATTCCAAGGGTATGTTTGTCATTTCATACTGTTTATCATGGTGAAATAATCAAAAGCCCTCGATATGGACCAATGAGAGAGACCGGGAACATCGTTGGAACAAAATCGTACTCCCCCTAGACCCAACCCACGCTGGATGTGGGGACAAGGGAGAGAGAGAAAGTCGGATGCTTAAGTTTGTTTTTTTTAAAAAAATAAAAAGATATAACAGAACAGGATAGGAATTGTTATAGTATGATCCTATTTACCGGGAAAATATTTGAGAATTTTGAGACGTCCACGCGATTTCCAACCTTTTTTGTTCTCTCTGCTCTTGCTCGACTTGCTCTATTGCGCCCGCAGCGATTGTCTTCGTTCCATCTTGGAGGTCAGAGACAAAAAGATCCTTCTCTTGCGATTTTTTTTTTCTTGATTTTTTGTTTATTTGATGCGATAATAGGATTTCAGGGTTTGGAGATTTAGGGCAATCTGCATTGTTATTTCGTTCCTCTTTTTTTTAAAAAATATTCAGGTTTGACTATTTTGTTTTATTTTTAGTTGTTAGATCACAAATTATTGTTAAATCACCAATAATTACCGTTGATTATTGTTATTATTATTATTATTTTGAGTTTGAGTTTGTGGCTTTGTGGGTGGTATGTTGACTTTTAGAGGATTATTGAAATAGGCAGAAATTAGATACTTACACTCTTGGGGAATAATTCAGCCCCATGAAGAGAGGAACAGGACTGAAGAGGTCCAATGGTGATGAACAGTACTTGCATGGTCCATAGTAATTGGATTATTCTGGATTTTTGGTGGGGATTTTCACATGGAGAACGCCATCTATATCTGAAATTGACCCATGTTTTGTTCCCGCTCGAATGGGGCTTTGGGGTGGGAAAATGAAGACAAATCATAGGATGACTGAATCGACTCGGAAGGATGGAAGCTATTTTGTTGGCAATCATGTAAACCATGCGTGCATGACTTTGAATGACCTGGTGAGTTAGCGAAACAAATCATAAAAGATGCATCGGAGCACTATAGAAGGAATATTATGGTTTGGGATATGGGGATATGCTATGATAACTCCGTGAAGGGAATAAAGGCGGCTTTGATAACTCTGTGAAGGAGAAACTTGAGAGAATTCGTGATGTGAGTGATTCCCCTGTTAGATTGAGAATGATACTTGTTACTTCCGATCAAGATTCTCAAGATAGTGAAAGCGCAGGTCCCAAGGCAAGAAGTAGGCATCATTGGCCCCTCGTGAATGCTATTGTGTTGTTGGGTACTATATATAGAGTGAGATTCATGTTCATAGTTTTCTCCTATTTGTTCTTATATGTACTTGTGCGTTAATCATTCTAAGCTTTTTCTCTTTGTTTAACACACACACACACACACACCGGTGCAAGTCATGTACGTAAGCAATGCATGCGAGGATTGATGTCGGGTTGACCATCAATTCAAACTTCTGCTCAATCATCTTTCACAGTATTCTTAATTTAAGTTGTGCTCCATAGCTAACTCATTTTGTTGGTAAAGCTTGCTTCTTCTTGTTACCTTATTTCATTGTCATTTCTATTTTGAAACAACATTCTATTTGCACCTTCACATTATTAAAGAACATGTTTTTGAGGGCAACCAGTTGATGATTTGATTGACCTCATGATCATGGGAATTTTTGAATTTCATGGTATTCGGTTTTCTGTCAGTTTTGTGATTGATGGTTTGGTTGATCACTCAGTTGTAGCTTACACTGCTTGCTCATATTTTTGCTTCTGATTCAGCTCTCCATTTATGTGTCATATAAACAGGAAATGGGATCGGCACTCGGCTGTCTACAAGTTGACCAGTCAAATGTGGCTATTAAAGAAACTTTTGGGAAGTTTCAAGCTGTTCTTGAGCCTGGATGCCACTTTGTGCCATGGTGTTTTGGAAGAAAGATTGCTGGTTACCTTTCGTTGCGTGTGAAGCAGCTTGATGTTCGTTGTGAAACAAAGACAAAGGTGTGTGATCGTTCCTTCATCTACCTCATCAAGTGCTCTTTATAGACTTCTCGTCCCCTAATAGAAAGAAATGTTTGAACTTACTACCACACAAATTTTACGAAACTAGAATCGACTTCTAGACATATTTATTAATTAATTTTACAAGAAGTTTCATTAGAGGTTTGACGACTTGTGAAATATTACAAAAATGCAGGTCTCAGAATGTTTACCCGTATCTCGTTGTAATGAAATGGAAAAAAATCAGACTTGAAACCAAATTTAATAAAATTCAATTTATAAACTAACCACCTTAATAATTCACATCAGGAATTTATGGACTTAGTCTTCAAAGTTGAAAGAGGAAGATGTAATAAGTTCCAAGACAATATATACTTACTATGATACTGACAACAGCAGCAGGAGCAGGACACAATTCACAATTTAATTTTTTGACAGTCTTCAGTCTTGGTTACAGGATTTGCTTATGGCTTTTGAATTCTGAATACAGAAGTATGTTGTGGTCAATTGAGGCCAACATTTATATTTTTTTTTGGCTCTTCAGGATAATGTATTCGTCACTGTTGTTGCATCTATCCAATATCGTGCTCTGGCTGAAAAGGCAGGTGATGCCTTCTACAAGCTGAGCAACACAAGGGCGCAAATCCAGGCCTATGTTTTTGATGGTATGCTAGCATAGCTTATGATTACAGATCTGTTCTTCTTGTGTATTGTAATTATCCATCTTGGCAGATACTGATAACAACATGCGTGCCTTAATTCGATGAGAACTTTGGAACAACTTGAGGAACCAATCGATTCTCTACTTCGATTAAAAAATCTTGATGCAGTGATGCATCCATAACGCTGTATAAGATAAATTCGTCATATGCTATATTGTGGTTAGCCTACTGACTATCCTCCCAACTTAGTGAACCCACTTTATTGGATAATTCCCCTTCTAGGAGTCTAGTCAGTTTGAGTACGGTCGCCTTTCACGTTCAATCGACATCTAAGACTAAAAAATCACAATGAATCCGATGTTGATTCTGGGTCTTGGGAGCCATGTGCATGTACACTTGATTCTGATTAGAATTTTTTTTGTCTTACAGATAATTATTTTGTCTGGAGGACATCTCCTAACATCATTAAAATTTAGGGCAAAGTACAAAAACCTACCCTGAACTATACATATTTCATATTGGTCTGTCACCTTTTTTTTTTGAACAATTTGATCCCTAAATATGCTCTGTCTGCATCTAGCCCCCTGTCAACTTTTATTCCGAAAATATCCTTGTCCTAATAAGCATAAGTTAAATATTCTCAAAGAATTAGGAGTATTATTGAAAATTGATAAGAGTATTTTCGGAATAAAAAGTTGACGGAGGGAGGACTAAATGCAGATGGAGCATAATTCAGGGATTAAATTGTTCAAAAAAAAAAAAAGTTGAGGAACAAATATGAAACGCGGTGTATAGCTCAGGGGAGGTTTTTGTAATTTACCCTAAAATTTAGAACTGGCTCCATAGTACTGAAGCATGGACCGTGCTTTTTCACGTGATAGGGAAATGTGATCCTTGAAACCTGCTTGATTTTATAAACTACATGTGTATGTGTATTGGGTGAAGGTGGGCTTCGAGTTACTGCTTGAATTCACAAAAATCTCCCCAATGCTTTGCCGTTACTGCATGTAATGCAAGGCATAAGTTAAACATTCAAAGAGGTGAATTTCCCAAGTTTCGCGAATCACCTCTTCACATAGTTCTACGCAACTGAAAATGAGAAAGAACCATTTTTAGAGTTAGTAAGTCATTTATATACATTTTACAAAAATAAAGAAAAACTCAATATATCCAGCAAAAAAAAAGAAAAATTCAATATGTAAGAGGCAAGCTTTCACATGTGAAATTGCACTAGTGTATACAATAATGATTGCTCTGTATTGTATGGACTCTCAATTGGTTTATCAGTGTTGTAGGCAATGATGAAGACATATATACTAAAATGGGTGTTGTCAAATTAAAAGAAATCGGTATCAACTTCAAGATGTGAAAATACGAATAGTAATTAACGAAACTTAAAGTTTCTATAAACATCATCCTAATTATGATCATTTTTCCGCAACCAAGATGAAAGTAAAGATGTATAGTCACATGCCAATGCAACTTGGGAAACCCGATTAGCAATAATCTAAAAAGCGCTAGGCGTTAGTCG
This sequence comes from Chamaelirium japonicum, assembly GCA_947650365.1. NCBI lineage: Eukaryota > Viridiplantae > Streptophyta > Magnoliopsida > Liliales > Melanthiaceae > Chamaelirium > Chamaelirium japonicum. Next base: position 27,402,108 of record OX393558.1, on the reverse strand, counting down.
GGCGGTGGGGGATCTTCTAGTGCCTAGGCCGCCTAGGCATTTTTGCTTTTTTTTTTTAATTATTTTGATATTATATATAATATATATTTTTTAACTCATTATAAATTTATGATTATCCCAGCTATTATTTTAAAGAGCATGTATCATTTACATAACCATAAACTCAAAATTAACAAGAACAAAAGCAAGCATGATACTATCTCAGATAATATTATAATATCCATAATTTTAGTACATTCCAAACCATAAATTTATGATTAGCAATAATAGAATAGTATCTATACATGTTCTAGTGCCTAGGCGGCCGCCTAGCCCTACTTGGATCGCCTAGGACCTCCTAGGCAGCCGCCTAGCCCCGTCTAGAGGCCTGTGCCGCTTTTCTGCACTGCCTAGAACTAAGCTAGGCGGTGGGGGGCCTTCTAGCGCTTAGGCGCCGCCTAGGCTGCTTTTTAGAACACTGCCGATTAGAAAAATCCATTAAATGGAAAATGATAAAATAGAGGCTAATGCAAACTGCTCGAGTGGTCACTACTTGGAGAAGGCCACCCACTAGCTCACCTGCCGGATGTTAGGCATCTCCAACCCTTACTCAGATTTTTACACAAATCTGAGTACAAACTCAATCTAATACTTAGTGCTCCAGTCCTTACTCAAATTTTAGTAAAACTCAATCTGATACAAGTACTCCAACCCTTTTACTTATATTTTTTACTCAAATTTGAGTAGAACTCAAAATTGGAGGGCACGTTTGTAAATAGGAAGGCATTGGGAGATGACCATTAGAATTTGGTATGGAATTTGAGTCTCCCCCGATTTGGTGAAAAATTTGAGTAAAACTCAGTTTGCTATAAGTTTGAGTAAAGGGCTGAAGCTGTTTTTTAGACGATTGTACTCAGATTCAAATCTCAGTAACGATTTGAGTAAGGGCTGGAGATGCCCTTAGTGATGTAAAAAAGATCATACAGAGGAGAAAGTTCACCAGCTATTTATTTGCTTAACAACATACATTTACTTGCGCGACTACCAACACTATTCAATGTAAGAATCCTCACAATGATGGTTTTCTATCCTACAGTTTTGACAGTACAAGGTCAAAACATGCAACTACTTCGTTCGAGGGAAATTGTTTTGAAAATTGTTCATAGCATGCATCTTCATCAAATTTAGGCATTTTAGTTGCCTGTTTCTCTTTTGTTGAATCACTTGCTTGAACACCCTTCGCAAATTTTTGAAATGGAGCACACGCTCTGCATATCAAATGCACGTACGCCCATTTTGTCTGCGCATTGTGCTAGTGGTCATGTGCATTGGCGTTACAAAAGATGCATATCGAAGGAACATTGATGTCCAGTGATTCTTTTTGGGTGTTGAATGATCTAGGCTGAGGTTAATCCTGTACGATACTGATCTTGGTTTCGATAATAAAGTCTAGTGTCCCACGACAGCTAACATGTGTTCTGGCTCTTAGTCATCAGGGCTAGTGTTCCAAAGCTGAATCTAGATGATGTCTTTGAGCAGAAGAACGATATTGCAAAAGCTGTGGAAGGAGAACTTGAGAAGGTAATCAGCTCATTTTCTATTATCACACTCTTTTCTTCTGATAATGGGCCATTGAATGCATGTGCTTATGTTTTTATGTAGGCCATGTCAGCATATGGATATGAGATAGTTCAAACACTTATTGTTGATATCGAGCCAGACGAGCGCGTCAAGAGAGCGATGAACGAGATAAATGCAGGCAAGTCTACCTTTTTTTTCTGGTTTGGATTGTAGAGTAAGTGAGTAACACCAAAACTTCTCTATAACTTATATCCTTTTGCAATCGATATCTATGTACTCGAACAAACCTGGCGATGCTTTGGCTGCGTAACAGGTGGTCGTTATTCACACTTAATCCTAGCGCCTTGGCCACCACAGAATCGACTCATGTAAAGCCCTAGGTCGGATTTCGCCTCGACGGCATCACAGTCGTCCAATGGAAAGTCACCCCTTATAGATGAGCCACTCGTTGGACGTCTCTAATGCATGTTGGCCTGAAAGTGCATGCGTGATTAGGCGAGATCCCACCCATTGAAGGCTCCAGAAATTTTTATTAGTGAGGTCAAAAGTTGCATTAAAAAATATTTTTCATGGGACAACGTGAAGTAGGGCTCAGTGAATCGGTGGAGTGGAGTCAAACCAACAGTTAAAACTAAATAAATTATAATAAAAATAAAGCTTTAATAGATTTGAATCGGTGAGTGGGGTTTCACCCATATGTAGCACTGCCCATGGCCGGCCCTCATTTTCTTTGTTAGGAGATGACGGTTAGGGTTTGGAGAGAATGAAATATCTCTTCATTGAGGGACTAAGCCCAATAAATATGTACATCATTACACAATAAACCCGATCCAACTATACATAAAACCCAATCGATCTCTAAAAATTAACACTCCCCCTCAAACTCACGATGGATCATGTACTGTGAGTTTACTGATAAAATGCCGGAAGCGAGCAACTGTAAGAGACTTCGTGAGAAAGTCAGCAGTCTGCTCCGTCGAGTGAATGAATGGCAAGGAGGTGGTGTGGGCGAGAAACTTCTGGTGAACACAGTGATAGTCAACCTCTATATGTTTTGTCTGCTCGTGGAAAACCGGGTTGCTAGCAATATGAATAGCACTCCGGTTGCCACAAAATAGAGATGTGGGCTCGGATATCACGACTCCCATGTCAAGGAGAAGACGGCGAAGCCAGACAATCTCTGCGGTAGTGGAAGCCATAGCTCTGTATTCGGCTTCGGTGCTGGAGCGAACCACAAACTCCTGTTTCTTACTGCGTCAAGAAATGAGAGAGTCCCCAAGAAACACACAGTAGCCGGTGGTAGAACAGCGAGCAGCAACATCTCCTGCCCAGTCTGCATCGGAGTAGGCGCGCAATACTAGAGTAAAGGTGGAAGGTAGAAACTTTGAACCGGTGATGGTGCCCCAGAGATAGCGGATGATCCTGAGTACCACTGCATAGTGAACAGAGCGAGGAGCCTAAACAAACTTACTGACAATGCCGACAAGATAAGGAATGTCAGGTCTAGTCATAGTGAGATAGACTAACATACCAACCAACCTCTGATATCTGGAGACGTCCTGAAGAGACTTACTATCTATAAGTAGGAGCTTCAAGTTGAGCTCCATGGGTGTGTCAGCAGTGCGAGAGTCAACGAGATCAGTATCGGCAAGGATGTCGGAAATATACTTCTGTTGTGAGACCGTCAAACCACGGGTCGAACAAGCAATCTCAAAGTCAAGGAAGTACCGAAGAGGATCCAGATCTTTAATCTCAAATTGACTCTGGAGGTGACGCTGAAGGAATGCTATGGTGGCACTGTTGTCCCGGGTGATAATCATATAATCCACATACAGTAGCAGAATAACAAGATCTTGACTGGAGGAACAGGAGAACAAGGCATAATCAAAGTATTGCTCTACAAACCCAGCGGCAAGAACTGCACTACGAAAGTGCTCAAACCAGGCACGAGGGGCCTGTTTGAGCCCATAGATAGCTCGGCGCAGACGGCAGACATGCCCTGAAAGAATAGAAATGCTCGGGGGAAGAGCTATGTATATCTCATCTGAGAGGTCACCGTAAAGGAACGTATTAGTCACGTCTATCTGATGGAGAGGCCACTCTTGAGCAGCTGCCACAGCTAAGAGGGTGCGTATAGTAGTCATCCGAGCAACTGGAGCAAACGTCTTCTCGTAGTCAATCCCATACTCCTAGGAGAAGCCTGGAGCAACAAGATGAGCCTTATGCCGCTCAATGGAACCATCAGGTCGAGTCTTAACCTTAAAGATCCATTTACAGCTGATAGGCACCACGTCTTAGGGACAAAGAACCAGATCCTCGGTCTCAGTCCACTGAAAGGTCTCAAGCTCCGCTGTCATGGCATGTTGCCACTCTGGGTAAAAGTGAAGATCAGTGAGAAAGGCCTAGTATGACGGAGAGTAGGAATCAACAGCAGAATGTCCAGAGGTGTCAAAAAAGGCAGAGGTAAAGGTAGAGTAGCCAAACCTGTCAGGAGAGTAGTCATATCTGTCAGGAGGGTAATGTTCGCTTGGAGGATAGCGTCGAACAGGGCCAGGATTCATGACCGGAGAGAAGGGAGCAGTTTTAGGCAAAGGAGTACCAATGGATACAGACTCGATGGGAGGGACTGTGGAGCGGCGAGCATAGACACACGTGACAAGCAGGGGAGATAGAGGTGGAGGTGGCAGCGGAGGTGGTGGGGGCATAGTATGTCAGGGTGGGGGAGGCGTGGGAGGTGGAAACGAGGAGGGTCCCAATGATGATAGAAAAGGCACAACCGGGGAAGGCACAGTCGTGGTCGTAGAAGCAAGATACGGAGGTAGGAAGGGGATAGTGAGAGATGGTGGAAGCGTAGAGGGTGACACAGGCGGTGAGGAAAGATCCTGGGACTAAGTGGAAAAGTACGGGACATCCTCAATAAAGGAGACGTGACGAGAGATATGGATCCGGCAAGCTAAGGGATCGTAGCACCGATAGCCTTTGTGCTCTCGACTGAGGCCCAAGTGGACACACCTAACAGACCTAGCAAAGAGTTTGGTGCGTTTATGGGGAGGAAGGAGGACGAAACACGTGCACCCAAAGGTACAAAGAAGGGAATAGTCAGGTGATGTGGAGTAAAGTTGCTCTTAAGGGATAACACCAGAGAGTGTGGTGGACGGAGTGATATTGATAAAGTGAACGACGGTCAGAACAGCCTCGGCTCAATAGGAATATGGAACAGAAGCAGACAGAAGTAGAGCTCGTGCTGTCTCGAGGACATGACGATGCTTGCGCTCAGCGACTCCATTCTGTTCATGGGTGTGGGGGCACGACTATAGAAAAAGGAAGAACTAGGTGCTTTGCTAATCGACAACTAGTACAGACAGAGAGGGAGGAGAAAGGCACTTGATCCAAAGCACCAGAGCGGAAAACACTTTGTAGTCGATCACTGGATATGTGACATAACCTTCTGTGCCACGGTTGGCATCAAAAGTGACAGACAGAGCTGACTGAACGGAAGAAGTGGAAGTGGGAACCTAAAGGTGATCCAACTAATAGAGTCCCCCTGCTCTACGACCTAACCGAACTCTCTGACCCGTCTGCGTATCCTACACATAACAAGAAGAAGAAGTAAAGGTAATAGTCAGGCCCGAGTCACAAAGAGAAATAATAGATATTAAATTAATATTTAAGAGGGGAGCATGGTGAACACGAGGTAAGGTCAGGCGACCAATGAGATCGGACGCAAAGGTGATAGATCCGCACTGTGAAATAGGTACGAGAGCTCCATCAGTAGTGCGGACCCCCAGGTGGGTGGAAGCAGTACAGTCGGTGAGTACGGTAGAATCACAGGTGAGGTAGCAGGAGGCACCAGAGTCGAAGATCCATGGAGCAGTAGTGCCAAGAGTGATGAATAGACCGTGAGTTGTCGAAGAGCTGGTAGAGGCAAGGTGTCGGAGAAATAGCTCCTCAAATCGTTGAAGACGGTCAAAGTCAGACCAGGGCGGAGTAGTAGTATTGACGGGATGTGCCGGAGTAGCTGGAGCGATAGTAGGTTTAGTAGCAGCAATATCGCCACCATGGTAGAGGAGAGTCTGACCACATCCATGACCCGCTGTCTCAACAGACCTGGCTCGAGAACACCATCAAAGTGAAATGACGGAGGAGCATAGTGAAAGGCCATAGTGCCAAGAGAGTCCATCATCGCGCAACAGTAAGGAGACACGGAAGAGAATGTAGAAATGCCCTCGGAAATCCTTGACGAGAGACGATAGGGAACCAACGAAACAGATGGGAGAAACTAAGATGGGGATCCGCGACGGAATAGCATAGGAGATCCAACCATGACGGAGCAGAAGAGGAGATCGACAGAGCAGCGATCTCTACAGAGCAATCTCGATGGAGCGAAGAAAGTTGGCACGGGTCGGGACGACAACTGTAAGCAGGCGGTAGTCGTTGAAGGTGACAGCAACTAGAGGAGGCAACGGTTGTAGATGGCAGTGGCTAGAGGAAACAGGGGAGGTGGTGAGAGGGCTATGTTGGCGGCGGGGTGCTGGGGTGGCTGGGAGCAGAGGAGGTACGACGGGGAATGTGGGGGGAGGAGAGATGCGGTGGGGTACTGGGGTGCCGGGGAGTGGGGGGCTGCGTGGAGGGGGGGCGGCTTCGGGGTTAGGTCGAGAGGGGGGCGGCTTCGGGGTTAGGTCGAGAGGGGGGGTCGGGATCAGGGTGGGGTTGGGGTGAAGGAAAGGGCGTCAGGGTGGAGCCGGGGTGGAGGAGGGATCGGGGTGGGGCAGGGTGGTGTCGGGGTGGGGCCAGGTGGGGTCGGGAAGGATTAGGGTGGAACCAGGTGGGGTCGGGGTGGCTGATCGTAGGGGGGGTATTCGGGGATCGAGGTGGATTCGGGGATCGGAGGAGGAGGCCAGGAGGGGTGCGGGAACCTGGAGGAGAAGAGGCTGGGATGGGTGCGGGAACCGGAGGAGAAGAGGCCGGGAGAGGTGGGATGGGGTCGAGGTGGAGGAGAAGGGGTCTGGTGGGTGTCGATGATCGGAGGGGGAGGCTGGAGGAGGTGCGGGAACCGGAGGAGGAGGTTAGAGGAGGTGCCGGTGCCGGAGGATCAACCGTCATAGTCGCCGTCGCAGCCGATCGAAACCCTAGAGCTCTGATACCATGTTAGGAGATGACGGTTAGGGTTTGGAAAGAATGAAATATCTCTTCATTGAGGGCAATATATATGTACATCATTATACAATGAACTCGACCCGACTATACATAAAACCTGATCCATCTCTATACATTAACACTCTTCTACATGAGAAATGGATGTTGGTAAAAAAAGAAGAGAGAAATTATCGCAAATTGAGTTACATGAGCAGAGGGAGGTGTGAGGCTAGACCACCTGAGGTGCAGCGTCGTTGCTGCACCTTAGACATTGTTTGCCATCCTAGAAGTTTTAGAATTTAGTGATTTTTGGTGGATGTGTTCTCTAAGGTAAGGTGATCATCCTCATAAAAAATTAGTAAATTCTAAAACTTCTAGGGTCATCAAATGTTTGAAACATTTTTGACCGTCCACTGTAACCGTTAATTTTGCCGAGCTCATTTGATGACACTAGAAGTTCTAGAATTTACTGATTTTTGGTGAGGATGATCATCTTTCCCTAGACAACACACCCACCAAAAATCATCAATTTCTAAAATTTCTAGGAAGGATAAACAAGCGAGAGGTGCAGCAACGATGCTACACCTCAGGTGCAGGCTCCCTGCCCTACACACATCTTGTTTCATGACCTATTGGTTTTATGTTTTCAAAATGACAGTTGCATGTCTTTCTTAGAAATGTACACATATACCTTGTATGTTTTTAACTGCACAATTGAATTGTTGGAAACAGCTGCGAGGCTGAGGGTGGCGACGACCGACAAAGCCGAAGCCGAGAAGGTGCTGCAGATCAAGCGGGCCGAAGGAGATGCGGAGTCCAAGTACCTGGCGGGGCTGGGGATAGCACGCCAGCGCCAGGCCATTGTGGACGGGCTGAGGGACAGCGTGATCGCCTTCGCGGACAACGTGCCGGGGACCAGTTCGAAGGACGTGATGGACATGGTCCTCGTCACCCAGTACTTCGACACCATGAAGGAGATCGGCGCCTCCTCCAAGGCCTCCTCCGTGTTCATCCCGCACGGGCCCGGGGCCGTGCGGGACATCGCCTCGCAGATCAGAGATGGCCTGCTGCAGGCCAACACCAGCACTAGCCGGTGAAGAGGTGGGGGGTTTAATAGTGGAGTAATCAGCTGTGTTTTGTGTTTTGGTAGGGAGTTGTGGGTATTTTTCTCAATAAGTAGGGTCAGTTCGTTGAGCTTGCATTTGTTGGGAACAGTGACTGAAAATTTTTAGGGATTTTTTTAAAAAATATTATTAAAAAATAAAATATTTAGTTAAATAGCAGTTGACCAAAAGTATTTGTCGGATTAGCGCTCTGACATCCACGTGGTATGTCAGCGTCGAAAAGCGCTTGCCACGTCGGCTGTCTAATTTTTTTTTTCGGGTTCTGGTAAAGCCGGCATCTGTATTGCCGGGTTTACTAAGCATTGTCCCCCACAATCTCAGCTTCTACATTAACTTAACCACTGATAAAACCGGTGTTCACAATGTCGGTTTTAAAACCGGTATTATCATAGCCGGGTTCAAACACGGTATTTGTACCATTGGGTTTAACCTGCTGTCTGTCCAACTTTCCTCTCAGTCTGTCTCTGTCGAATTTTTCCTCAGTCGATGTTGTTTAAACCTGGTATTGTCATCACCGAGTTTAGGCAAAACCTGAAAAAAAAAAAAAAAAATACAACAGACCAGAAAACAGATGCTCTGTCTGCTCTCTGTCGAACTCTCGCTCAGTCGATCCTGTGTAAACCCGGTTTTGTCATAACCAGGTTTAGGCGTAAACCCGGTGATGATAATACCGGGTTTAGGCTTAGACCTGGAAAAAATTAACAAAGCATAAAACTGCTGCATCATTGTCAAATTAGTGCCTAACTCATATACCAAATTGTATGGACTACAAGTTTCAGCCATTTAGGTGTATCTAAATTCAACATGAATCAATATTTTATATAATAACCTACCCAAAACATTTAAATTCTCTCTAAACATGTCCAAGTCCAAGTGTAGATGTAAGGTTTAGAATCACAAAGCTGATATAATGGGCAAAGCTTGCTGGTCATGACTCATGGTAAGATCTTTAATCATCTCATTGATTTAGCTCAAGGAATATTGAAAACCATATCATCGTGGAAGAGGAAATTGTAAGTGATCACACTTACGAAAGGACAGTGATCACACTTAACAAAGCAGACCTGTAATTTTCTCACATAAACATATTTCACATGCTCACAACAAAAGAAAGAAACCTCTTCACAACAAAAGAGAAACCATATATTTGAAGTCATCACATATATATACCAATACATTCAGTGTGGCAATACAAAAATGCTATAACTGGATAAAATATGTGAAACTATGTCCTCTATCTCTTCAATCTAGTACCCTGAGCATGACCTCGGCATCGTCCACAGCCTGGCGGCCGACCCGACCCGACCTCGATGTTGTACCTCATCCTCAACCTCGGGCTCGGGCTCGGCCTCGACTGCAACCTCGGGCTCGAGTGCAGCCTCGACCTCGGCCTCGACCGCAACCGCGTCCTCGGCCTCGGTCTCGACCTCAACCAGTGTCTCCGGCTGTGCCTGTGCATCTGGTAGTGCCTATGGCTGCACCTCAGGAGGTCCCTCAGGTAGTGGCTCGACCACAACCTGTGTCTGCTCAACCTGGGAGGTGGATGTAGTAACTCTACCTCTCCGGCGATCGTACCGAATAGGCTACTCTGGAGGTAGATGGCCGGTCGGGGTAGCAGGTGCGTGTCTGACCTCCGACGGTGAAGTGAGGAATCAGGCCCGTGGTAACAGTAAATGGCGGTATGCTATCGAGAGTCTCAACCATAAATGCCAATATACCATCGATCTCATCCCTGGCGCCCGGAGATAGATCCAAGTAGTAACTTCGACTGAATGCCTGAAGTCTATGGTGGACCATCTGTAGCGTGTCAAACTACAATAACATAACAATGAATATGAATATACTATCAAATGAATATTAGAACTAATAATTTAGGACAAATATAACTTACTTACCATGCGTCGCTCGTATGGCCCTCGTGGTCGGTATACCTCCAGCTGTGGCTGTGGTGGCACCTGAGGAGGTACCTCACCTCAGGTTGTGGCTCGTCCGGAGGAGGTCCCTGTGGCTGTGGCTCTAGCGGTGCCTCGTGAGGTCCCTCCGGCTGTGGCTCAGCGTCTGGTTGAGCCGGAGGCTGGACCATCGGCTCGTGTTGTGTCGTAATCCACCGTCGAGTAATAGATCAGTACCACTGCATATATATATGTAGCTTGTGCTGGGTCTAGGTCCACGTCCTCGTGCTCGTGATGTAGTGTGTCTCGCCTCGCCTCCTAGGTAGTGATGTACCGTGCGTGGTAAACAAACCAATCCTGGGTCGACCGATCCCGTGCATCTACCCGATCCACACCCTCCACCGGGTCTGGGATGTGCTATCTGCTAAAACCAAACTACCTCAGAACGCGATATGGGACATGCATCTCAATTATCTGGAAGCAAATCAGTGGTGTCCTCGAACGCCATACGTCCTGACCCTCAGTGCAGAACCGAGGCAAGGCACCAATGATCACATCTGGGTATGGATTCAAGGTCACCTACATCATGTATAATAGGTATTAGTATATACATGATGATCGAGCTTATTCTTATATTTATCCACCCAGAAGTATAAATTAGTACCTGCAACTGTAGTTGGTGATCGAGCTCATTCCTATAGAACTCAAGTGTACCCTTAGGGTTACATGTGTAACATGATATCAGTATCTTAACATAATAAGCAAGTCACAGTCATAAACAAATAAATAATTCACCTGTCCAAGGGCAACCTGAGATGATCGGTGCTTATCCTGCTCTATCAAAACTGACGGATCAATCGGCCCTGCTAGATCCATCTGAACAATGATCATAATATCATACTCATTAGAGAACAAAGTTTGTAGAATAGATTAATGAGATGTGATTTATGACATGGAACAAAAAAACATAAGAAAATGAGTTTTTACACAAAACAGTTGTAGATATCCAATGATCCAAAATGACCAAGTTCCAAAAAAGTGAACATAGCAGAAACCAAGCACATAACTATTGTCAGAACTATAAGGATTCTCCTAATGATTTAGGAAAGAAATGGGTTTGTTTCAAATCACCTAGAAAGAAATATAAGGATTGGATCAGTCTGAATATATTTCGCCAAATTGTACTTTATTATGTACCAAGTGTCCTGATTCCATATGTTGCAATATTACCAATTAAAGGCCTCTCAAGGCACATATAAAGGACCTTTTTGCAAAGACATGCTTATATTTCTAAACAAGGAAGGTAGGAAGCAAGTAACCAAAAGGGTCTCGATAACCCAAAATTCCTTCATAGTGAGCAAAGAAGTTCTCGAGAATGAAATTTAGAAAAAAAAGCATAAAGCCTGTTTTCATACTCAAACACATCTAATGCAACTCTAATGCAACCATGGGCGGATCTAATAGTTGCCTCGGCCAGGCTATAGTCCGGTCGAGTTTTGAGAAAAATTAGCCATATTATTAAGTACATGTCTCAGCCCGCATCAACCCAGCGAGGCTCTTGGCCCCTTGCGACACATACATGAATCACTATTGCCTCTGAGTCCTCACGAAACATGAATCGCCGCAAAAAACACATAGCCCCTCTATAGTTTATTTTGTTCCAAAACTCTCCCTAAAGTTTGAAATATTAGCACAATACTCCTTTTGTCAACTACTTAATTTCTCTCATTTTGTAATTTTTAATTGACTTCGATGGGGGCAATATGTAGTTTTTTAACTATAGGAGGGTTAAATGTTTTTGAGCTAAAATTCACGGGGACAAAGTGTAATGAACTTTTTTTTTATATTAATATAATTTCTAGTACCGTCGATGTTTGCTTAAAAAATTTTGCTTAAGTATTTCTTTATAAATTAAAATTTTCGTTGTAAAAAAAAAACTAGTTTAGTTTCAGTCCAGTCTAAAAAAAAATTCTGGCTATGCCCCTGAATGCAACATAGGACTCAAAGTAACCCAAAATTATGGGCTCCATCATCAACTAAGAAGGACAAAACCAAAGCAGTTAAAACAAGGTTAAATTACTCTTTGCCCCCCCCTGAAGTTTAGCTACAAAACACTTAACCCCCCCTATAGTTTATTTTGTTCCAAATCGCTCCCTAAACTTTGAAATGCAAAATGCATCCTTTTGTCAACTACTTGATTTCCTCATTTGGTAATTTTTATCTGATCAAAACTGAATTGAAGTGGGGCAAAATATAGTTTTTTCACTATAGGATCGGCCCGGGCCCTCCGTCGGTCGTCCGATGTGCACATATTATAGCCACAAAAAAAATCGATCAAGCACCCAATAATCGGTCAAACAGCCAAGGTTTATATGTAGTTGTTCAACTTCCTATTGACTATTGTAGCTATTGTTGGCCGGTGAAAATGTGACACAAGGTACTCACAGTATTTCAAATGCACGCTTCATGAATGACTCAACTAATTAATAGCTAAACAAGGCCCTTCTCCTTCCCCTGTATATAGGGGCATCGCTCCTCAGTTCGATGTTTTGTGTTCGGAGCTCTAGTGGCACGAGGTCTCCCCTACTCGGATCGGCAGATTTTAGCCGGATTGCAGCTGGATTGGTGGTTCCTGGACCCCGACCGAAGTATGTTGAGGCTTTTCCAGTCCCCTCCGCTGAATCGGTGATGGTTTCTGGTGGCTCGAGGCAGCAGAGGAGGTTCGTGGTAGATCGGAGGAAACTTGCTGCTGATTTCTCTTTGCCGGAGCTGGTGGTGGTGGTGGATCGGTTAGTGGTCTAGTTATTTGTGTTTCTTTTTTTTCTTGTGCCTGTGAGAGCTACTGTTGGCTCCCCTTTTTGTGTTTTTTTTGTGTTTTTCATCTTCGGACCGAAGACGATGATAGATCCAGCCTGGTTGGCGGTTGTGTTGTTCCCACCGAGATGGTGGTTTGGTTTAATCACCATGTGGCGGTTCTTCTACTGTCCGCCTGTATGCGGTGGTTCTTGCTTGCACCAGGCTATGGCGCCTCCCGGAGGTCAGGTGACCTCCCCTTTGTCATACCCCAAAAAAAAAAAGAATCATAGCTTAGTTAAACATCAGTGGACTGCACTGAAACAAAACATTAAGCAGTCAGTGCATAAAAGGTTTCCTCGCATTGCTCGCAAGAGTGAATGTAACTCATGGCCATTGGTGGCCGAGGGCCTCACTCGGCAATGGGAGCGCGGCCTTTTGCTGGTGTAGTCAAAGTGTAGATGCTGGTGGTTGTCCAGATCGTCTCCTCTGGGCAGTGATGCGGTTCCCGAAGCTCATGGCGATGGTGACGGGTGCGACGGCAGAACGGAGGTGCTCAGCAACTCCTTCGTTTTGGATGGCCGTGCCGCGGAGGTTGGCCAGATGTTTTTTTGGGGTTCTATGTGGTTTGCCGTCTTTTTTTTTTTTTTGCTCTTTTTTTTGGGATTTTTGATCCCCTAATTCTGCCGTCGGTGGCGCTGGTTCTCTCCACCTGTGTGCGGCGGTAGTGTTGTGATCTCACCGCTGTGGGTGGGGGTTTTGCCCGTTGTGCCTTGGTCGAGGTGGGGCTTTGTTCCCCCTTTGTACTCCCTGCCGGTATGGCGGTTCTCGGTTTGCGCCATTCGATGGTGCCTTCTGAAGGTCCAATTGTGATTTCTCCATTGCAATTAGGGGTGGCAATGGGTCGGGTCGTGTCGGGTTCGTGTCTAGTGTCGTGTCGTGTCCAAAACCCCCAGACCTGGACCCGACCTGTTTAACTAATCGTGTCTAGATCCTAAACCCGTACCCGACCCGCTATTAAACGGGTAGACCCGATAAGACCCGGTAAGACCCGTTTACCACCTGGGTCTATTCACTTGACCCGATCCGACCTAATCCGACTCGACCCGACCTGACCCGAAAGACCCGCTGGTATTATATATTATAGTATCAGATTGCGAGTAGACCCGACCTGTTGAATACTAAACGGGTCTTCCAGGATTTACCGTGTCTAGACCCTAAACCCGGACCCGACCTGTTTATTAAACGGGTCTATTGTGTCGACCCGTTTACGACATGAACCCATTTAGCCCTGACCCAGACCCGCTAACTTCGTGTCGGGTTGTGTCGGGTCTGCCGTGTCGGGTCCGAAATTACCGGCCCGAATTGCAACGAACCTGCACTGAATCAAAAAAAAAAAAAAAAAAAATGTCATGTCATCAATTTAGCTAGCCAGGTCTTTCCAAACTGACTCCATATCCCACTAGAGTAATGCTATTCGGACAATCTCAGTCGACAAATACATTGACAAACCAGACCCAAGAAGTAGTGGTAGGGCCTTGGGCCCAATGCACTAAGCCCTGGGCCCCGCCACCACTTCTTTGGTCTGGTCTGTTAATTGAGATTGTTCAAATAGCATTACTCATCCCACTGCCCACTTTATTTTTTATTCCTTTTAAACCCAGCCTATGGTGCCAAAAAAACAAATAGCCCATGTTCTTTGCATGCTATTGAACAGCTACAACTTCAAACCCGAGGGCAAAAAAAAAAATACTTTAAAAAAATACTTTATTAAATAGTAGGGCCCACCGCTTGTCGAGCGCTTGGGAGCCCCAATTGTGTTGGATTTTTTTTTTGAATAAAATATTTTTTTTGCTTTTCCAACGGGTTTTGACCCAGTCCCTTTTTCAGTTGTGAGTGGTCTGGTTTGTAGGTCACATGCTGTTGGTTGTGGAGAAAAACCAAAGAAGTGGTTTTTGAGGGAAAGGGTTTGAGTTTTTGACTTTTGGAAAAAAACCAGTGAATAGGAAAAAAATTCAGCTTTTCTTCTTTATTTTTTAACTTTTTTTGGATACTCTCCATCAATTGAAGGAAAAAAATGGTGGTTCGAGAACTCGTCTTTCTGCACAAGACGACGAGTTGTGTGGTCGTCGTATCTTAGAAGGAGATCATCAGATTTTCCTGTGCAGAGGGGGCGAATTTCCTTTAGGGTCCGTTCTTTTGGCGAGTAAATTAGGTTGGACATTGATTTACCCGAGTAATTTCACTTTGTTCCACGTTCTTTTGTCCAATATCCTAGTAAATAGTTTTCCAAGTTCTTTTTTTTTCCTAGTTTGGTGGCACATTAGAGTCCCACCAAAATTGGTCAGACATTGATTGCTCACCGCAGGCAAGACAATATTTGCCGAGATCTATTTGATCCATCAGAAATTTAGGTGGATTTGCCCAGCTGAAAAGAACATAAGATATTTAATTTCTCGAGACATCATTGTCCTTGCCTATAAATGTCTCAAGCAAATGAATTTTCCATCATATTTATGTCTCGTCAAAACAACGGACCCTTACGGAAAGCGTTTCTAACGTGCTTCGACCGTCGAGTAAACTCTCTTTAACTCTTCTATCTTGATGTCTCTTTTTATAGTAATTCTTTTAGTAGTGGAAGAGATTGGATTGAGAAGTTTGCAAGCCGGGTATGCTTATTTTGAGAATGAGTCAAATCTGAATATTTTATTAGATCTCTTACCATTGTTCTTATTGATATTTGCAACACTAATCATATTCATCTATAATTTTATGGATAACAAACGTAAAGAAAATTTCTTTGTGAATATGATTTGTTTAATTTTAATCTTGAACATTATCATAATATGTTTATTTTTTTGGAATAAGAATATGTATCGGTTAGCAATTGACATGTTTCAATTTATATTGAATGCTCTCACGTCTACCGTCTACTTCGATTTTACTATATGCAATGAAAATCGAGTTTGGATGATTCATACCGTGGCTTATTTATTCATTATCTGCTTTTAGTATTTTTACTTAAAAATGGCCATTGAGGAATCTGTTGTTCATTCCTCGAACCTAGCCTCTGAACGTTTCAGTGGGTAGAATTTCAAACGCTGGCAAGCGTGGATGAAATTTTGGCTTACCACGTTGAGCCTTTTCTCGATAATCGATGATTTTCCCATTCCTAATTCTGAGAAAGAACCTGGTCACACTACTGCTCTTGAACTTAGGAAGGAGAGGGATTTCCTCTATTATAGTCGCATCTGTAGCCATCTGAAAGACCAACTTTTTGACATCTATCATCCCTTTCCTTCTGCCCATGACCTATGGTATGCCTTGGATAAGAAGTACAACACCGAAGATACTAGACTTGAGAAGTATCATGTGGGCAAATACCTTGATTTCAAAATGGTAGAAGATAAATTCGTAGTTGACCAAACCCATGAACTCCAACTTTTAGTCCATGAGCTTAACTAGACAGGTATCCCTATTCATGATAAATTTGTTGTAGCCGCTATTATAGAAAAGCTACCTAAATTTTGGAAAAACTTTAGCATTTCCCTGAAACACGAGAAAGAACCTATTTTCCTAGATGACCTTCCTGTGTCCCCCAGATAGAGGAGAAAGCACGAGAAAGATATCATGTCTTTGAGGGGCAGACTTTTGAGTTTCATGCCAAAGCCAATGGAGTGGCAGGTCAAAAGCCCAAATTCAATAAGAAAACATTCTAGAAGAAACCGGTCAATCTTAAACCCTATCCTAAGGTCAAGAAGGACAAGAGCAAAATTGACTACTATGTGTGCCATAAAATTGGCCACTATGGTAGAGAGTGCTTCCAGAATAAGATTAGGAGGGGGAAATCAGTTATCGATGGCCAGGTAAACGTGGTGACTGGAGGTAACTCTACTTCAGGAGGAGGGTACGTTTCTTGTCATCCTCAAGTTCATATTATCTATCAACCAGAGGAGTGGTGGGTAGATACTGGTGCAAATGTATATGCTTGTGCTGATCAGTCTGTATTTGTGTCGTATCAAGAATCTGATGGCAGCGTGACCATGGGGAATGCTACCGCTGCATGAGTGCTTAGACAAGGGCGAGTAGACCTGAAGTTGACTTCAGGGAAGGTCCTCCAGCTACATCATGTGCAGCATATACCAGAGCTTTGCAAGAACCTTATTAGTGGATCCCATCTAGTACAAGATGGCTATAAGTTGATGTTTGAATCTAATAAACGAGTATTGTCTAAATTCAGTTTTTTTATTAGCATGGGATATGTCTGTGATGACCTTTTCAAGCTATCTATTTTATCGAATTTGAATTTGAATAAAAGTGCATTATCTGTTTCATCAAATGGTGATAATTCTACTATCTGGCATGCTAGATTATAACATGTTAATGTTGGCACTCTGAAACGTATGATGAATACTAGTCTAATTTCTTCTTCTAGTATAGATTACAAAAATAAATGTCAGATTTGTGTACGGGCTAAGGAAGCTCGTAAATCTTTTCTTTTTGTTGAGCATGATTCTAGCTTGCTAGAGTTAATCCATAGTGATCTCTGTGAGTTCAATAATATTCTTACCCGTGGTCGAAAAAAATATTTTATTTCCTTCATCGATGACTTTTCAAAATTATGCTATGTGTATCTTATTAAGACCAAGGATGAGGTTTTGGATAGGTTTACTGTCTATAAAGCCGAGTTTGAAAATCAACAAGAGAAAAAGATTAAAATCCTTAGATTGAATCCGGGGGCGGGGTGGGAATATATCGCTGCTTGTATGTCACAATTTAGTGAACAGCATGAGATTATCCATAAAGTCACAGCTCCTTTTTCACCCCGGTCCAATGGGGTAGCTGAAAGGAAGAATAGAACTTTTAAGGACATGATAAATTCCATGTTGAGCAGTTCGAGTGTACCCTATAACTTCTAGGGGGAGACGCTGTTATCAGCATGTCATATCCTTAATCGGATTCCTTTTAAGGGTATAATGACAAGACTCCCTATGAGTTATGGAAAGGTAGGAAGCCTAGCCTCAAATACTTTAAAGTGTGGGGGTGCTTGGTTATTGTAGCTGTACCGTTGAACAAGAAGCGAAAATTAGGTCCCCAGTCCGTTGACTGTGTCTTTTTAGGATATGCACATAGTAGTGCAACTTTTAGGTTTCTAGTCGTCAGGTTCGAGGTGAGTGACATTGCTGAAAATTCTATTATGGAGTCTAGGGATGCTATATTCTTTGAGAATGTGTTTCTATTTAGCAATAGGCCTAGTAGATCTATAGTTGATTCTTCTGATATTTCTTCTTCTAGTGGGTCTGTCACAGTGGAAGTAGAATAGATTGAACCTAGGAGAAGTATCAGAACCAGAGTTGAAAAGAACTTTGGTAATGACTTTCTTACCTTTTTGGCAGAGAAAGATCTGTTGACTTTTCAGGCTGCTATGACCTTAGTTGATGCTTCTTTTTGGGAAGAGGCAATTAACAGCGAGATAGAGTCAATACAATCCAATAATACATAGGTATTAACTGATCTATCTTATGACATTAAGACCATAGGATCCAAGTGGATCTTTAAGAAGAAGATTAGGCCAGATGGCACTATAGAGAAGTTTAAGACTCACCTTGTTGCCAAGGGGTACAGACAGTGAAAGAGATAGATTTCTTTGATACCTACTCCCCTGTGACCAGGATCACTACTATCCGAGTGCTGATAGCTATGGCTGTGGGGGATGATCTCCGTGCCGACCCGAAAACTCCACCCAACCAATCAATCGAGTCGAATCGAAGGTATGATCGAACGTTTGTCTAGTCTGGTGGTTTGGGTGTTGATGTCTTTGAGTTGAACTTTTGAATATCGAAAGATTGAGATAGCAGATTGACACAAGGTATGATCTCGGATTTCAGCCAAAGCCTACGTCTCTATGCTATAAGGTGTAACCTGAATTCACTAATACTTGAATAGAAGTGACCTCGACAGGCCGAGCATCACTGGTTTCTCTTCGAGAAGAAGATCGAAAGGTTGGGATGTCAGAGCTCTGGATTTTTTGAAAGTTCGATTCAAAAATCAGATATTCGATCCATCACACTTGTTGGGCCTGCTATTTATAGAATTTTTTAGAAAGAAACTGGGGTAGAAGGCGGTTTCTACCGCCGTCGTCTGGATTCGGGCGTGGCTGGTGGATTCCGCTGTCGTCTCTTTGGACCCCCCAGGCAAAGCTGGTGGGTCCCGCTGTTGTCTCTGTGGACCCCCCAGGTGGATGGGTGGGTCCCGTTGTCGTCTCTGTGCCCCCCCCAGGCAGGGTTGGTAGGTCCTGCTGTCGTTTTTGTGGACCCCTCAGGCAGGGCTGGTAGGTCTCGTTATCGTCTCTGTGGACCTCCTAAGTGGACTGGTGGGTCCCGCTGTCGTCTCTGTGGAACCCCCAGGCAGGGCTGATGGGTCCCGCTGTTGTCTCTGTGGATCCCCCAGGCAGGGCTGGTGGGTCCCGCTATGGGGCATTTGGCCAAAATTTGCACCCACAGTTACCCCCTCCAAGTTAGCTAGAGGCCGATCTGGCTGACTAGGAATCTAGGTGCAAAATCCAAACCCCCTACCAAGGGGTGGTGTTTTCGAGTTCTCGCAGGGGTCTAGTACCTGTCTAGTCAGGATTGACCAACAGGTTACCTTCGAACGATCGATCAAGTTAGTCCAATCGGTCAATTTGGCCGATCGGACAAATTTGGCCGATGATCAAATTTGGTCGATCGGTCAAATTTGTCTGATCAATCAAATTCGACCGATCGGTCAAATTCAACCGGTGGAGCTTTGCTCGATCGGGTAAAAAACTGTGTTTTTTGCCTGATCCTTGGAAAAATCACCCGATCTCCTGCTTGTTGATCCGGTGTTGCCTTCGATCGATCAGTCAATTTTGTTCGATCGGTCGGGTTTGTCCGATCGGTCAATTTCGATCGATCGATCAAATTCAACCGGTGGAGCTTTGGTCGATCGGGTAAAAAACTGTGTTTTTTGCCTGATCCTTTGGAAAATCACCCGATCGTTTGCCTGTCGATCGGGTGTTGCCTTTAATTGATCGGTCAATTTTGTCCGATCGGTCAATTTTGTCCGATCGGTCAATTTTGATCGATCGGTCAAATTCAACCGGTGAAGCTTTGGTCGATCTGGTAAAAAACTATGTTTTTTGCTCGATCCTTTGGAAAATCACCCGAACGTCTGCCTGTTGATCGGGTGTTGCCTTCGATCGATCAGTCAATTTTGTTCGATCGGTCGGATTTGTCCGATTGATCAATTTTGTCTGATCGGTCAATTTTGACCGATCGGTCAAATTCAACCGGTGGAGCTTTGGTTGATCAGGTAAAAAACTGTGTTTTTTGCCCGATCATTTGGAAAATTACCCAATCATCTGCCTGTCGATCGGGTGTAGTCTTGATAGTCGATCGGTCAATTTTGACCGATCGGTCAATTTCAACCGGTGGAGGTTGAGGTGATCAAGCAAAAAACCTTGTTATTTGCTAGATCCTTTGGAAAATCACTCGATCGTTTGCCTGTCAATTGGGCGAAGTCTTGCTGGTCGATATGTCAAATTTGTCCGATCGTCAATTTCAACCGGTGGAGGTTGAGGCGATCGGGCAAAAAACCTTGTTTTTTGCCATATTCTTTGGAAAATCACCCGATCGTCTACTTGTCAATCGGGCAAAGTCTTGCTGGTTGATCGGTCAAATTCGTCCGATCGGTCAAATTTGTCCGATTGGTCAAATTTGACCGATCGGTCAATTTCAACCAGTGGAGGTTGAGGCGATCGGGCAAAAAACGTTGTTTTTTGCCAGATCCTTTGAAAAATCACCCGATCGTCCACTTGTCAATCAGGCGATGTCTTGTTTGATCGATCGGTAAAATTTGTCCGATCGGTCAAATTTGTCTGATCGATCAAATTTGACCGATCGGTCAATTTTGACCAGTGGAGGTTGAGGTGATCGGGCACAAAACCTTGTTTTTTTGCCAGATCCTTTGGAAAATCACCCGATCGTCCACCTATCAATCGGGCGAAGTCTTGTTTGGTCGATCGGTCAAATTTGTCTGATCGGTTAAATTTGACCGATTAGTCAATTTCAACCGGTGGAGGTTGAGGTGATCGAGCAAAAACCCTTGTTTTTTGCCAGTGTGAGCGCGGAAAAAAGATTCGGGTCGTCTTTATTGCGGATCACACGAGATTACAAATTTTTGATCAGGAGATTATGGGAGAGATCCTCTGGAGGGTCCCTTTGATCCGCGTCTCCACGTGGTATTCGTGCGAGAGCTCTGAAGGGGTTGCCTAGGACAGAGGTCTTTACAGGGTGAGGGTTTTTGAGAGGCTAAGGAGTTTCTGCCGTTGATTTTGTCCCGTCCGTGCTTCGCGCTTTCTCGGCTAGGGAGGCTTTGGGCTTCGTTCCTCGGTCTTCGTGTCTTCCTCGATCCTTGCTCGACCTCGGCATCCTTGATCGTTTGCTTTGCTTTGGCGCTTGCGCTTGAACGTAGGCGGGTAGAGGCTTGCGATGCTTTAGTTCTTCCGGACTTCGCGTCGTATCGGCTAGAACGTGCGGTGCTTTGCTCGTGACCGTCGTAGTTGCTCGGCTTTGGCACGTGCGTTGCTTTGGCGCGGGCTTTACCGGTGCGTTTGCTTTGGCTTCTTGCGTTGGCTTTGGCTTTAGCTTTGACTCGATCTTCTTCTCGAACGGCGATGGCTACTTCTTCAGGGCTTCTTTATTCTTCTGGCTTCCTCGACGGTTGTGGCGTCGGCTGGCTTCTTCTCCGGGCGTATTTGGCTTGATCGGAGTTGAAGGCTTCTTGTGGAGATGGTGGGTGTAGCACCGATCTCTATGCGACGGTTGTAGCGTCGGCTTTTGTTGATAAAGATGGCGGGGGTAGCACCGATCTTCGCACGACGGTTGTAGCGTCGGCTTTGTTGGTGAAGACGGTGGGGGTAGCACCGATCTCTATGCGACGGTTGTAGCGTCGGCTTTGTTGGTGAAGACGGCGGGGGTAGCACCGATCTCCGCACGACGGTTGTAGCGTCGGCTTTGTTGGTGAAGACGGCGGGGGTAGCACCGATCTCCGCACGACGGTTGTAGCGTCGGCTTTTGTTGACGAAGACGGCAGGGGTAGCACCGGCTTTAGGCCTTCTTCTCCAAGCTTTCTTCTTCGTGCGAGGAGTCGACGCCTTTGTTGAAGACGACGGGTGTTGTCGGCTTCGATCTTCTTCTCCAGCCTTTGCTTATGGCTTCTTCGGAGTTGATGAAGATCGTTGGAGAAGTCGGGATGACGACGACTCCGGGTCTTCTTCTCCAAGCTTTCTTCTTCGTGCGAGGAGTCGAAGCTTTGATCTTCGAGTGCAAGGTCTTCACGTTGATGAGGACTTAAAGGGCCAAGGATTCTCGTAGGACGTGCTTGCCGTGCCTCGTGAAGCCTTCGGTTTCAAGCGTTGGAGCTTCTCTTGCAGAGCCCTTTCGTCTTCAGCTTTTCCGACCCCTTGTGCCTTCCCCCACCCCTTCTATTTATAGGCAAAGGGGGGCGGTTGGGAGAGATATGGCTGAAATCTTTTTGTTTCATCCAATATCTCCCCCCATAACCATCAAGATATTGTTCCTTTATCCAAGGAAACAAACCCGATCCCCTCCTTTTTAGTTGGGGTGGTTATGGGCTAGATGTGACTCGATCTTTAAAGATCGAGTTGTTATTTTTTTGTTGCACTTTTGGATCGAATGGCGACACAACGTCATCTTGTCCGTTGGATCGAGGGATCGTCGCGGATCTACGGCTGCGTAGACGTCCACGCCACCTCCCCCCGCATCGAGGCGGTTTTTGATTTCTTTTTCTTTTTCTTTTCTTTTCTTTTTCTTTTCATTTTCTTTTTCTTTTTCTTTTCTTTTTCTTTTTCTTTTTTTTTTCTTTTTCTTTTATGGCCGGCCCCACCTCTCCATGAGGAGGGGGGCACGGTTTTCCATGAAAGGGAGGGCCGGTGGGCCCCTTTTTGGGTTCGGGTAGCGGGTCCGGTGGGACCTGTTCGCTTTGAGCCAGGCCCTTTTTATGAACGGGCCATTGTGCGCGAACTGAGTTCGCATGCGGGCCGTTGTGTGCGGGCCGAGTTTCGCATGCGGGCCGTTGTGTGCGGGCCGAGTTCGCATGCGGGCCGTTGTGTGCGGGCCAGGTTTCGCATGCGGGCCATTGTGTGCGGGCCAGGTTTCGCATGCGGGCCGTTGTGTGCGGGCCAGGTTTCGCATGCGGGCCGTTGTGTGCGGGCCGAGTTCGCATGCGGGCCGTTGTGTGCGGGCCAGGTTTCGCATGCGGGTCGGGTCCAATTCGTGGGCTAATTTTGGTGCCCACAAATGCCCCCTCAAGGTCGAGTGCGCCCGCGGGAAACGCGTAGCATTTGGCCTTGATCACGTATTTGTGCGGAATTTAGGTCTTTACAGGGACCCCCGCCTTTTTGTTTTCCCTCATCGTTGCTAGCGCAAAAGATGAAGGGCTCTGGCAGCTTGGAGTCGAAGACTTCTTCTAAGGTTTCGATCGCCCTTATTGTCGCGGACTTCCTTTGCTTTGAGAATGGCGCGAACGTTGATGACGGCCGCTGCGCGGAGTCCCAGGGCAGCATGGCGACGGGAGCACGAGGACGGCAGCGATGCGCCTTGGCGGAGGGTTGTTGCCCTTCTTTGGTGCTGGAGCGCAATGGTGGAAGCCGATTGTCGCGGCCGATGGTGGTAACGAAGCGGATGACGCGTCGAGCGGAGGAGGCAGAGTGGTTGAAGACGTCGTAGGTCCCCTCCTTCTTCTTCCTACTCCTCTTTCTTCTTCCTTCTTTTCTTTTCCTTTTTTTTTTTTTTTTGCTATGAAACGGTGGTTGCATCGGATCGGGATGCACTTCGGATATAGACCCCTAGGTTATGGGATAGGAAGTTTATCCCGTCTCTATCCCAATAACCAATTATGCCTATATATAGGGGCTTTAATGAAAACCAGTTTTTCCCCATCTTTCCCTTTTTTTTTTCGTCTCTGTTTCCACTCTTTCTTTTTTTTTTCTTTCTTTCTTTCTGATTTTCTTTCCTTTTTTTTTTTTTTGTTTTCTCCGGTTCGGTGAACAGCAGCGGCTGCGGCTGCGGGGTGCACAGCAGCGGCGGCCGGGTGTGGGATCCAGAGGCGGAGACTGGCGGCGCGGCGGGGCGCGGGCCGGAGGGCGCGAGGGCGCAAGCCGGAGGCGCGGGGCGCGACGGGTGCGGGCACGACGGGCACGGGCGCGGCTGGGGGCTGCGGTGGCGGCCGGCGCGCGGGCTGGAGGCGGGCGTGGGCGCGACGGGCACAGGCACGGCCGGGGGCTGCGGTGGCGGCCGGCGCGCGGGCTGGAGGCAGGGGCGCGGGCCGGCGGCGGTCGGGCCGCGGTGCCGGAGCGGCAGGTGGCGTAGGCAGCCGGCGTACTGGCTCCAGCCCCGTATGGGGCAGTGGGCTTTGGCTCACACGGGCATGGAGCAGCAGCAGCGGCGCGGTGGCTGGGGCGCAGGCGGGCGGCAGGCTGCGGCGGGCGCGCGCGGCCGGCTGTGGTGGCCGGGTCGTGCGCGTGGGTCGAAGGTCAGCAGCCCCCCCCCCCCCCCCCCCCCCGGGGCTACGGGCTTTAACCGGAGAGAGGGGGGGCCGCAGCTTTTTGCTGTGGCCCCCTCTCGGTTTCTCCTCTTTGCACAAGGGGGCGGGGGCTGGGCTTTTTGCTGTGCCCCCCCCCTTTCGGTTTCTCTTTTTACAAAAAGGGGCTACAGTCCCTCCACCTCTTCTTCTTAGCCGTCGGGTCTGCGGGGTCAGCGACGGCAGAGGGCGCAGGCGCGGGTGGCGTGACAGCGGTGGGCGGTGCAGGCAGGTCTGGCACGCGGGTCGAGGCGGAGTGGCGTGTGGATGGCTCCAGCGAGGCGCGACAGGTGGCTGCGGCACTGATGGCTCCGGCGAGGCGCGGCAGGTGGCGATCGGGCCAGGCGCAGGTGGTGCGGCCGTGGCGATCGGGCCGGCCGCAGGTGGTGCGGCCGGCAGAACAGCGCGGGGCACGAGCCGGGCGCAGGCGCAGCGACAGCCAGGGCGCGGGCCGGGCCCGCACGGGGGGCGGTGGCGGCGGTCGGGTCGTGCGCGTGGGTCGGAGGCCAGCAACCCCCTCCCCACCTGGGTCTACTGGTTTTAACCGGAGAGGGGGGGGGCTGCAGCTTTTTGCTGTGGCCCCCTCTCGCTTTCTGCCTTTTGCACAAGGGGGCTGCAGTCGTTACCCCTCTCTCCTTCTTTTTTTTTTTTTTTTTGGTACCAGGGTCCACGAGCCGGCCATGGTTGGGGGTTTTGGTGACTGCGGGTCCCACTTCTCTGCCTCCTTTGTTTCATGGACACAGCAGAAGCGAGGTGGCCGGCTTGGGTTCCGTCACGGGGCGCAGGAGTTGGAGACCACAACCCCGTTTGGGGGCTGTGGGTTTTCGGAGAGAAGAGGGCTGTGGCTATTTTTGCTACGGCCCCCTCTATATTTTTGTTTTTGGCATTAAGAGGCTGTGGCCCTTTGGTTTCTTGGATTTTGAAGGAAGGAAAGGGCTGCTGACCCCTCTCCGGTCTCGAGTTTTTCATGGGGCTATGGTCCCCTTTGGGGCTGCAGCTTCAGCTCCCGTTTTTTTTTTTCCAGACTTCTGGACTTGCACTGCCCTTTTCTTCTGGAATTGACCTCGCATCTTGATTTGACTTGCACTTTTCGTCTCCTTGTAGGACTCATCCCTTCGAGTGCTTTCCGAAGGCCGACGGGACCGTTGAGGTCTACCGCGAGAGTAGAGCGACTGGCGAGGTTGCACCCGGGCAGGCTGGGCGAGACGGGCTGGATGTTCCTCTGGACTATGGAGAGAACTTTTTCTGGTGGTGACGCCAGCTTGGAGGACATCGAGATGGGTGTTCTGGAGTTCAACGAGGAGGAAGAAGAAGCCACTAGCATTGACAATGAGCAGCCTATCTTGGTCGTCTTTTGCTTGCCGATCTTGACCTCGGTGACAGCTACAATAATCTTTTTGGCTTCGTGGAGGTCGCGAAGGATGCAGTCCTTGGCTCGGTGCCCTTTTCTTCTCCCTTTTTTTTTTTTTTTACCTTGACTTGATTGGTTTGTGCTCG
Organism: Chamaelirium japonicum; assembly: GCA_947650365.1. Taxonomy (NCBI): domain Eukaryota; kingdom Viridiplantae; phylum Streptophyta; class Magnoliopsida; order Liliales; family Melanthiaceae; genus Chamaelirium; species Chamaelirium japonicum. The sequence goes on along the minus strand of OX393558.1, from coordinate 27,376,484 downwards.
TATGCGTGACTGATTTGTGCTTTTCTCCCTTTCTTTCTTCAGGGTCCACCATTATGAGAGCTTTTTGTCGTCTGGATGGATCGTCGATGCGGTCTCCCACGGGAGTACGCATCTTCATTTCCCTTTTGCGCAAGTCTTCTGCTGCCGTTACGAGAGCTTTCCGACTTCTGGATGGATCGTCGATGTGGTCTCCCATGGGAGTACGCATCTTCGTTTCCCTTTTGCGCAAGTCTTCTGCTGCCGTTACGAGAGCTTTCCGACTTCTGGATGGATCGTCGATGTGGTCTCCCACGGGAGTACGCATCTTCGTTTCCCTTTGCGCAAGTCTTCGGCCGCCGTACTTTGAAGCAGAAAGCGTGTGTCGAAGTTGGATGAGCTCATTCTCACCGATGAGGGATCTTTACTGCAGATCGTTCGACCGAGTCCGGAGTTGCCATTCAGGAGTTAGTTCCCACGGATGTTTTGGCGGCAGCTTCTTTGTCAGTTCTTATGGCGTCTTTGACAGCCGTCACGGCGATGGTCCAGGAGGCGGTTCCCGTGCGTGGGTCTTCAGGACAGGATCACGCCTTGTCTCCGTGCTTAAATGCTTGCCAGCGAAAGTGTAGATCGCAGAGCCTTCTTTCTAAGCTTCTTTTGAAAAAGTTGTGCTGGAAGTTTATCAAGGCAACGCTCGCACCCCTCCAGGAGGAGGGTCTTGACGCTTTGAGTAGCTGGTGGGTTTTCTGGTGGATGGCTCCTTGTTTGAGGAGCATATGTGCACCCTTTTGGCGGATAGCTAGGCTCATTACTTGCAACGGGCTTCACTAGAGGAGGACGCTTCCTTTGCGTTGGCAAATATCGAGGAAGAGGAACATCGACTGGAGAGGCTTCATACGTTTGCTACTGCAGACTTGGTTCGGGTGTAGAAGAAGGTGAAGATTACTCGCGTATTGCTTCAGAAGCTGGAGTCCCTCCTTGCAAAGCGGTGTGCAAAGTTGGCGACGCGTTGAGCTGGTAGGGCGATCGAGAAGGCTTCTGTAGCGAACCTTGCGAAGCAGCGTGCAGAGCTGGTGGTTTCTTGCCTTTCGGAGTTGCACTGCGTGGGTGCCCCGAGAGATGAGATGTGGCAGCGCCGGGAGCTGGTGGCTTGACGGAGGCTGACGGCTTCTCGATCCCTGGAGTTGGACTTACGTCTTTTCTGGGCTCATTTTCTGGAATGGTGGTTTGGTTTTTTTTTTTTTTTTTTGGACTGAACCTTCACAGGCTGCCTACGTACCCTACTGAGAGGGATCAAGTCACACGTAGTTCCTTTATTCTTTTTTTTTTTTTTTTTTTTGGGGCAAGGGGGGTAACCTTGCACTAGGCAAAGTACCTTTTGAGGGACTTGCCACTGGTAGGCAGAGTCGCCGCTGGTTCACAGTTGTCATCCGCCTTCTTCGCTTCAATATAGTTAGAAGTGAAGATCCTCTTGACTGGAGTTTTGATGATTGCTGGAGTTTGACTGGATCCGATGCCTCAGCGATTTGGAAGAATTTGTTCGCCAATTTTGCGGAGGCGTGCTTAAGTCTTTGTCAGGTGATGTGGTATTGCAGCTGAGGGTAGTGAACCCATATACACCGTGCTTTCTTTGTTGCGGCTGGATTTGAACATCAACTCGGTGGAGTTTTGCCCCCGAGTGTTTTCTGTCTTGATTGCGAGTCGCTCGGAGCTGGTGTACTCAGAAGACTGGGTTGAGCTCGAGGCGTGCAACAGACCATGTAACGGTAGTGTCATCTCTTGTAAAGTGATGAAGTTGGCCTCGGAGAATGGTGACGCTGGTTCTTTTGCCGGAGTGGAAGGTGATCGTCCTGACTTGCGAAGCCATTGAGGTGCGAGCGACAGGACTGTCGCAGCTTGAGCAGGCAATGGAACGTGTGGCGTTGAGCTTGATTTGGAGTTGATGTGGATTTTTCGTCTCGATGCTGGCGCTCCTTTGACTTTGTGCACCGTCTGGCTGGAGGATGTCGCTGGTTTTGCAAGTGGAGAGGTTTTGTCCCTCGCAGCTGCTTTGACTTTCTGGGCTCGTAGTGCCTTTGCTGGAGGAACTTCTGCAACGGGGTCTTCGGCCTGGTAGCACTTGGTGTCAGCAATGTGTGCTTTGGCCTTGTTGCACGGCTTACCGTTGGCGGCGATGCTTCTCTCCATACTTTCGATATTGGAGCCGCCTTCTTTATCGTCTTCCTGGAGCACTTGATGAACTCCCATCATGCAGCAGGAAACCTTGAAGTTTTGATCAGCTTTGAGGAAGCGATTGGGAAAGAACTCCTGGAGTGTTGCTAGCTCTAGGCGTGTTTGCTGGAGATGATTTTCCGGACTTGCTGGAGGTACTTTGGACGTCTTTCTTTCTGGAGCTTCACTCTTTTCCTTGAAGGTCTTTCTTTCGGGGAGTTTTGTTGTCACCCGATCTTGCTCGTGGTTGGCCAGACGTGCTATTTGGTAGTTTGATCGTCGTGGCCTTCTCATTCGAGGCGTCATAGCCCATGCGTTTTTATCAAGAAGATCTTCCTCGCCAGGGTGAAGAATTGGTGCTGCGACCGAGTGCTTCTCTTTGATCGGAAGGACTTGCTCTTCTGGAGGCTTTATCGATTCATCTTCTGATCCCCAGCCGGTTGGCTTGATTTCTTTCATTGGGATCGAAGGAGGCTTGGAGTAGAAGACGTAGAAGTCGAACTTACCTGATGGCTGGCCTAGCAGGCTGATTTCAGGGTCTCTTTGCTCGTCTCTTGCTTTGAGCACATGCCGGGATGTAGCTTTGTTTGGAAGAGGGAGTGTTTGCGCGAGAGGCGGTTGCCCCCAAGGCAGTGAGGATTTGGCCCTGGGCACTGCAGGAGAATACCGTCGTCGTCTTCTTGGAGCTGGTTTCGCTATCGATCTTTGACAGACGATGCGCAGCCTTGCTGAAGTGCGTTGTGGAGCAGTCAGTACTGGCGGGAAGGAATCGAAGGTGATTGACGTCATATTTGACTCGACGATATCACCAGAGTCGATCTCGATCATCCCTTGCTTGGCGAGTGCCATGATCTTATCTTTGAAGACAAAGCACTTCTCGATGGGATGGCTGACCATCCGGTGGTACTTGCAGAAGAGCGGATCGTTGACTCGATGTGCTTGTTCCGGCCTTTTTGGTGGCGAAAGTTCGATCATCTTTTCTTGCATCAACTGATCGAACATGGAGGAAACTTCCGAGTCTGGGAAGGGATACTCCTTAGCTTCAAGCTCCTCGAGAGTCTGAGGAGGTGGTATGGCGGCCCCTTTGCCTTTGTCCAAACCACTCCTTGGTGGCCGTTGAGGCTGAGGAGGTGGTATGGCGGCCCCTTTGCCTTTGTCCGGCTTGCCACCAATCTTGAGTGGTTTGGAAGTCGAAGCGAGGTCGGTGACGTTGACTTGCTTTGATGTTGCCGGTTCGTCCTCCTTTTCCACCTTCAGGAAGTCTTTGGCCTTTGAGTCCCCGCGATTTGCTAAGCTGAGCTCCATGTCGTGAGCTCGAGTTGCCAGTTCTTCGAATGACCGAGGCTTGATCCCTTTGAGGATGTAGAGCAAGCCCCAGTGCATGCCTTGGGTGCACAACTCGATGGCCGAGTCTTCAGACAAGCGATCTCGCGAGTTTAACGCAAGGTTTCTCCAACGATCGATGTAGTCGATCACCGGATCATCCTTCCTTTGCTTGGTAGCAGTAAGCTCGGTCATACTGACGATGCGCCGAGTGCTGTAGAAGCGGTTGAGGAACTCCCTCTCCATTTGGTCTCAGCTGTCAATAGATCCTGGAGGAAGATCAACATACCAGTCGAAAGCATTACCTTTGAGGGTGCGAACGAACTGCTTCACCATCTCATCGTCGTATCTGCCGGTATTATTGCAAGTTTCGACGAAGTGGGCAATGTGTTGCCTTGGATTTCCCTTCCCGTCAAAGTGCTAGAACTTTGGTGGCCGGAACCCGGTAGGGAAGCGCAGCTGTTGGATCCTTGTGGTGTAAGGCTTTGAGTATGCCGCCGTGGTCGGAGGTAGACTACTGCCGTGGGAACGCATTATGTCTGCCACCAGTGCTTGTATTTGCTGGGCATTCATCGTTGCTGCCATCGATGGTTGCGCGGCCACCGAGACTGGCACGGGAGCCGAGGAAAGTGCAGGAGTAGTTGCTAGTGTTGCCGGGCTAACTTCTGCAAGAGCAGGAGTTGGAGACGGGGCTGGAGCAGCTACTGGAGAAGCAGGAGGTTGACCGAATGTGGCGACATCCCTGGCACTCAGCCTTTGAAGCAAGGTGTTGATGTGACGATCTTTCTCTTCCATTAGTCGGGTGAGCTGAGTCATATGTTCACCCATTTGCATGACTTAGAGCTGGAGAGCGGACGGAGGATGATGTCGCAGGACGTCTCGATGTTGCATGCCTGCATCCTCGCCATCATCGTCGAAGACGTAGTTGCGCCGACTTGCTTCTGCTTGACGACGGACGTTTGCCCCCGGCAAAGGAGGTGCAAAGTCCGCTGGAGAACCCGAACGAGCTCGGGGTTGGGGCTGGTCCTCCCTAAATTTCTGGATAGATATTCCAGGATCGAGGCTCATTTCTTCATGCACCAAGGCCTCATTGGTGCTTTGGCGAGCATCTTCGGTAGCAGTTTCTGGCGTGAAGAAGTCCGCAAAAGTTTGAGTACGCCGAGTGTAAACGCGTACTACCGGGGGAACGTTATCCACCGGGTTTTCTGGATCGCCGCGTCGGAGTAGTAGAGACTCGGCGATAGGTGAGAGGCTTGTTGGAGCAAACGTATCGTCGTTCGTTCCGGCCATGGCGAACTTGAAGCAACTCCTTCAAACGTACGGATGAAAGGAGAGGAGGTCCCACCAGGCGTGCCAGAAATCTGTGAGCGCGGAAAAAAGATTCGGGTCGTCTTTATTGCGGATCACACGAGATTACAAATTTTTTATCAGGAGATTATGGGAGAGATCCTCTGGAGGGTCCCTTTGATCCGTGTCTCCACATGGTATTCGTGCGAGAGCTCTGAAGGGGTTGCCCAGGACAGAGGTCTTTATAGGGTGAGGGTTTTTGAGAGGCTAAGGAGTTTCTGCCGTTGATTTTGTCCCGTCCGTGCTTCGCGCTTTCTCGGCTAGGGAGGCTTTGGGCTTCGTTCCTCGGTCTTTGTGTCTTCCTCGATCCTTGCTCGACCTCGGCGTCCTTGATCGTCGGTTCGCGGCGTCGATCGTGCTTTTGGCGTCGGCTTTGGCTTTAGCTTTTGGCTTTGGCGTAGCTTTGGCGTGGCTCTGGCGTTTGCTTTGCTTTGGCGCTTGCGCTTGAACGTAGGCGGGTAGAGGCTTGCGATGCTTTAGTTCTTCCGGACTTCGCGTTGTATCGGCTAGAACGTGCGGTGCTTTGCTCGTGACCGTCGTAGTTGCTCGGCTTTGGCACGTGCGTTGCTTTGGCGCGGGCTTTACCGGTGCGTTTGCTTTGGCTTCTTGCGTTGGCTTTGACTTTAGCTTTGACTCGATCTTCTTCTCGAACGGCGATGGCTACTTCTTCAGGGCTTCTTTATTCTTCTGGCTTCCTCGATGGTTGTGGCGTCGGCTGGCTTCTTCTCCGGGCGTATTTGGCTTGATCGGAGTTGAAGGCTTCTTGTGGAGATGGTGGGTGTAGCACCGATCTCTATGCGACGGTTGTAGCGTCGGCTTTTGTTGATGACGATGGCGGGGGTAGCACCGATCTCCGCACGACGGTTGTAGCGTCGGCTTTGTTGGTGAAGACGGTGGGGGTAGCACCGATCTCTATGCGACGGTTGTAGCATCGGCTTTGTTGGTGAAGACGGCGGGGGTAGCACCGATCTCCGCACGACGGTTGTAGAGTCGGCTTTGTTGGTGAAGACGGTAGGGGTAGCACCGATCTCCGCACGACGGTTGTAGCGTCGGCTTTTGTTGACGAAGACGACAGGGGTAGCACCGGCTTCAGGCCTTCTTCTCCAAGCTTTCTTCTTCGTGCAAGGAGTCGACGCCTTTGTTGAAGACGACGGGTGTTGTCGGCTTCGATCTTCTTCTCCAGCCTTTGCTTATGGCTTCTTCGGAGTTGATGAAGATCGTTGGAGAAGTCGGGATGACGACGACTCCGGGTCTTCTTCTCCAAGCTTTCTTCTTCGTGCGAGGAGTCGAAGCTTTGATCTTCGAGTGCAAGGTCTTCACGTTGATGAGGACTTAAAGGGCCAAGGATTCCCATAGGACGTGCTTGCCGTGCCTCGTGAAGCCTTCGGTCTTCAAGCGTTGGAGCTTCTCTTGCAGAGCCCTTTCGTCTTCAGCTTTTCCGACCCCTTGTGCCTTCCCCCACCCCTTCTATTTATAGGCAAAGGGGGGCGGTTGGGAGAGATATGGCTGAAATCTTTTTGTTTCATCCAATATCTCCCCCCATAACCATCAAGATATTGTTCCTTTATCCAAGGAAACAAACCCGATCCCCTCCTTTTTAGTTGGGGTGGTTATGGGCTAGATGTGACTCGATCTTTAAAGATCGAGTTGTTATTTTTTTGTTGCACTTTTGGATCGGATGGCGACACAACGTCATCTTGTCCGTTGGATCGAGGGATCGTCGCGGATCTATGGCTGCGTAGACGTCCACGCCACCTCCCCCCGCATCGAGGCGGTTTTTGATTTCTTTTTCTTTTTCTTTTCTTTTTCTTTTTCTTTTTCTTTTCTTTTTCTTTTATGGCCGGCCCCACCTCTCCATGAGGAGGGGGGCACGGTTTTCCATGAAAGGGAGGGCCGGTGGGCCCCTTTTTGGGTTCGGGTAGCGGGTCCGGTGGGACCTGTTCGCTTTGAGCCAGGCCCTTTTTATGAACGGGCCATTGTGCGTGAACTGAGTTCGCATGCGGGCCGTTGTGTGCGGGCCGAGTTTCGCATGCGGGCCGTTGTATGTGGGCCGAGTTCGCATGCGGGCCGTTGTGTGCGGGCCAGGTTTCGCATGCGGGCCGTTGTCTGCGGGCCAGGTTTCGCATGCGGGCCGTTGTGTGCGGGCCGAGTTCGCATGCGGGCCGTTGTGTGCGGGCCAGGTTTCGCATGCGGGTCGGGTCCAATTCGTGGGCTAATTTCGGTGCCCACAGCCAGATCCTTTCGAAAATCACCCGATCGTCCACCTGTCAATCGGGCGATGTCTTGTTTGATCGATCGGTCAAATTTGTCCGATCGGTCAAATTGGATCGATTTGTCAATTTCAACTGGTAGAGGTTGAGGCGATCGAGCAAAAAACCTTGTTTTTTGCCAGATCCTTTTGAAAATCACCCGATCGTCTGCCTGTCAATCGGGTGAAGTCTTGTTTGGTCGATTGGTCAAATTTGATCGATTGGTCAATTTCAACCGGTGGAGGTTGAGGCTATCGAGCAAAAAATCTTATTTTTTACCAGATCCTTTGGAAAATCACCCGATTGTCTGCCTGTTAATCGGGTGAAGCTTTGCTGGCGTTATTTGTCGTGACACATCGCCTGCCTGTCGACTCGCCCGTCTAACGCTTCGCTTGCCTGACGCTTTGCCTGGCTTGGCGTTTCGCTTGCCTGACGCTTCGCTTCGCTTGCCTGACACTTCGCCTAGCTTGGCGCCACATGTCTCTCTGGAGACACCAAGCACTGCTCTGGAGACGCCAAGTGTCACTCCGGTTTTCCCCGCCAACTTTTTCGGGGCATATAAACTTTGTTCGGGAGTTCATTTTTCCTTACGCTGCCAAAATCTTTCTGAGTCCTCTGTTTTTGCTCCCGAATTCTTGTTCTCGGTTCCCTTCGTCCTTCCGATCGATTGCAATGGCATCTGCGAGTTGCACCAAGAATATTGTCCCTCCCAAGGTGAAGCCGTCGAAGAAGGGAAAAGTCGTTGCTGAGCCCTCGTCTCCGAAGATTGCGGGGAAGGGCAAGGCTAAGGGTAGCCTTGGGGTCCTTGGCAAGAGACACTACGGCGTGGGATTCGCCTCTGCACCTACCAAGCCGGAGTGCATTCCAAAGGCCGAGTTCGTGCTGAGGCTATTGAAACCCCTGTCAGAGGAGCTCGTATTTGAATATGAGATTGGCAAGAAGACCATTGAGGCCAAGAGAGCGAAGTGGGAGAGGCTGCTCAGCTTCTTCACCGAAGGCGCCCATCGTCCAGCGCTTGCTGGGGTTCTGGTGGTCTTTGGTATAGACAACCGATCGGTCTACTCAGAGGTGGCTAGCAAGGAGAAGGTCATAGGCACTATTGTAACCATTGGCCAGCTTAACTGTGGGATGTGCCTGCCACTGCTTCCTTTTGCAGCCAGGTTGCTGAACACGTCTGGGCTCTGCCCCGGACAGCTGACGGGGAACACATGGGGGATCATCTACGCCTTCTGCCGGGTGGAGTTTGACCACCTGGAGGAGTTGAGGGCTTGCTACTCTAGCATCCCCGAAGGCGAGCAGGCGAGGATCGAACTGGGCTACTTCTTCTACCACTATCAGTGGGTGTCAAGGAAAGATAGCCCCTTCTTCAATCTACATGGCGTCTCGGCCCTCTGCCCCATCACCAACACAGTACCATTCGATAAGCTCTACACCGACTGGCCTATCTCCATCTCGGAAGCATGGACTCCCCTCTCGATGCTAGAGATTCCTCACGGCCAAGTCCACAAGGAAGTCGAGAGGTACGGTCCGGGCGGCGATCTGTGCTGGTCATCCGATCGAGTTGGATCTATTGATAACCACTTCTTCGAGCTAACGTACGGTACCCGATTGTGGAAGCAGTTCTCGAACTGTCCGGCCCGACACGGCAACGCCAATCTCATGCATCGGCTGCCGATAAGGTATGAAGACAACGACGCCCTGTACTCGGATTATGAGGAGGATCTCGAGACAGGCAGGTTGGCCCAATACATACGAGCCGAGAAGAAAGTATACGGGACGAGGTGACGCTCGGGTCTTGTTGAAGAGAAGGTAGTTGTGACCAAGCAGGGCCAGGTCAAAAAGAGAAAGGTGCTGAGGGAGGAGAAGGAAGAAGAGGAGAAGAAGAAAGAGGAGGAGGAAAAGGAAGAGGAGGAGAAAGGAGGGAGAGGAGGAGGATGAAGAGGAAGAGAAAAAGGAGGAGAGGAGGAGTATGAAAAGGAGAAAGGGGAAGAAGAAGAGGAAGGAGAAGAAGACGATGAAGAAGAAGACGAGGAGGAGGAAGGAGGTAATGAGGTGCCTCCCACTCTCCCGAGTGTGGGCCAGGTTCCTCCGATCGACGAGGCCAAGGGTCGTCGAATGGAGGATGATTTGGATACCGTGTCGATCGTCTACCACTTCGAGACCCTGAAGCGTCCTACGTGCATCAGGGTCAAGTACTCGGGGAGCGACGTGGTGTACGACCCGACACCCCTTACTCAAGTGCCGCTTGAAGGCCTCCAGTAGGGCGAGGCCTTTACGGGGTAGGCCTCGGCAAGCGGAGGGCCAGAGGTAGAGAAGCTGAGGCTTACACCGCAGACTCATGCATCGAAGATGGCAGCGGAGGCTGCGGCGTTGATGTCTGCTCTCTTGTAGGGAGCAGACGAGAAGCTCGATGAAGGAGGAGCCTCTCCTCCTCCTGAAGTTCCTCCCCCTGAACCGAAGGGGGAGAAAGGTCAGGAGGAGAAGGAGGCGACCGAGCCGACCAAGCCGTGTTAAGATTGATGTATTCTAAGCTTGTAAAACTTTATGTTTTGATCTAATAAATAAAGATTGATAGTTATTATATGAGATGCATATAGGTGCGTAACGTAGTTGTGTGTTCGTATAAGAACAGAGAGCCATGGTTATATGGTAGTCCACTGAGTAGAATACTGAGTGGATTGGTCCCATATAATCTAAATAAGTTTGCAGCTATGATCAGGTTGGTCGCCTCATCATGATAAGCTGTTGGAGATGACAGTTCATGGGAGGTCTTCACCATAGTCATCACCAGGCACAGTGTCTGTGGCCGAACGGAACTAATACAATGTATAGAATAGTGAGCAGACACTGGTACACTAAGTTGTATTTCTGCTTAGGGTAAAACGGTCCTAAACCCTGAGAAACCACGTCTGATGGACAAACCAGTTAAGTGGTGCTTTGGTGCACCAATGTGTGAGGATCCGTATTCAGTGATTCAAAACCACGGTGTACTGGGTTACCCGACTAGTGTTGCATCAGCGTGTCACTTCTACAGGCCATTCATACCCCTATCGAGAGATGCGTTCCTTGGTCTGACTTACACTGTACCAAACCCAGGCCTGGTGGTCATCAGTTTGACTGTTGATCGGGTTCGATTACTCGATGGGGTAATCAAAGGTACGATGTATAGGTCAACCTAGAAGGAACCAAGTCATATGAGCATTCGAGTCTGACGGTATTCTCCACCGCTCGAAGTGCATCATGGCATCACATGGAAGGACAGCGGGTTTACCACTACTAAGCGGAGAGCAGGGGTATGACGGAGAACATAGTAAGTCCGGGTAAATTGGAGTGCAGCCTACCGCTTGCGTCACACTCTGGGTGGCTACGCAGGTTAACTCGAGCTCAGAGGATTGATGATACACTCGAGTAGTGTGTTGATCAAGCTTGAGTTGGAAGCCATGAACCCCGGTCCCTGATGGTTCCACCTTATCCACATTATGTACGGTTCTTGAACAATCTCCTCGGAATACAGTGAGCAATAAGAGGAAGAAAGAAGTCTACGCTCCGTGTGTGCTTAGCACTAGAGCACGATAGATACGTAACTACATGCGAGTACTAAGGGGTAAGCCCAAGACTAGTACAGAGGCACAGGTAGTTATCCCTAACCATAAGTGAACCTCGCTGCATAGGTGCGATGCACCAGGATATGTTGTGAATTGACTAGTTGACTTTACTAGGGGCATCCTCCGGTGGCCACAGTTAATAGTGAAGTAACTGGTAAAGATCACTTAAGAAATGGTCGCTAAGTCTCATACACTAGAAATGGTCAAATTGAGGCATCAGGGCGTTTTGGTAAAAACTCACTCTGGTAAACCTCATTTGTGGCCGACCCTAGCAGTGAGAGACCATGCTAGGGCCGACCCTATATTTTGGGGATGAGAATCCCCCATTAATAGGGCCGGACATAGGGATAGGAACAGGATTTGAATTGGTCAAATCCAAGTCCTAAAAGTGGGAAAAACAGATAAATAGAAGGAGAGATAAAATAGAGATTTTGGGGAGATTTTTGGGGGATGATCTTATCCCCTTGGATCCTTATCCAAGGGGGTAGGCTGGCCCTATAAAAGGAGTATGAGGGGGCCAGCCATGGGTTCTCCAAAAACCGAACCCCCCTCCTTTCTTCTCCCTAGATCTCTCTCTCATCTCTCTACTTTCCCGCTTGCTACTTCGTTTTCCTCACGTGGAGTTTCGTAGAAGAAGAAGGGTCATTCTTCGGAGGCACTCAGATATCCGAGAGCAACGTGCCGTGCATCGTGCGAGATCAGGTGAACAAGAAGGCATCATCTCCATTCATACCATCGGCTTCTTCACGAACGGTCTTCCGTCTCCATCGACAAAGAAGACAATTCTCCACGGTTAAAAGATCTGCCCGAAGGTATGAATATTCTAACACATAGATCTAGCATATCCTTTGATTTGCATTCATGCAAGATAATCATTACGCTAGATTGCCGTTAGGGTATTCGAATCATGTGCACACACATGCACACATGTAGATTAGTTTTAAACTGTCAAATTGCTTCCACTGCGAGCCTCTACCATATGATTATTCCCATCAATTGGTATCAGAGCCGTATTAGTGGTGTGTATTTTATGACTTTTTATGAAACCATCATGTGTGCACATGATGAACGCGTGATATCATCGGGGTTCCTTTGCTTAGATCATGCATGAGTATATATTGTGCTTGTTCTATGAATCGTTCTTGTAGGGCGTCGCTATAAAATCTAGATCTATGTTTGTGCTTGCTACCGGGGGTCGGACCCCGAGTTAGCCATTGTCTGGATTTGCTCTCTATATGTGTGGATATGTTTTAGAGCCGTAGATTGGGTGAGTGATGGGGGTTGACCATCCTCGGTTCCCATGGCCATTTTCCTAGGTATGTTTTCTTTTCTTTATAGGAAATTATGTACGAGCGAGCACTTGCTCGAAGCGTACTAGAACTTTTTCGGTTACAGATCGAGAAGAAAGACGTGCCAAAGAGATCCATCATCGGGAGCGTAAGCGAAACCCTGGAGGACGAAGACGATCCGACAAAGTGTTTGCAAGCGCGACGGAGGAGCCGGACCGAGGGACCTTGTAAAGAAAGCTTAAGGCATACGCTGTGCTAATTAGGTTCAGGGGTCAGACCATGAACTTAATTCAGTTGAATGGTTGCTTTCTTTATTAGTTCTTTATATTTCATATCGAATCCCGATGAGATAATATTATTATCAGTGTTCAAAGGGATGTCATTCCCCTCTGGTCCAAGCGACTGTATGAGAATAGTATCCCTCTAGATGATGCCTATTATTTAACTAACTTTTGATGTTAGTGGGATCCCATCACATATGGTTATGCCACCATTAGGTCAACACCCGACTAGTTGGGTGTGCCTATTTGGCAAGCATTGAAACCAAAGTTGAGATGGAGATCCATTGAACATCAATTGTCAAATTTATAAGCAAGGCGTCATGACTAGTGGGAGTCCTTTCCAGTATGTCTGACTTTAGGCTAGGCTATAAGGCATTAGTGTGATAGCCAAGTTTAAAGAGCATCGATGTTCTTAGAATATATAATGTGACCCTTGAATGGAGAAATCCACTTAAGGCAGGGACTATGATATCCCAGATTAATGCTAGGCGAAAGACTTGAAGCGCTAATGGGAGCATGGTGTCACCAGGGTCTAGTATATAGGAGGTCGCTACCTTTATATAAGCATAAATTTATACTCGCAAAATAACCCTCGAATTTAATAAGGGATGTAAGAAAGGCCTTTTAGAGATCCCCTGGCCTCCACGGCCAGTCGTTTTGTGTTTGGGTGGGAATGCATAACTTCACACCCCCTAGGGTGGGAGCTATGTGGTTCCATGCCAAATAACTTAATGACCTCCTTACGGATATGGCGATTACGAGACCAGGAGAGAAGGGTCTTTTTCCCACCCTAGTGGGGGCCGCATGAACTCCCGTGTCGTAATTGCTTAGGCTCGTGGGTAAGCATCCGAAGTACACGTGAGACATCTGTTGCTCAGACAATGGGGATCACGTGGAACTGGCCAAAAGATAAACCATGGTCCATCAAAGCCCTTAGTTGGCAGATTTGGATAGGGTCAAGGAAAGGCCCGTGTAAGCGGATTGACGCTGTATAATGCCCCCTAGGGCAGGTGCAGTCAATTCTGAGATCTTACATACATAATGGCTTCGCTTGAGGGTAGCGCTGACATATGGATATAATTAGCTTGTTTTAAAAATCCATAAAATAAGTTTTTTATACATTCTTATTATTCAATTTTTTATTTTCAGATGACCAAGTTAGACCCCCTGTCCGCTACCCTAAATGACCACAAACTTACCGGTCCTAACTATAAGGACTGGAAGCACAACCTGTACCTAGTCTTAAGGATTGGTAAACATATTACAACCCTGAATGACCCTGAGCCAGATTTGTCAGGACCCATTGCCACAAAGGCACAGTTAAAAGCATTCACTGACTGGAAGGAATCTAATGAAATATGTAAATACTATATAATAGAATCCTTGCAAATAACTCTGCAGAACCAAGTCGAGGGGATGTCCGATGCTTCTGACATAATGTTGTACTTGAAGGAAATGTTTGAAGGTCACAATCACATTACGCGATACCTTACCATCAAGAAACTCGTCGACACTAATATGTCTGATAGGACACTGGTTCGGGAACACATGATAAAAATGTTTGGATTCCAGAACGAACCCATGGATATTGTGCTAGAAGGCGAGGTGATGACAAATATCTTCCTCTCGTCACTGTTTGGAGCCTTTGAAGGATTTGTCACCAACTTTAACTTAAACAAGTTGACGATGACAAATACAGAGCTTCTGGGAGCTCTCCAGGCAGCTGAGGATGGCTTCAAACGGAAGGGCGAAGTACTACACATGCAACGCAGATCATTCAATAAGTCTTGAAAATCTCAGAGCAAGAAACACAAGAAGAAACCTAAGTTGGCGCCTGTTCAGAACTCTGTGGGGGCCTCTAGATCTGATGAATTAAAAAAACCAGAGACCAAGTGTTTCCGGTGTGGCCAGAAGGGTCATTGGAAGAAGGATTGTAAAAAGCCTCAGAATGCTGGTGAAGGTAATCCACAACTCTTAGTTATTGAATCATTTCTTTCGAGTAATAGTTCTTTTGCAAGTTGGATTGTGGATTCAGGATCCACTAACCATGCTTGTAACTCTCTTTAGGGGTTTCGGGAAAGCAGAATATTGCTTGATGGAGAGGTGACCTTAAGCATGGGAACTGAGGCCGTGGCTGCTGTTAGAGATGCTACTCTTAGTTTTTCGAATAATAAGATTTTGACTCTTAGATACATTTTTTATATACCGTCATTGAGACGTAATTTAATTTCTGTTTCCTCTTTACTTAATAAAGGTTATTCAGTTTGTTTTGATGCTTCTGGTGCATCTTTTAAGCTGAATAGAACTTTTATAATAAGATGAATGGTTCAGAATAATCTCTATGTTGTCAGTCCTATTTTTGAAAAGGATAATACAATAACTTCAGCATTTAATGTTAATTCATCTAAGTGTAAAAAACCTTTGAAAAATTTAACCCAATTGTGGCACTTACGACTTGGGCATATTGCTTTAAACAGAATCCATAAGATGGTGAAGGCTGAACTTCTGAAAACAGATCAAAAAGAGAACCTTCCCACCTGTGAATCCTGTCTGGAAGGCAAGATGACCAAAAGGGCCTTTAAAGGCAAGGGAGTAAGAGCCATTGAGGTATTAGAGTTAATCCATTCAGATGTATATAGACCCATGAGTGTCAAGGCGATAGGAGGCGATGAGTACTTCATCACTTTCACTGATGATTACTCAAGATATGGTTACATTTACCTGATGCTTCGGAAGTCAAAATCCTTTGACATGTTCAAAGAATTCAGGGCTGAAGTAGAAAAGCAGACAGGTAAATGTATCAAAACCCTTCGATCTGATCGAGAAGGTGAGTACCTATCTGACGAGTTTCTTAGATATTTGGTGGAGCATGGGATAACATCCCAGTTAACTGCTCCAGGTACCCCACAATAGAATGGAGTTTCTGAGAGAAGGAATCGAACCTTGCTAGACATAGTTCGCAGCATGATGAGTTATGCCAGTTTACCAACAATCTTTTGGGGATACGCCTTACAGACAGCAGCATATGTTCTGAACCATATTCCATATAAATCAGTACCTCAGACCCCAAGAGAACTGTGGTCAAGGCAAAAGCCAACACTATAGCATTTTAGAATATGGGGATGTTCTACACATGTGCAAATAGACAAGAGGGATAAGATGGACCCGAAGTCCAAAGCATGTCTGTTTGTAGGGTATCCCAAAGAGACCAAAGGTGGACTATTTTATGACCCTGTGGAAAAGAAGGTAACTGTTTCCATGAATGTCATTTTTCTAGAGCAGGATTATATTATAAACCACAAGCCTGCTAGTAAGGTGGTTCTGGATGAACTGTTGGGTACTAGTACAGAGAGCGCATCCGAAAGCATAGTGGGAGCTGACATTACAGATACTAATATACCAGATACTGTAGAATCTAATCATCTTGTAACACCACCACCACCTCGTCGCAGAGGAAGAACCATTAGAGCTCCTGACAGATACTATGGAGAAACCTTATTAGTTGATCCAGAGGGTCAGGAGGATGATCCACTGAGCTATGATGAGGCAGTGGGAGCTTCTGACGGCTCTGACTAGCAAAAGGCCATGGAGGCAGAAATTACATCAATGTCCCATAACGATGTCTGGACTCTTGTTACACCATCATCCAATATTAAACCTATTGGGTGTAAGTGGGTGTATAAAAAGAAGAGAGGATCCGATGGTTCCATTGAGACTTATAAAGCTAGATTAGTTGCCAAGGGTTATACCCAGAGAGAAGGGATCAACTTTGACGAAACCTTCTCGCTGGTAGCTATGATAAAGTCTATTCGGATCCTTCTATCCATTACAGCCCATTACAACTGGGAGATCTGGTAAATGGATGTTAAGACAACATTCCTTAATAGGAATTTGGAAGAAGATCTATATATGATGCAGCTATCAGGTTTTGAGTCAGATGGTCAGGAGTATCTAGTTTACAAGTTGCAGAAGTTTATTTATGGACTAAAGCAAGCATCTAGAAGTTGGAACATTCATTTTGATCAGGCAATCTAGTCATATGGATTTACTCAAAACGAGAATGAACCATATGTATACAAGAAGAGTGATAAAACTACAGTGGTGTATTTGATACTTTACGTAGACGATATTCTGCTCATTGAAAATGATATTTGAACATTGTCAACGGTAAATGTCTGGTTATCAACACAGTTTGATATGAAAGACCTAGGTGAAGCGAGTTATATTTTGGGGATCAAGGTAACACGAGATCGCCAGAACAAGATTCTCTCACTGTCACAAGCTGTGTATATAGATAAGGTTATGGCTAGATTTGACATGCAAAACTCCAAGAAGGGTTTTGTACCATTTAAATATGGCATGAAACTGTCTAAGGATCAATGTCCTAAAACACCTAAGAAGAGAGCAGCTATACAAAAGATACCTTATGCTTTTGCAGTAGGCATGATGGGTCGGTTTCAGTCAAATCCAGGTCCAGATCACTGGACAGCTGTGAAGTGTATACTCAAGTACGTTCGTAGAATAAGGGACTATGAGTTGGTTTACACTGCACATGAACTGACGCCGATTGGATATATAGATTCTAACTTTATATCAGATTTGGAATCCAGAAAATCGATATCAGGATTTGTGTTTATGTTAGGAGGAGCAACGATTAGTTGGCAGAGTGTGAAGCAGAAATGCATCGCGGAATCTACCACAGAGGCTGAGTACATTGCAGCGTGTGAGGCAGCCAAAGAGGCGGTATGGCTCAAGAATTCCTTACGGATTTGGGATGTGTACCAGAGGCCCAGTTACCTATTGTGCTTTACTGCGACAATAGTGGGGCGGTATCACAAGCCAAGGAGCCAAGACATCACCAGAAGGGGAATCACATCGAGCGCAAATTCTACTTGATTCGGTAATTTCAAAAGCAAGGGCGAGTAGCGGTAACACAGATTGCATCTACATATAATGTTGCTGATCCTTTCACCAAGGCGATACCTATCAAGGCATTCGAGCGATATGTGGACGCAATGGGAGTCAGAATCGTTTTGCTATGCTAGACCAAGTGGGTGATTGTTAGGATTGATGTGTTCTAAGCTTGTAAAACTTTATGTTTTGATCTAATAAATAAATATTGATAGTTATTATATAAGATGCATATAGGTACGTAACGTAGTTATGTGTTCATTTAAGAACAGAGAGCCATAGTTATATGGTAGTCCACTGAGTAGAAGACTAAGTGGATTGATCCTATATAATCTAAATAAGTTCGCAGCTATGATCAGGTTGGTCACCTCATCATGATAAGCTGTTGGGTATGACAGTTCATAGAAGGTCTTCACCATGGTCATCACCAGGCACAGTGTCTGTAGCCGAACAGAACTAACACGGTGTACAGATCAGTGACCAGACACTGGTACACTAAGCCGTGTTTCTGCTTAGGGTAAAACGGTCATAAACCCTGAGGAATCACGTCTGATGAACTAACCAGTTGAGTGGTGCTTTGGCGCACTAATGTATAAGGATCTGTATGCAGTGATCCAAAACCACGGTGTACTGGGTTACCCGACTGGCGTTGTATCAACGTGTCACTCCTGCAGGCCATCTACACCCCTATTGGGTGATGCGTTCTTTGGTCTGACTTACACTATACTAAACCCAGGCCTGGTGGTCATCAATTTGACTGTTGACCGGGTTCGATTACTCGACGGGGTAATCAAAGGTACGATATATAGGTCAACCTGGAAGGAACCAAGTTATATGAGCATTCGAGTCTGACGATATTCTCTACCGCTCGAAGTGCATCATGGCATCACATGGAGGGACAGCGGGTCTACCACTACTAAGCGGAGAGCAGGGATATGACAGAGAACATAGTAAGTCCGGGTGAATTGGACTGCAGTATGCATCGCACTCTGGGTGGCCATGCAGATTAACTTGAGCTCAGAGGATCGATGGTATACTCGAGTAGTGTGTCGATCGAGCTTGAGTTGGAAGCCATGAACCCCGGTCCCTGATGGTTCCACCTTATCCACATTATGTACGGTTCTTAAACCATCTCCTCGGAACACAGTGAGCAATAAGAGGAAGAAAGATGTCTACGCTCTATGTGTGCTTAGTACTAGAGCACGGTAGATGCGTAACTACATGCGAGTACTAAGGGGTAAGCCTGAGACTAGTACGGAGGTGCAGGTAGTTATCCCTAACCATAAGTGAACCTCACTGCATAGGTGCGATGCACCAGGATATGTTGCGAGTTGACTAATTGACTTTACTAGGGGCACCCTCCGGTGGCCTCAGTTAATAGTGAATTAACTGGTAAAGATCACTTAAGGAATGGTTGCTAAGTCTCGCACACTAGAAATGGTCAAATTGAGGCATCAGGGAGTTTTGATAAAAACTCACTCTGGTAAACAGGGGCGGACCCACGTAGGGGCGAGGGGGGGCTCAAGCCCCCCCTGACTTAAAAAAAAAAAATCGATTTTCAGTTATCCCGTTCCACTGCAACACTGCTGATATCCCGTATAGTTTCAGTTTCACTGCTGATATCCGGATATCCCGTATGGATCCAGGATCCGTATCCCATTATCCCCCGATCGGGCCGACCCGCCGACCCCGAGAGTCCCGCAGCTCCCGCTCCGGTATAAATGGACCCCGCGGTACGTGGCCCCGCCCCGTCAGCCCTCACGAGTCACGACTCACGCCCACCCTCCCTGTTCTGTTCGGCAGCGGCGGGCCAGCGGCGAGTCGGCGACTACATCCAGGTCCCCTGCTCGGCTGCTCCTCCCGGACCGGCACGACGGCGAATACAGCGGCGAGCCGGCGCGGCGGCGACGGAATCCATACAACGGTGGGTCGGTGACTCGGCGGCGACTACAGCGGTACAGCCCGGGACGGCGGGACTGCCCCTGCTCGGCTGCTCCTCCAGGACCGGCGCGGCGGCGAATACAGCGGCGGGCGACTTCAAGTCTTCAACCTCACCTCACCGGAGTCCGGACACCAGCCACCAGGCCCACCAGGCCACCAGGTCGGCTCTCACGGTCCACTCTCCCTTTGTTTTTGTTTTTTTATTGTTTTGTTTCTGTCATTCTATGGATGGATCATGGGGGATTCGAGCCTTTTGGGGGATACCGATTCTGTGGATGGGGGATTCGGGCCTTTTGGGGGATACCGGGGAATCTTGAACTCTGATTCAAGAAAAAATCTCAATTCCCAATTTCATTTAAATTGAAAATTAAAATATTTTCTTTAATAATTGATATGTAACATCTATTCATTCTGTTGTTACTTGTTAATACAAACTGATATCATCATATCACGATACAAATTGATACGAAAAAGAGGAAATGAGCGCAACTGCGTAAGAATTTTTTTTCTTTCGGTACAAGTAGAACCCGGACCATCCGGAATTTGATTATCGGGTTTAAACCCGGTATTCTGGATATCGGGTTTATCCGAAAATCCAACAAACAAACGGCAAGTTGCAAGTTACAAGTTATCGGGAGGGTGGTAACTTTGCGCATCTTCGGGTTATACTTGAAACGAAAAAAAAAAAAAAATCCCGCACTCGCTTTACAGCTCTGACATTCCACGCGGCTGTCAGAGCGCTAACTTGGTAAATAGTTTTGATCAACCGCTATTTAGTTAAATATTTATTTTTTTAATAATAATATTTTGATCAGCCGTCTGATCCCCCGTCTGATGCCGTGCAGCGCACCCCCGCCCGGCCGTCTAATCCCCTGGGTCAAGACCGGACCGTCAGATCCCGTGAACCGCACCCCCGCCGTGCATATAAATGCTCGATTCGATTCCCATCCGTTGGATCGATGGGAATCGAACGGGCGAAAATGATTTTCGTTGTTACTGTAGCGAAATTCATTTTTGCCCGTTCGATTCCCATTGATCTAACGGATGGGAATCGAACCGAGCGATAAACTACCGGGCAGGGGTGCGGTTCACGGGATCAGACGGTCCGGACCGTCCGGTCTCGACCCGGGGGATCAGACGGCTGGGCGGGAGTGCGCTGCACGGCATCAGACGGGGGATCAGACGGCTTGCGGGATCGGACGGCCCAAAATTCGCAGTGCATTTTTAGAGGCGGGCAGCGCACAGCGCAACGTAACACACATCTCTCTCTCTCTCTCTATATATATATATATATATATATATAATTGATTTAAAATAGTAGAACCTACATGTTTGTTATTCTATGTAATATTAATTTGAATAAATCTTTAAAAAATTAAACCAGGTATGGATAAGTTTCTGAAGAGAAAATCAGACCTTCCAAGTTCCAGTTTGGGACCTGATGACCGTAGAGTTGAAGTTCAATCTAATGCGAAGCGAAGTCATGTCACTGGAGTAAACTTGAAAGAGCTTCCAGCAGATCCTGGATTACGTACTAGAATATCTGATTATCATCCTAATGACCAAGATATGATTCGAAGAGAATACCTGCTAAGGGGTCCTTGTCAGCCTAATCATGATTTTTCCTTCAAACAATTTGGAAAACAGTCTCAACGATTTAATTATGCTTGGTTTAATGAGTATGACAGTTGGTTAGAATATAGCATATCAAAGGATGCTGCATTCTGTTTGTACTGCTACCTTTTCAAAGAAAGCCATGGAGAGCAAGGGGGTAGTGATGTTTTTGTGACAAAAGGATTTTCTAATTGGAAGAAAAAGAAAAATTCCAGGAACATATTGGATGGTCTAATAGTGCTCATAATCACGCATCTTTGAAGTGTCAAAATTTATTAAATCAGAAGCAACATATTGAGACAGTTGTTTGCAAGCATACAGAAAAAGCACGCATAGAATATAGAACTCGTTTGGAGGCTTCAATAAAAGTAATTCGATTACTTTTGAAACAAGGGTTACCTTTTCGTGGACATGATGAATCGGATGGTTCAAAAAATCAAGGAAATTTTCTTACAGTTTTGCAGTTTCTTGCTGAGAATAATAAAGATGCTAATAATGTTGTGTTAAATAATGCTCCGGATAATCTAAAGATGATCGCACCTAAAATTCAAAAAGATATTGTGAGTGTGTGTGCTATGGAAACTGTAAATCTGATCATAAATGATCTTGGAAATGCATTTTTTGCTATTTTGGTTGATGAGTCTCGGGATATATCTATCAAAGAATAGATGGTTGTTGCTGTACGTTACGTTGATAAAGGAGGTTGTGTGGTGGAGCATGTTATCGGATTTGTACATGTTGCTGAAACAACATCCGCGTCACTTAAAAAGGCGATTGATGAATTATTCTCCAAGCACGAATTGAGCATATCAAGATTACGTGGTCAAGGCTACGATGGTGCTAGCAATATGCAAGGCGAATTTAAGGGCCTCAAGTCTCTTATTCTCAATGAAAATAAGTATGCATTTTTTATACATTGTTTTGCCCACCAACTTCAACTAACACTTGTTGCAGTTGCAAAGAATTACAGGCCAATATACAATTTTTTCGACTTGCTCTCTGATATTATTACATTTGTTAGTGCCTCATGCAAACGCAAAGATGCACTTCGGGAGAAACATCTTGGTAAACTTACCGAAGCAATTAATACTGGTGAATTATCTACAGGTCAAGGCCTTAATCAGGAGACTAGTCTGAAAAGACCTGGTGACACACGTTGGGGATCGCACTATGAGACATTAATAAGTTTTATTGGTATGTTTGCTGCTGTGATTGAAGTACTGAAACTTGTTGATGAAGATGGGTGGTTTCGTGAACAAAGGGCCAAAGCGGTGAGTTTAAGGGATTTTATGGAAACTTTTGATTTTGTATTCAAGCTGTATATGATGAGAAAGATTTTGGGGATCACGAATAGTTTGTCAAAGGCATTGCAAAGAAAAGAACAAGACATTGTGAATGTTATGCATTTGCTTAAATTATGTAAAGGAATGTTTCAAGAGTTGAGAAATAATGGGTGGGATGCTCTTATTTCAGAAGTTTCATTGTTTTGCACAAAACATGATATCGGTGTTCCTAATATGGATGATGTATTTGTAGTACATGGACGGGCACGACGGGGAGAGCAAATCATAAATTTATATCACTATCGTGTTGAGTTGTTTTATGCGGTTATCGATATGCAATTCCAAGAGCTTGAAAGCCATTTTTCTGAAGCGAGTACAGAATTGCTTCTTTGTATGGCATGCTTGAATCCATTAAATTCATTTTCAGCCTTTGACAAGGAAAGGTTACTTTGCCTCGGTCAGTTTTATGAAGCAGAATTTTCTAATGTTGATATCTTGGCCCTTGACGACCAGCTTGACATTTACATCATGGATGTGCGTTCAGATAGTGAGTTTTCTGGATTAAAGGGGATTGGTGAGCTTGCGAAGAAGATGGTTGACACAAAAAAGAATATTTTGTATCCATTAGTTTATTTGCTTATAACACTGACGCTAATCCTTCCAGTTGCCACTGCTACCGTTGAGAGGGCATTTTCTGCAATGCAAATTGTGAAGAACAGACTTCGTAATCGAATGGGAGATGAATGGATGAGTGATTCTTTGATCACATATATTGAGAGAGATATTTTCAATAGTATCGATATGGAGACGATTGTTCAACGCTTCCAGAATATGAAAACTCGTAGAGGACAGTTGCCATAAAAGACTTTGTCAGTGATCCAGAAATACTATTTTTGCAATTGTAAGTGCCACATTTTGTTATGAATTTTTGCTAAGCAAATGATATTGAAGTTTACATTATTTTATAATGTTTATGCCCCCCCTGAGGAAAAATTCTGGGTCCGCCACTGCTGGTAAACCTTACTTGTGGCCGACCCTAGCAGTAAGAGACCATGCTAGGGCTGGCCCTATATTGTGGGGATGAGAATCCCCCATTAGTAGGGCCGGCCATAGGGATAGGGACAGAATTTGAATTGGTCAAATCCAAGTCCTAAAAGTGAAGAAAACGGATAAATAGAAGAAGAGATAAAAGGGAGATTTTTGGGGGATGATCTTATCTCCTTGGATCCTTATCCAAGGGGGTATGCAAGCCCTATAAAAGGAGCATGAGGGGGCTGACCATGGGTGTTCCAAAAACCAAACCCCCCCTCCACTCTTCTCTCTAGATCTCTCTCTCATCTCTCCACTTTTCCGCTTGCTACTTCGTCTTCCTTGCGTGGAGTTTCATAGAAGGAGAAGGGTCATTCTTCAGAGGCACTCAGAGATCCGAGAGCGACGTACCATGTATCGTGCTAGATCGGGTGAACAAGAAGGCATCATCTTCATTCATACCATCGGTTTCTTCGCGAACGATCTTCCGTCTCCATCGACAAAGAAGACAATTCTTCACGGTTAAAAGATCCGCACGAAGGTATGAATATTCTAACACATAGATCTAGTGAGTCCTTTGATTTGCATTCATACAAGATAATCATTATGTTAGATTGTCGTTAGGGTGTTCGAATCACGTGCACACACATGCACGCACATGTAGATTAGTTTCAATGAAAGTTTGAATCGTGTAACGTGCACCATGAGCGGTCTTTTGATCGTCAAATTGCTTTCGCTGTGAGTCTCTACCATCGGATTATTCCCATCAAGCCGGTCCCGATCGTCGCCCCTGTAAAAGAGACTCCTACCCCCAGGGGGAAGAGCTCCGATCAAGGGAAAGGACCGGCTGAGCCATCTCGTGGGGGCTTTGCAGGCAAGTGTAAGTTCTGACCTACTTCATCTTTGTCGAATTGGAAATTTGAACATGTCTAAGCACTTGGAACATTTTGCTCGCAGGTGCACCCAGAAGCCAGCAGCCCATGTTGCGGGATTTGGGCGAGGTGGATATCAACCACCCAAATGGGACGTTAAGGAGGCTGTGCAACCTGCCGGACGTGCCCTTTGATGAAGCTTTCTCCAGGCTTAAAGTTGTAGTAATTAGATCGATTTTGACTTTGGCCACAAGTTATAATACTTCTATCTAATGTTCCTGACTTGTTTCTTGTTACTTGCAGATGTTAGCCTTGCTAAAACTGAATAACATGCTCTTCAAAAAGGTCAACGAGTGGGAGGCTTCGGTCGAGATTATGTAATTGAATGCCCTCTTGGAGGCGGCTAATGACGAGAAGAAGAAGCTGGTTGCGGCGTTATCCTCAAGTCAGAAGTCTGCCCGCAACGAGGAGCATCTGAAGAAGAATCTCGAGGCATCATACGCGAGCCTGGATAAGGAGTTTCACGACCTGAAGAACAGATTCTTCAAGGTGGAGACTACTTCTTACTAGCATCTCGACGAAATAAAGTAGCTGAGGGCAGAGCTCGCTGCAAAGGAGGAGGCCCATGCGCTAGAGATTGAACAGCTTAACGTTGACTTGGCCAGCTACAGGTTGACGACAGAATAGACGGTGGAAGCCCTTATGCTAGCTCATGGTGGCGGGGCTCAATCTTCGAAGGCTTATGCGGCCAGCAAGGCCCGAGGAGGTTCTGATGGAGATAGGTCATGCGCACAGAGTATAACTAAGCCCTGATGTACCTATCATTTTGTACATGTACAACTTTGAATAATAGAAAATCTGTTTTTGATGTTTGAAATGAAATGTTTGCTTTATGTTGAATATTCTGAATAGAATTATTGATGTCTAATGTTGAATTATTATTGAACGTTTGAATGAGTGTCTGCCAACTAAGGGTTATGTCACAACTCCGGCCTAGACCATTTATTTCTGCCTGTAAGGGGTCATGTCGCAACATGAGTACCCAAACTGTTAGTAGATCTGTCAGTTAAGAGTTGTGTTGTCTCACAATGTTAAAACTATTTATTCCTGCCTGTAAGGGGTCATGTCGCAACATGAGCTCCCAAACTATTAGTCGATCTGCTAGTTAAGAGTTGTGCTGTCGCACAACGTCAAAACTATTTGTTTCTGCCTGTAAGGGGTCATGTTGCAACATGAGCACCCAAATTGTGAGTTGATCTGCCAGTTAAGAGTTGTGCTGTCTCACAACGTCAAAACCATTTATTTCTACCTGTAAGGGATCATGTCACAACATGAGCACCCAAACTGTTAGTTGATCTGCCAGTTGAGGGTTGTGCTGTCTCACAACATCAAAACTATTTGTGGTTATGTGAACACTTAAAATTGGAATGGACAATATTGAAATTTGAAATAAAATTGAAATTGAAATTGGTTATGTGAACACATCAGGGGTAGAACATTTTGAGGTGCCTAGCATTCCAAGCCCTCGGTAGTCTATCTCCCTCTAGCGAGATTAGGCGATAAGATCCTTTGTCTCCCATGGATTCGATGATGTAGGGTCCTTCCCAGTTGGGAGCCAGTTTTTCACTGTCGTGTTCCCTCGTGTTGGAGAAGACTGCTCTGAGAACTAGGTTTCCAATATGGAACTGCCTTTTGCTAACCTTTTTATTGTAGGCTCGCTTGATCTTTTGCTAGTAGATGGCAATGCGGATGGTTGCTTGATCTCGCAACTCTTCTGAGGAATCAAGGTCATTAATTCGAAGTTCGTCGTTAATCCCTTTTTAGACGACATTGGTCTTCAGAGTGTTAGAAATAGCCTCCGTAGGAAGAACTGCTTCCGATCTATAGGTTAGGCGAAAGGGTGAGAATCCAGTCGATCGCTTTGGGGTGGTTCGATAGCCCATAGAACCTCTGGTAGGACTTTCTCCCATAATCCTTTCTTATCACCTAACTTCTTTTTTAGTAGATCGAGGATAGCACTGTTAGAGGCTTCAGCTTGACCATTGCATTGAGGATATCTTGGTGTCGAGTAGAAGAGTTTGATTCCATAGCTAAGGCAGAACTCTTAGAATTTATCTGAATCAAATTGGGCTCCGTTGTCAACAATAAGGACTTAGGGTGTGCCAAACCTGGAGAAGATGTTATGTCTGATGAACATTATAACTTCATCGTTTGTTTCTCGAAAGAGTGGCACATTCTCAACCCACTTGGTAAAGTTGTCGGTGGCTAACAGTAGGTACTTCTTCTTGCTTGTTGATGGGGGGAAGGGCCCAGGAAGTCCAACCCCCATTAATGGAAAGGCCAGGGACTTGTCAAAGGATGGAGTTCATTTGCCGGGAGGTGAACAACTCGGGCGTGTCGTTGACAAGGCTCGCACCTTTGAATGAACTGGCGAGCATCTTTTGCCATGGTTAGCCAATAATAGCCTTAAAGGATCTTCCACCAGAATGATTCCCACAAGCTCCAGAATGAATGTCGGCTAGGATTGCTTCTGCTTGCAGGGGATTAACACATTTGAGAAGTACTCCCCCATGTGATTCGAAATAAAGATCGCCCTCTTGGAGACTAGAGAAAGGGAGTTTTCTTTTAAATCTTTTAGCTTGGACAAGATCTTCAGGTAGTATGCCTTGTTTGAGGAAGTTGAAAATTGATTGCGTCCAATCCAAGGGTTCACCAACTAGGGCAAAAGTGGAGGTGGGCTGTCTCTCACCCCCACTGTCTTTTGTTGAGGTAACATGTTGCTGCCCGGTGGTAGCTTTAGGCAACTCTTGTTATTCAATCTGAATGTGGCTCTTCTTGAAAGAATCCCCGAGTACTGAAGCAGTGTTGGCTAGGGCATCGGCCTCTCGATTCTCGGCTCTCGGGATTTGGATGAATTCAATGTCTGAGAATCATTGTCGATGATATCGTACTAGGGCTAGATAATGTTGCATCATTTCTCCTCTCGCATCGTAGTCTCCATTGATCTGCCTGATTATGAGTTGGGAATCGTTGTAGACTGTGAGATGGTCCACCCTCAGGGTTTTGGTAACCTCTAATCTGGAAATGAGCATTTTGTATTCGGCTTCATTGTTGGTAGCGTTGAATCCAAGAAGAACTGCCTTTTGAAGATGATCGAACTCAGATGATATTAGAACTATCCCAATTTTCGAACTGATTGCGCTTGAGGCATCATTAGTATAAAGTCTCTATCGTGCTGGTGAGGTGGTGGGAGCCTCAGCGTTGAAAGTTGCTAGATCGGGAAGGAGAGGAGGTTCGTCGTCATCATTGAGATGCATCTCTACATCATCCTTCAAGGTGATGGGATCCTCTACGGGGAAGTCGGCAACAGCTTGCCCTTTGAGTGAAACTCGAGGCTCAAACTGAATTCCGAGAGCGCTTATTTCGATTACCCACTTGGTCATTCGACCCACTCGACCTTCCTTATCGAGGATGTACTTGAGTGGGTGTTCTGAAACAATCGTAATCGGGTAAGAAACGAAGTAGGGTAGTAGCCGCCGTGATGCTGTAAGCAAGGCCAATGTGACTTTCTCGATCTTTGAATATTGAGTCTCCGTAGGAAGAAGAGTATGGCTGATGTAATAAATAGGTCGCTCAATGCCTTCCCTTTTGCTAACCAGAACTGTATTGATGACTTGATCAGTGACAGCAAGATAGAGCCAGAGGTCTTCCTTTGACAGTAGAGCCATTAAGATATGGGCCCGAGTGAGATAGTGTTTGATATTTTGGAAAGCTTGTTCGTAGGTTGGGGACCATCCTGTAATGTCGGCTTTCCTTAGCTTATCGAAGAGGGGCTTGCACTTGTCTGAAGACTTAGAGATGAATCAGTTGAGTGCCGCTAGTCTTCTTGTGAGGCGTTGTACCTCCTTCCAATTGGTGGGCGATGGTATTTCGAGGATTGCTCGAATTTGGTCAGAGTTCGCTTCGATGCCCCTCTTGGTCACTAGATAACCCAGGATTTTACCTAACTGAACTCCGTAGGCACACTT
Source organism: Chamaelirium japonicum (assembly GCA_947650365.1). NCBI lineage: Eukaryota > Viridiplantae > Streptophyta > Magnoliopsida > Liliales > Melanthiaceae > Chamaelirium > Chamaelirium japonicum. Next base: position 27,348,525 of record OX393558.1, on the reverse strand, counting down.
GGCTGGATTCAGCTTCATGCGGTACTTTCAGAGGACTTGGAATATTTCTGCAAGATCGGAGAGATGTTTCTCATGACTGCGACTCTTGGTGAGGAGATCATCGACGTAGACTTCGACGTTGTGGCCGATTTGCTCTTTGAACATCTTTGTGACTAGCTTTTGATTCGGTTATTAAGCATTCTTGAGGCCGAAAGGCATGACGTTGTAGCAGTAGAGGACTCTGTCTGTTACAAAACATGTCTTCTCTTAATCGTTTTGGATGTAGAGGAATCTAGTTATACCCTGAGTATCCATCCATGAAGGACAGGAGCTCGTGGCCAGCAGTGGCATCGACGAATCTGTCTATTCTTGGCATGGGGAATGGGTCTTTAGGGCATGCCTTATTGAGGTTGGTGAAGTCGATGCAGACCATGACCTTTCCACTCTTCTTAGGAACTGCAATGATATTGGAGATCTAAGTTGGGTACTCTACTTCACAGATGAAGCCTGTTGCGAGCAACTTGTTGATCTCTTCTTGCACAGCAGTCATACGCTCTGGTCGGATCGTCCGGGGTTTTTGCTTGACAGGTTTTGCTCCTTCTTTGATGGCGAGTTGATGACATGCGTCATCCGGATTGATCCCGGGCATGTCTTCGAAACTCCAAGCAAAAACATCGATGTTTGACTTGAGGAAGAATTCCATGTCTCGCACTTCTGCGTCGCTGAGGTTGGTACCAATGAATATTTCTCAAAGGAGATCACCGCTGCCAATATTTATTCAGGTGATCTTTTCGATTGAAGGTGAAGCCTCCCATTCGACAGATGGAGGTTCTGACAGTGGGAGCTTCTTTGGTTGCTAACTCGATGAGGGGCCAGCTTCATCTCTCGAACGCTTTAGTGGCATGAGATCCACCCTTCGGTCTGTCTTGGCTGCGGCAACTTTGAAAGATCTTCCAGCTTGTTGATCACCTCGAATGCAGATAATGCCCTCCCCCGTTACGAACTTGAGGAGTTGGTGGTAAGAGGAGGATACGTCATTGATCTGGTAGAGGAAGGGTCACCCAAGAATGATATTGTAGTTGGACGTTCCTTCGACGATGGCGAACCTCATGGAGACTCGAGTCTCTTGGCTGAGGTCTAGGGTGAACCTCGACTCTCCTATTGTTATGCTTTGCTCGCCATTGAAGCCCGTGATGACGGTGGGGACGATGTCAAGACTCGAATATTTATAGCCCAGACGTTTGAAGCAATCTGAAAATATGATATCGATTGAGCTGCCGGTATCGATAAGGATCCAGTTAACGGTACTCCCATCTATAATGAGCCACAGGACCAGGGGATCCCGATGCGGAGTAAGCACTCCTTGGAGGTTAGAGTCGTTGAAGATGATGGATGGCCACGCCAGGCCTTTGATGGGTTTCTCGACCCATGAATATTCTTTGCTCGCTGCAGAGCGAACATTGAAAATGTGTCAAACTTATCGATCGACCTCTTTCCGGGTCAGTATTTGATTGTGTAATGCTCCATGAATACTGAGGACATTGGCTTTCACTACGACAGGTGATAAGCTAGTTGAGATTTGGTGGATCCAACAAGCATCCTTCCCTTTCGCCGAGGAAGGTTGGCGTTGGTCTCACTCAACCTTGACGAACTCCTGGAGATGGCCTTCAGGCAACAAATCCTCTAAGTGATAATTTAGTTAGAAACATCGACTAGTTGGGTGATCATGGCTACGGTGAAAGTCACAGTAAACAGATATGTAGGCAGTAAGCTTGGTATCTGGTTGTAGAGGGTTCGCCCGCCGAAGAAATTCTTCGTGTTGAATTTGATCAAGAATTTGGTCGATCGGAAGAGTCCAGTTGATGAATATTGTTTTCTTTGGAGGCGATCTACGACCATCTTCCCTTGATCGCTTGGTCGGGGGAGGTACTGGTGCCTCTGCATTGTGGGCTTTGGACGTATGCTTGGGTGCTTCCCTCTCGGCAGGTCGCCGCCTGACCTCTCGTCCCTTCCGAGCGATCTGGTCGTCTTCGACTTTAATCTCCCACTGGATTCGGTCGAATATTGCGCCGAGAGAAGGTGGAGGGTTGCGGATGAAGTTGTTGTAGATATATAGATCGAACAGAAGAGCATTCTGAAAAGCCAACATGATGGCTTCAACGTCAAGGTGGCCGGAGAGTGCGACATGCTCATTGTAGAATCTTCACATGAAGCTGTGAAGGCTCTCATCGGCTCCCATCCTCAGCCGATACAGAGAATCCAGTTTCTTCTCTGGCTTGAGGTTGAGTTGATAGTGCTGCACAAAAAGGTTCGGAAGAACTCCGAACTAGGTGATCGATCTAGCACGAAGGTTGTGATACCAATCGAGAGAGGGCTCGTCGAGGTTGTCGGTGAAGATTCGGCAGAGTATATTATTTTCTTCCTCGTGTAGCATCAGGGCCTGCTTGAATGCCAGGATATGAAGGGTTGGATCTCCCTTTAGGCAATTGAACTTTGGGAGAGTTGAAGTTCTCCAGCCTTTTGGGAAGGGCATTAGAAACAGACTTCGGTGGAGAGGTCCGGCTGAAGAGTATCCTCTCTGTGACCGAGTCCCCGACCTTGTTGTTGATCCAGGGGTAAAATCGAGAGGTCTTGGTCTCCCCCTTGAATTGTTGTTGGATGGATCTGGTGATGAAAATCAGCTTTGGGCATTTTGGTGAAGCGCGGGAGATAGAAAGGACCGGCCTTTTGACACAACCTCTTTCGTCCGATGCCTCACTCGCAGATTGGGTTTAGACTGTGCCTGCCTAACACAATTACGGCCCGAAGATGATTGTGAAGATTGGTCATCGATGCGATCCCAAACACTCTGCTTCCAAGAGCTGCAAAGGGGGTGGGGTCATGACGACCTTTCTCTGTGGCCGTGTTGCCCATAGATTTCCGTTGTTCGGAGTGGACGGATCGTCGGGGTGGATGAACCCCCTCGTCGAATGAAGGGGCAGGAAAGACAACCCCGACATCAGAAGCTGCTTTTTTTAGGGCGTCTCTCTCGGCCGTGAGCGTGGCGTTCTGCTTAGCCAGCTGCAGCAGCTGGAAGTCTAGTGCCGAGATCTAATAAGTTAGTGGAAAATCTTCTACTGGAGTAGGGGTGGTTTGCCCAATTGATTGTCAAAGAGGTGGGGAAATAGGTCGATCGACCAATCTTCCATTTCCCGAATAAGTTGCCACCTCGGGGTGAGTAAAAGGCTGTCCGAAGTTGAGTCACTGACTCATCGATCGGGTTTCCGGACGAGGTTGATTCTGCCGATTGTTACTTCCCTCTGGATGATCATGATGCCTCGTCTTCGCCATTTAGAGGAAGCGGAGGAAGCAACCAAATCACCGGTGTCCGATCGATTATCAGCTCAACCGAGGGGGCTGGGAAGGTTGGTTATCAAGGTCAGTTGTCTGCTCAACCGATTTGATATTGTGGCGGAGCGAACGCTGCTTCTCGATCTATCCCACAGACGGTGCCAAACTGTGGGGGATGATCTCCGTGCCAACCCGAAGACTCTACCCAACTAGTTAATCGAGTCGAATCGAAGGTCTGATTGAATGTTTGTCTAGTCTGCAGGTTCGGGTGTCGATGTCTTTGAGTTGAACTTTTGAATATCGAAAAATTGAGAGAACAGATTGACATAAGGTATGATCTCGGAGTTCAACCGAAGACTACATCTCCATGATATAAGGTGCAACCTGAATTCACTAATACTTGAATAGAAGTGACATCGACAAGCCGAGCGTCACTGGTTTCTCTTCGAGAAGAAGATCGAAAGGTTGGGATATCAGAGCTCTGGATTTTTTGAAAGTCCGATTCAGAAATCAGATATTCGATCCCTCATACTTGTTGGGCCTGCTATTTATAGAATTTTTTGGAAAGAAACTGGGGTTGAAGGCGGTTTTTACCGCCGTTGTTTGGATCTGGGCGGGGTTGGTGGGTCCCGTTGTTATCTCTGTGGACCCCCCAAGTGGATTGGTGGGTCACGTTGTCGTCTCTGTGGACCCCCCAGGCAGGGCTGGTAAGTCCTGCTGTCGTCTCTGTGGACCCCCCAGGTGGACTGGTGGGTCCCACTGTCGTCTCTATGGACCCCCAAGGCAGGGCTGATGGATCCCGCTGTCGTCTCTGTGGACCCCCCAGGCAGGGCTGGTGGGTCTCGCCGTAGAGCGTTTGGCCAAAATTTGCACCCACAATGACTGCTATCCATAATCTCGAGATCCATCAAATGGATGTCAAGACCGCCTTCTTGAATGGTGATCTTGAAGAGGAGATTTATATGGATCAGCAAGAGGAATTTGTGATTATAGATAAAGAGTATAAGGTCTGTAGATTAGTTAAGTCTCTTTATGGGCTTAAGCAAGCCCCTAAGTGTGGCATGCAAAATTCGACCAGTTCCTTTTATCTTCTGGCTTTTGTATTAATAATTCAGATAAATATGTTATAGTAGAGTAGAGTATAGTAATATTATCATTTTTTGTCTTTATGTAGATGACATATTATTATTTGGATCTTGTTTAGATATTATCTTGAGCACTAAGGCATTTCTTTCAAATCAATTTAAAATGACTGACCTTGGTTTTGCTAGTGTTGTGTTGGGTCTCAAGCTAGATAAGACTTCAGATGGGTATTCTCTTTCTCAGTCTCATTATGTTGAGAAGATTCTCAAAAAATTTGAGAAGTTCTGTTGTGAACCTGTTCATACTCCGTTTGATTCTAGTATCAAACTTAGAAAGAATAGAGGAGAGGTTATCTCTCAGTTGAGATACTCGCAAATCATTGGGAGTTTGATATATCTCACGAACTGTTCTAGGCCAGACATAGCTTATGCTGTGAACAAGTTGAGCAGGTTTACTAGCTATCCAGATGTGCATCACTGGGATGCTTTAGACATAGTTCTTAGGTATTTGAGAGGTATCATGAACATGGGGCTTAATTACTCCAGGTTTCCAGTAATACTAGAGGGATTTAGTGATGCTAACTGGATCTCTGAGTCTGATGAGACTAAGGCCACTAGTGGCTATGTTTTTCTCTTAGGAGGTGCTGCTGTGTTTTGGAAGTCTGCTAAGCAGACTTTGTTGTCTCGGTTTACGATGGAGGCCGAGTTGATAGCTCTAGATTTGACTGGAGCTATGGGTGAGTGGGTTAGGAATCTGTTAGCGGATTTTTCGTTGGGAGATAAACCTATTACACCGGTGTCTCTGCACTGTAACAACCAAGCAACCATTGCTTTAGTTAAGAGCGCATTGTATAATGGAAAGAGACGACATATTCATCTGAGACATAATTCTATTAGATATCTTTTGACTCATGGAGTGGTTTCACTCGATTATGTGAGATTGGCAAAGAATCTTGCTGATCCGTTCACAAAGGGGTTTGCTAGAAAGCAAGTTGAGGATACATCGAGGGGGGTGGGACTGAAGCCTATTTCTTGATAGTTATCATCAATGGCTACCTAACTTATTTAACTGGAGATCCTAGAAAGAAAGTTCAATGGGAAATGAGCTGATCGAGTAACTAGTAGGAGCACTAATTTGGAGTTTAACTCCAAGTCCCTCCCTATGATGTAAGTGCTCATTAACTGTAAAACTATAGGAAGAGTTTAATACTCTGAATGAGTTCAAGGCCTATGTGGCATAGTAGTAGTTACAATTTACCCTTGGAGAACTCACCTATGTGAGTGTGGTAGTGGGGCCGCTATCTATGGAATTTGGGCTAATTCCTAGAGCACTCATGAAACAGGATATTGCACATGGCCGGAAAGCGCAACCCCGTGAGAACTTACCCTAATAGCCTGTTCAGTGCGTGTTTCTAGTCAATATATTTACATAAGGGTTCAGGTTCAAGAGTTAGTTCACCTCGGACTTGTACTTATAAAGATTAGTCTCACTAGGTAAAGGTTCAAGTAAGCCAGACACCTCTTACCGAAAACACTTGTATATGATTGATGTGAGATATCCAAAATAATTTCTTTGATTTATAAGTTAAATATTTTATTCATGTCGGGGATTGTTGGATTTCTTTTTTGAATAAAATATTCTTTTTGCTTTTCCAACGGGTTTTGACCCAGTCCCTTTTTCAGTTGTGAGTGGCCTGGTTTGTAGGCCACGTGCTATTGGTTGTGGAGAAAAACCAGAGAAGTGGTTTTTGAGGGAATGTGTTGAGTTTTTGGCTTTTGGAAAAAAACCAGTGAAGAGGAAAAAAATTTCAGCTTTTCTTCTTCTTCATTTTTTAACTTTTCTTGGATACTCTCCATCAATTGAAGGGAAAAAAGGGTGGTTTGAGAACTCGTCTTTCTGCACAAGACGACAAGTTGTGTGGTCGTCGAATCTTCGAAGGCGATCGTCGGATTTTCCTGTGCAGATGGCGCGAATTTCCTTTACGGAAAGCGTTTCTAACATGCTTCGACCGTCGAGTAAACTCTCTCTAAATCTTCTATCTTGATATCTCTTTCTACAGTAATTCTTTTAGTAGTGGAAGAGATTGGATTGAGAAGTTTGCAAGCCGGGTATGCTTATTTTGAGAATGAGTAAAATCTGAATATTTTATTATATCTCTTACCATTGTTCTTATTGATATTTGCAACACTAATCATTTTCATCTATAATTGTGGGCAACAAATTGTTGAGTCAGTTTGGCAAAGTTGGATTTAACTTCCATTTGTTGAGTCGCTAGTAGGGCTGTTACGCCGATGTGGCACGTTAAATTTGGCTTTTCCGAGGGTTTGGCAAGCCGGTTGGAGATGCTCTTAAAGAAGTTTTAATTGAGCTATCAAGTGCTACAACTGTGCCCAGATTGAATGTGGTACACTTTTTCCAGAGTGTGATTGCCAAAACTATGATTCGACCCTCAGAGGTTTAGTCGAAATTGTCGTCGCTGTTAACCTAATCCATGGAGGGCTCCTTTTGTGCCCACCTGCTCTGGTTATATCCTGCCATAGGTGTGAGAGAGAAGGAAATGGGAACGTAAAATAGTAATGATGTGGTATTCGATGCTTTGATACCAGTTGATGCGGAGATCGATGCTCTGGTAATCTTTATGGCAATGATCCACTTCAGGCTCGGACTAATCCCTCCAGAAATAAAGCCTGACCCACTCAGCAATTCCCACATCACTCTTGGGTAAATCGAGCGGAGGAGTCGAACCCACAAACTCATCACCAAAGCACTGGTTGCTATCCCCTAGTGGGTCAATTTGGTATAATTCATTTCAGTTGCGACGAACCGCTGATAGTAAGAGAAGGAATAATCAACAAACCAATATGCAATAGAGAAAACAAGTCGAGCATTTCTACAGACAATCCATGGTGCTTACATGTTGAACATCTCATCATTCTTGGCTTGTAGAATTCTATCAACAATCAGTGCGGTTTTTGGCAAAACCAAAACCACACCGCAACACCGAACCGCCACATTGAAACCGTACCGCACCGCAACAATGTACCATTATATAAAACCAAAACCACACCATGCGATGCGGTGTGGTACAGTGCACCGCGGTTTATCATTATAATAGTTTAAACGGTGCAGTTTTATATGGTTATGGTCAAAACTGAAATTGCATCGCACCTCGACGTTTTTATATTTTGGCAAAGCAAAACCACACCATGCAGTACGGTTTACCATGGTTTTCAGCTTTAAACCACACCACTGCCATCCCTAGACAAAGGGCAATGAGCGTGGAGGATCATACAAAGAAAATCATAGTGCGCTACTTAGTCGATACCTATGTGGCAGTCCGTGGTGACTTAGGGAGTCATGACTCATGAGGATTCACACTATTGAAGGTGCATATCAAAACCCAAGATGATCAGGGAAGTGGGTCTCACATTTGAGGCCACGCAGCCTACACCGCCACTGGGATCTACCTTTTATAGGCTTACGAGGTGAATGTGCAAGGATGGGTATCAGAGGTTTAGTCGATGTCTATATTCTATAACATTGATATGGAAATCGGAGTGGATGGCAGTTTCGATAAAACATGCACCGCTGCAGTGGGTTTTACTAAAAAATGCATTCGAACCTCGGGCAGTGATAAAAATTTTCACGATTTGATAGAAATTGGGTCCGTGCGAAACCGCTTCAGCGTTATCAACCATCTGAATTATGATAAAACGTTGAAATGCATGTATCCCAAGAAGGGGGGGGGTGCCAAAGGTAATTGGTGGGTTTTATTTAGCCCCACCCGATGGGAAAAGGGATTTTTTTCAAAATATTATTAAAAAATAAAATAATTAGTTAAATAGCAGTTGACCAAAAGTATTTGTTGGACTAGCGCTCTGATAGCCACATGGCATGTAAGCGCCGAAAAGAGCTTGCCACGTTGGCTGTCTATTTTTTTTCTCGGGTTCACTAATCACTGTCTCCCCTAATCCCACTTCCGCAATAAACTTAACCCTTCTTAAAACCGGTGTTTACAATGCTGGTTTTAAAACCGGTATTCTCATAGCCGGGTTCAAACTCAGGATAAACCCGGTATTTGCACCACCGGGTTTAACCTGCTGTCTGTCCAACTTTCCCCTCAATTTGCTCTCTGTCAAACTTCTTTCAATCGAGCCCTAGTCCCTTAGTCGATACCCGGTGTTGTCATCACCGGGTTTAATATGTTGTATGTCCAACTTTCCCCTCAGTTGGCTCTCTGTTTGCTCTATGTCAAACTTCCCTCAGTCGAACCCCAGTCCCTCAGTCGATACCCAGTGTTGTCATCACCGGCTTTAACCCCACCCTCAAAAAAAAATTACAACAGTCCCAAAAACAGACGCTCTGTCTGCTCTCTATCGAACTTCCGCTCAGTCGATCCTGTGTAAACTCGGTATTGTCACCATAGGGTTTAGGCTTAAACCCAGTGATGACAATACCGGGTTTAGGCTTAGACCTGAAAAAAAAAAATAACAGAGCAGAAAACTACTACATCCTTGTCAAATTAGTGTCTAACTCATATACCAAGTTGTATGGGCTACAAGTTTCAGCCATTTAGGTGTATCTGAATTCAACATGAATCACAACAAAAGAGAGCAGACAGAGCGTCGATACTTAACAAAGTAGACCTGTAATTTACTCATGCTCACAACATATTTCACATACTCACAACAAAAGAGAGAAACCTCTTCACAACAAAAGAGAAACAATATATTTGAAGTCATCACATATATATGCCAATACATTCAGTGTGGCAATACAAAAATGCTATAACTGGATAAAATATGTGAAATTATGTTCTCTGTCTCTTCGATCTAGTACCCTGAGCATGACCTCGGCATCGTCCTCGACCACGACCTGGTGGCCGACCCCGACCTCGACGTGGTACCTCATCCTCAACCTAGGGCTCGGGCTCGGCCTCAACTGCAGCCTCGGGCTCGAGTGTAGCCTCAGCCTCGATCGCAACCACGACTTCGACCTCGGCCTCGGTCTCGACCTCAACTAGTGTCTCCGGCTGTGCCTGCGCATCTGGTAGTGCCTGTGGCTGCACCTCAAGAGGTCCCTCTGGTAGTGGCTCGACCACAACCTGTGTCTACTCAACCTGGGAGGTGGATGTAGTAGCTCTACCTCTCCGGTGATAGTACCGAATAGGCTGCTCGGCCTCAGCTGCTCTGGAGGTAGATGGTCGGCCGGGGTAGCAGGTGCGTGTCTGACCTCCGACGGTGAAGTGAGGTATCGGGCCCGTGGTGCAGTAAATGGCGGTATGCTGTCGATAATCTCAACCATAAATGACAGTATACCATCGATCTCATCCCCGGCCTCCGGAGATAGATCCAAGTAGTAACTTCGACTGAATGCCTGAAGTCTATGGTAGACCGTCTGTAGCATGTCAAACTACAATAACATAATAATGAATATGAATATACTATCAAATGAATATCAGAACTAATAATTTAGGACAAATATAACTTACTTACTATGCGTCGCTCGTATAGCCCTCGTGGTCGGTATACCTCCAGCTGTGGTTGTGGTGGCACCTGAGGAGGTACCTCAGGTTGTGGCTTGTCCGAAGGAGGTCCCTATGGCTGTGGCTCTAGTGGTGCCTCGGGAGGTCCCTCCGGTTGTGGCTCGTCCTCTAGTTGAGCCGGAGGCTGGACCATCGGCTCGTGTCGTCTCGTAATCCACAGTCGAGTAATAGACCAGTACCATTGCATATATATATATATATATATATATATATATATATATATATATATATATATATATATATATATATATATATATATATATATGTGTGTAGCTCGTGCTGGGTCTAGGTCCATGCCCTCGTGCTCGTGATGTGCTGTGTCTCGCCTCGCCTCCCAGGCAATGATGTACCGTGCGTGGTAAACAGACCAATCCTGGGTCGACCGACCCTATGCATCTACCCGATCCACACCCTCCACCGGGTCTAGGATGTGCTATCTCCTGAAACCAAACTGCTTCATAACGCGATCCGGGACATGCATCTCAACTATCTGGAAGCAAATCAGTGATGTCCTCGAATGCCATACGTCCTAACCCTCAGTGCAAATCTGAGGCAAGGCACCAAGGGTCACCTCTGGGTATGGATCCCAGATCACTTGCATCATGTATAATAGGCATTAGTATATACATGATGATCGAGCTTATTCTTATATTTATCCACCCAGAAGTATAAATTAGTATCTGCGACTGTAGTTAGTGATCGAGCTCATTCCTATAGAACTCAAGTGTACCCCTAGGGTTAGTCACGTTACTGTGACTAACACACTACCTAAAATAATATAAAGTTTCATCAGCCATTATATAAGCAATTAAAATATTTCAAAGAACTCAAAAGACACCACTGAAACGACGCTCGTTTGTTCAGTTCGTTTGAAAAACAACCATTCATTTAAAAACTGGTTGGAGGAGAAGGAATTAATCAATACCTCTTCACATTGAATGGTGAATCCAAGTGGATGTGGAGTTTGCGAGATCGGACAGCCATCAAATGCAGTTATTCAGAGAGACTTAGAGAGAAAGAGTACCTCAAAGGATGGCGCTAGGAGGTAGCCTCGTATGACGTTTTCGTCCTTGACCGCGACCTGGAGGCAAGATGGAGAGTAGCAGGGAGGAGGGGCAAGATCGAGGTCAACTGCGGGGAGTGGCAGGGAGGAGGGGATCGTGCGTGAGGTGGAGAGTGGCAGGAAGGAGGGGCGAGTGGAGAGTGGCACAGAGGAGACCAATTTGATCGAGAGAGCAGATGGAGTAAGGGCGGGAGGGGGAGAGAGAGAGACAGAGAGAGTGAGAGAGCAAATGGAGTGAGGACGGGAGCGGGAGAGACAGAGACAGTGAGAGTGAGAGAGCAGATGGAGTGAGGGCAGGAGCGGCAGAGACAGAGACAGAGAGAGTGAGAGAGTGAGATAGAGCAGATGGAGTGAGGGCGGGAGCGAGAGAGACAGAGACAGAGAAAGTGAGAGAGTGAGAGTGAGTGTCACTACAAAAAAAATAGTTTTTACCGACGGACAATATACGTCGGTAAAGTTAGTTTTTCGTCGGTAAAGATTTATCGCGACGGAAGTCATTTCCGTCGCTAGTCTGTCGGGAAAAAAGGCGTCGGGAAAAATCGGCGACGAACAAAAAATATCCGTCGGTATTAATAATTAATACCGACGGATATTTTGTGTCCGTCGATAATATACAAATATTTAATTATAAATATAAAAGATTTTTGTCGACGGAATATTATCGTCCGTCGGTAATATATAAGATTTTTGCCGACGGAATATTACTCTCCGTCGGCAATATATAAGGTTATTACCGACGGACGTTATAAATTTCGTCGCCAATATACAAATTATTTTAAAAAATAAAGTAGCTTATTACCGACGGAAGTGATAAATTCCGTCGGCAAAAAAACATGATTTTTAAAAAAAAATTACTTAAATAATGTTTTTTAATTCCTGTTATTTATAACAATACCATAATATATTCAAATATTACCATAATCGACTAAATCAACTATTACGACAATTTATCAAATAATACCGCAATTTATCAAATAATACCACAATATATTCAAATATTACCATAATTGATTAAATCAACTATTACAGCAATTTATCAAATATTACCACAATACCAGACAATTATAGACAAGGCCAAAAATTGACCACATATTTATTACAAAATTATTTTTACATAATCCAAAACTGAGGGAGGCTGCGTGCCCTAGCTCAACCACCCCACGTCGCCCGACACCAATGTTGGTGCTCTCATCCCCTGACGCTGCATATCCTGCAATTAACATGTATTTGTTAAAAAAATAGTTTATATCTATAGTTGAGAGTCTAAGTGTTGAAATATCAAAAGTTAGTGTGTTTCGGATTTGAAATTGGTTTGGATTCGATCGGATCGTCATCGGATCGGCATCCGATAATTCGTACTTAGAATTATTTGTATTTCAGACTTGCGAGCGAGTTCTAATTGGATATTTTAACAATTTACGCTCCGATTGATCCATTTAGAGTCTAAGCGTTGAAAAATCATAAGTTAGCGTGTTTCGGATTTGAAATTGGTTTGGATTCGATCAAATCGTCATCCGATAATTGATAATTGGAATTATTTTGTATTTCGGACTTGCGAGCGAGTTCTAATTGGATATTTTAATAATTTACACTCCAATTGACCGATTTAGAGTCTAAGCGTTGAAAAATCATAAGTTAGCGTGTTTCAGATTTAAAATAGGTTTGGATTCAATCGGATCGTCATCGGATCGGCATTCGATAATTCGTACTTTGAATTTTTCTGTATTTTGGACTTACGAGCGAGTTCTAATTGGATATTTTAACAATTTACGCTCCGATTGACCTATTTAGAGTCTAAGCGTTGAAAAATTATAAGTTTGTTTGTTTCGGATTTAAAATAGGTTTGGATTCGATCGAATCGTCATCCGATAATTCATACTTGGAATTTTTCTATATTTCGGACTTGCGAGCGAGTTCTAATTGGATATTTTAATAATTTCGAACTTGCAATAGGTTTGGATTCGATCGGATCGGCATCCGATAATTCGTACTTGGAATTTTTCCGTATTTCAAACTTACAAGCGAGTTCTAATTGGATATTTTAACAATTCACACTCCGATTGACCCATTTAGAGTCTAAGCGTTGAAAAATCATAAGTTAGTGTGTTTCGGATTTGAAATAGGTTTGGATTCGATCGAATCGTCATCCGATAATTCATACTTGGAATTTTTCCATATTTCGGACTTGCGAGCGAGTTCTAATTGGATATTTTAATAATTTATACTCCGATTGACCGATTTAGAGTCTAAGCGTTGAAAAATCATAAGTTAGCATGTCTCGGATTTGAAATAGGTTTGGATTCGATCGGATCAGACAATTCGTACTTGGAATTCTTCTGTATTTCGGACTTGCGAGCGAGTTCTAATTGGATATTTTAACAATTTACGCTCTAATTGGCCGATTTAGAATCTAAGCATTGAAAACTCATAAGTTAGCGTGTTTTGGATTTGAATAGGTTTGGATTTGATCGGATCATCATCGGATCGGTATCCGATAATTCGTACTTAGAATTTCTCCGTATTTTGAACTTGCGAGCGAGTTCTAATTGGATATTTTAACAATTTACACTCTGATTGACCCATTTAGAGTCTAAGCATTGAAAAATCATAAGTTAGTGTGTTTCGATTTGAAATAGGTTTGGATTCGATCGGATCGTCATCAGATCGGCATCCGATAATTCGTACTTGGAACTTTTCTATATTTCGGACTTGCGAGCGAGTTCTAATTGGATATTTTAACAATTTACGCTCCGATTGACCGATTTAGATACTAAGCATTGAAAAATCATAAGATAGCGTGTTTCGGATTTGAAATAGGTTTGGATTCGATCGGATTGGCATCCGATAATTCGTACTTTAAATTTTTTCGTATTTCGGACGTGCGAGCGAGTTCTAATTGGATATTTTAACAATTTACACTCCGATTGATCGATTGAGAGTCTAAGCATAGAAAATCATAAGTTAGTGTGTTTCGGATTTGAAATAGGTTTGGATTCGATCGGATCATCATCGGATCGGTATCCGATAATTCGTACTTGGAATTTTCTGTATTTCGGACTTGTGAGCGAGTTCTAATTGGATATTTTAATAATTTACGCTCCGATTGACCCATTTAGAGTCTAAGCATTGAAAAATCATAAGTGAGCGTATTTCGGATTTGAAATAGGTTTGGATTCGATCGGATCGTTATCGGATCGACATCCGATAATTCGTACTTAGAATTTTTCTATATTTCGGACTTGCGAGCGAGTTCTAATTGGATATTTTAACAATTTACGCTCCGATTGACCGATTTTGAGTCTAAGCATTAAAAAATCATAAGTTAGCGTGTTTCAAATTTGAAATAGGTTTGGATTCGATTAGATTGGCATCCGATAATTTGTACTTTGAATTTTTTCGTATTTCAGACTTGCGAGCGAGTTCTAATTGGATATTTTTACAATTTACGCTCTGATTGACCGATTTAGAGTCTAAGTGTTGAAAAATCATAAGTTAGCGTGTTTCGGATTTGAAATAGGTTTGGATTCGATCGGATCATCGTCGGATCGGTATCCGATAATCCGAACTTGGAATTTTTTCATATTTCGGACTTGCGAGCGAGTTCTAATTGGATATTTTAATAATTTACGCTTCGATTGACCCATTTAGCGTCTAAGCGTTGAAAAATCATAAGTTAGTGTGTTTCGGATTTGAAATAGGTTTGGATTCGATCGGATCGTCATCGGATCAGTATCCGATAATTCGAACTTCGAATTTTTTCGTATTTTGGACTTGCGAGCGAGTTCTAATTAGATATTTTAACAATTTACACTCCGATTGACCGATTTAGATTCTAAGCGTTGAAAAATCATAAGTTAGCGTGTTTCGGATTTGAAATAGGTTTGGATTCGATCGGATCATCATCGGATCGATATCCGATAATCCGAACTTGGAATTTTTTTCGTATTTCAGACTTGCGAGCGAGTTCTAATTGAATATTTTAACAATTTACGCTCCGATTGATCGATTGGATATTTTTTCGTATTTCGGACTTATGAGCGAGTTCTAATTGGATATTTTAACAATTTACGCTCCGATTGACAAATTTAGAGTCTACGCGTTGAAAAATCATAAGTTAGCGTCTACGCGTTGAAAAATCATATAGAGAATATTGTAGAGAGTGATTGTCACAAAACAATACTCTCTATGGCATTCTCCCTATAATAAATTCTCTACATAACATTGTCCCTATAACATTCTCTACTATATTCTGAATAATATTTCCTCTCTACTATATTTTCTACAATATATTCTCTATATAATGATCTCTACTACATTCTTACTACATATATACACTCTACACTCTCCATTACATCTTTCTACTATATTCTCTTTGTATAATCGTAAAAAGTACCAATTGCATGAGTGAATTTAAAATAATTTGCACTTACAAAGCTTCAGTCAAAGTTTACCTGTATGCCAGCATAACTGCAGAGATAGAAATCGAACTCCGTTGGGTGGCATATTGTTGTGTCCACTACAAATGTCACATGAGGGAGATATCCCTCTTCCAACGAGGCACACACCTAGCATGATTAAAAAACAAAATTCTATCATTTAAAAGAAAAACAGAGGCTACATCATTACCATGAGAGAGAGAGAGAGAGAGACCATTTGCTTGCTTACTAGATGTAAGCAATGAAACAAATACTTACCTTTCGAATCGCATCCATTTCATAGAGCAGGACATGATTGAATTGCCCTTCGCTAACACCGTCCCTGTGATATGTAGACACATGTTAAGAGAAGCTTCCACATGGGAGGCATAATCACAATAGTGAGAAAAAAAAATAGTAAGCAATGTTCCACCTGTAGAATATGATTCTATGAGGCCTTTGCCGCATCGATCGATAGAAGGCGACTAAAAGCTCTCTGGGTAACAATCAAAGTAATAGCTATAAATAACTTGGTTCATAATCTTTAGTTAGAGCATGTTTTAGTTACAACATACCGGATCAGCAGTCTTCGATGACATAAACAACCTCGGAAGCCTGTCCCTAAGCGGGAAGTATAGGAGAACATTTGCAGATACATTTTTCTTCCTTCGATTGGTACTAGACTCGGCATCCGTGCCTATGCCACCTTGCAAATCATGTATCACACCCTGCATGTCATCGCCATCGTCCGTATTAATATTATCATCATCGCCCTAAACAAGCATATTCGCGAGCCCAAACGAGTCGAGCTTTGGTCTGCTTAAGCTTGGCTCGTTTATTAAACATAACCCTAACGTAAATCTAATCCTAACCCTAATCCTAAACCTAAACCTAAACTCTAAACCCTAACCTAAACGTAAACCATAAACCTAACCCTAATCCAAAACTTAAACCCTAAACCTAACCCTATTCCAAAACTTAAACCCTAAACCTAACCTCAACCCTAAACCTAACCTAAACCCCACCCTAAACCCTAACATAAACCCTAAACCTAAACTAAACCCATGCTAAACCCTAAACCTTAAACCCTAACAAATATATAGACTTTCTGAAAATGAATGTATACTCTTTCTAATATAGACTTTCTGAAGACGAATATACTCTTTCTAAGTATTTGAAAATCATAAGTTTTCGAGTTTCACATTTTCAAGTTGGTTTGGATTCGATCGGATCGTCATCGGATCGCATTCGATAATTCGTACTCATATGGTTTTTTGTATTTCCGACTTACGAATGAGTATTTAGTAGATATTTAAGATTTTGTTATCGGATTGACTAATTTAGAGACTAATTTAGAGACTAAGTATTTACTGAGCTTGTTCGTGAGCTACTAATTTTAAAAACTATATTTTCCCCCATGCAATTCAGTTTTAATCAGATAAAAAGGATCAAATAAGGAAATTAAGTAGTTGATAAAAGGGTATAAACCCTTACCTAAACCTAATATAAACCCTTACCTAAACCTAAACCTAAACCATAAACCTAACTCTAAACCTAAACCCTAAACCTAAACACTAAACCTAACCCTAACCCTAATCCTAAACCTAAACCCTAAACATAACCCTAACCTAAACCTAACCCTAACCCTAATCCTAAACCTAAACTCTAAACCCTAACCTAAACCTAAACCATAAACCTAAACTTAATCCAAAACTTAAACCCTAAACCTAACCCTAATCCAAAACTTAAACCCTAAACCTAACCTCAACCCTAAACCTAACCCTAATCCAAAACTTAAACCCTAAACCTAACCTCAACCCTAAACCCCACCCTAAACCCTAACATAAACCCTAAACCTAACCTAAACCCCATGCTAAACCCTAAACCTTAAACCCTAACAAATATATACACTTTTTGAAAATGAATGTATACTCTTTCTAATATATACTTTCAGACGAATATATACTCATTCTAAAGACGAATATATACTTGTAGGGACCTTAGTTAATATCGCAAATTATGGTGTCTAAAAACTACATTTTGCTCCCATTCAATTCAATTTTGATAAGATAAAAATTACCAAATGAGGGAATTAAGTAGATGACAAAAGGGGTATTGTGCTAACATTTCAAACTTTAGAATGCGATTTGGAACAAAATAAACTAAGGGGGAGAGGGAGGAGGAGGAGGAGCTCACCGGAGATGGAGAGGGAGGCCTCGAGGAGGAGGAGGAGCAGTGGCTCCGGCGGAGGGGACGTCGAGCAGCGTCGCCGGTCGGTGGCGCGCGGAAGGGGAGGGGAGGGGTGACCGGAGGCACGAGGGAGAGGAGGGGTGGCCGGAGGCGCAAGGGAGGAGAGGGGTGGCCAGCCGGAGGCACGTGAGGGAGGGGAGGAAGGCCGGGAAGGGGGGGGGGAATTAGATCGAGAGAGAGGGGGGGGGGGGGGTATTTAGATCGAAACAGAAAGGGGGATCGGGGAGTTATAAAATCACAGGGTTTTTACCGACGGACAATATATATTCCGTCGGTAAAAAGTAGTTTTATACCGACAATTACTCTTTTTCTGTCGGTAATTAAAATGCTAAAAAAAAATTAAAATTTATGTATTAATATTACCGACGGAATAAACCTTTACCGTCGGTAATATTAGTTATACCGACGGATATATAGTTACCGTCGGTAAAAATAAACAAAAAAAAATTAGCAAAATATAAAATATATTATTAGCGACGGACTTTTATATTACTGTCGGTAATAACATATATTACCGACGGACGTAATATTTTCCGTCGGTAAAGGTATATTACCGACGGATAATATATAACTGTCGGTAATAAATATGAAAAAAAAAATTAAAAAAATCAAAGTATTATTACCGACGGAAAATATTATTACCGTCGGTAAAATATATATTATTACCGACGGTAATAGAAATTTCCGTCGGTAAAAAACATATTTCTTGTAGTGTGTGTTATATTAATAAAGGGGGGCTCTGTTGTAATTTATTTTTGAGGGCTGAGGTTAAACCCGGTGATGACAACACCGGGTATCGACTTTGGGACTGGGGCTCGATTGAGGGAAGTTTGACAGAGAGTAAACAGAGAGCAGACTGAGGAAAAAGTTGGACAGACAGCAGGTTAAACCCGGTGATGCAAATACCGGGTTTATCCCGAGGTTTGAACCCGGCTATGAGAATACCGGTTTAAAACCGGCATTATGAACACCGGTTTTAAGAAGGGTTAAGTTTATTGCGGAAGTGGGATTATGAGGGACAATGATTAGTGAACCCGGCAATACAGATGCCGAGTTTACCTGAACTCGAAAATAAATAAATAAACAGTCGACGTGGCAAGCGCATTTCGGCACTGACATGCCACGTGGCTGTCAGAGCGCTAGTCCGACAAATACTTTTGATCAACTGCTATTTAACTAATTATTTTATTTTTTAATAATATTTTGAAAAAAATCCCATTGGAAAATTTTCAGCTTTTTTTTATTTTTTCGGCTTGATCGTAATCCCCAGCTACGTTCGAACGGTTGGTGGAAGGTGGCGGGGATGGTGAAACTTTATGCACCCTAATTACTTAGCCTTCTATTTCCGGATAATTCCCATTAATTAATCCCCAGAGCAGTTATAGCCTCCCTATTTCTGGCGATTCTGAAATTTCCTCGCAATTTCCAACCTTTTTTTTATTTATTTTTTGCCCCTCGTGGGACTCGAGCGCTTCCATATAAAATCATCGGCTCCCTCGCCCGCATCGATCATTGTCATCTCAGTCTTCTAGGTCAGAGGATTGCAGCAAAAAAAATTTCTTGAGGTCAGAGGAATCGATCCTTCTCTCCTGCTCGATTTTTCTTTTCTTGTTCTTTATTGGATTTGTTTGTTTAATCGCATGCGTGGATATTAGGGTTCGGAAAGTTTACGAGGATCAAGATTAGGGTTTGATTGGGAACTGCAGATTATTTTCGGGAGAGAAGTTGGTGTGATTGAAAATTTTGATGTCATTGGCGTCACCTTTTCATCTTCTTTAATCGGGTTTGGTTGGTGGAATGTTTGATTATTGGTCATTCTATGAATTTGTGGGTGGTTTGATGACCTTTTCAGGATTATTAAATAGGCCGAGGTTGTTTACCAAACAAAATAAAAGTTAGGGTGAATTGCACTTTGCCCCCCCTGAAGTTTAGCTCAAAAACAGTTAACCCCCCTGTGGGTTTATTTTGTTCCAAATCGCACCCTAAAGTTTGAAATGTTAGCACCATACCCCCTTTTGTCAACTACTTAATTTCCTCATTTGGTAATTTTTATCTGATCAAAACTGAACTGAAGGGGGCAAAATGTAGTTTTTTTAACTATAAGGGGTTTA
The DNA here is from genome assembly GCA_947650365.1 of Chamaelirium japonicum. Classification (NCBI taxonomy): domain Eukaryota; kingdom Viridiplantae; phylum Streptophyta; class Magnoliopsida; order Liliales; family Melanthiaceae; genus Chamaelirium; species Chamaelirium japonicum. Next base: position 27,328,749 of record OX393558.1, on the reverse strand, counting down.
AGTTTTTTGAGCTAAACTTCAGGGGGGCAAAGTGTAATTTACCCCCAAAAAAAAAGAGAATAAATTAAGTAGGCCGAGATTACATATTTTATTGGTCCTATACCTTCCTCCACAGTCTAATTCGTGATATCGGTATCCTTAGTTCGAGTATTTTGTTTTGTAGTTCTTTCGTTTGCGTCAAGGGACTTCTTTTATTATTTATTATATTCGTGTTCTCTTAAGAAGGATTAGAAGATGATCTTGCCTTTCTTCTTCTGTATTGATTCGATGTCTGGTAACTGTTGTTCCATGAATCCGACTGTGCTGCGTACATTATTATAATCCCAACCTTCATCAGCATCATCATCAGCATCGGCATTAATCATGTAGGTCGTATCCCGTTAAGATGGGTTGATTATTGAGCACGAGTTCAATAATGATGGCTTCAGAATACATTTGAGTGACAGTCAACCTGATGACGTACGGACATATTATAATCTCATCCTTGCTTATGGTAGATGTTCACCCCATGAATCCTATCCATTTATATGAAACATATTATTAGCCATGATTATACGAGTGTATATTGAACTTCTTTTCAAATTCTACAACGGGCTCATGTTAAGTTTCGATTTTAGGGGTTTTTTTTTGCATATAACTCCCTGAGAAATATCGATATTACAATTAACCTCATTGTTTTGTAAGTTTCACCCTCTTGCGTATTCTAACATTTAATAAAATCCCCCCACCATCCCTTTTTGCCCTTCAGTTAGCGGAATAAAACTCAAAATGTGGGGGGCAAAAAGGCAATGGGGGGGGGGGGGGGTTTATTAAATGTAAGAATATGTAAGGGGGTTATTCATAAAACATAAAAGATGTAGGGGTTATTTATAATATTTATTAGGGGGTTATGTGCAAAAATCCCTAGATTTTATACGAACGTCGTTGCCAACTTTCTTCTGTAAGAATATAGAATGCACGGCATATTCATCAATATATGACATCCATATGACATGGACTACCGAATACTTGAAATTCGATATCATCCTTTTCATTAAACATAGATATATTTTATATTATTAGTTGTAGTAGGGGAGGAATTTATTTCGTCCAAATATTGTTTTTAAAATTTGAGTTTCTTTTGTATCTTGAGACATCTCTATGTTTTTTTTTTTTTAAGGAATCCACTTTTACATCCTCTTTATTTAGATTTTAGACTGTTCCACAGCCAACACATTTTGTTGAGATAAAGCTTGCAGCTTGTTGTTACCATATTTCATTTCCATTTCGCCTACTATGTTAGACAACTTTCTATTTGCACTTCACATTATTAAAGAAATGTTTCTGAGGGCCACCAGAAGATTATTTAATTGACCACTTGGTTGTAGCAATAATCGTATTGTATGGTACTTGATTCTATGTTGGTTCTGGGATTAATGACTTGATTGACATCTTATTTGTAACTTCACTGCCTGCTCTTAGTTTTATTGTTCATTCAGTTATCCATTCATTCTGTCATGTTAACAGAAAATGGGCGCGGCGTTTGGTTGTCTGCAAGTTGATCAGTCAACAGTAGCCATTAAAGAAACTTTTGGGAAGTTTGAAGAAGTTCTTGAGCCTGGATGCCACCTCTTGCCATGGTGTTTGGGAAGAAGGGTTGCTGGTTTTCTTTCGTTGCGTGTGAGTCAGCTTGATGTTCGTTGTGAAACAAAGACAAAGGTTTGTGGTATTGCCTCGATCTGTCTCATCAGCTGTCTTTTATGCATTATTCTCTTTTGGATTTTTTTTCACCTAATAGAAAGAAATGTTTGAACTTTAAGTCCACACGGTTTTACCATATAGTAATTTAGAGGGGGGTAAGTCAAATTGGGGGGGTAAGTCAAATAACGATTAAAAGGGGTGTGACTTACTAATTAGCATATAATTTTGGAGGGGTAAGTCAAATTTGCCCTATAATTATTTATTTATTTAATAAATTATATTTTAATATATTATGTTATATACTTTCGGACAAACCAGGTCAACTTGTCTGAATTGCTAAACCGGATTGAAAACGGATAACCCGGGATATCCAAACTAGGATTTCGGACAAGAAATCATTGTCCGAACCCGTTTTTTCCGGGTCAGACCGAGTCAATTGGACAGGTCAGACAAAAACTTGCCACCCCTACTCATAGTATACACGGTATATACTTAATGGGCTACTGACTACTGTTTACCAATCTGATTTTTGTCCACGTAGCAGCCTAGCAGGACACAATTCCCAATTTAACTATTTGACTGCCTTGAATACATTATTTGTTTATTGCTTTTGAATTCCGTTTTTACTGAAGATGCAAAATTATAATGTAGTCAAATGAGGCTGACATTTATATTTCTTTTTGGCTCTTCAGGATAATGTATTCGTGACTGTTGTTGCTTCTATTCAATACCGCGCTATGGCTGAAAAGGCAGCCGATGCCTTCTATAAGCTTAGCAACACAAGGGCGCAAATCCAAGCCTATGTTTTTGATGGTATGCTTGCCCAACTTAAATTAAGATCACTGACATATTCTTCTTGTATATAGTAATCGCACATCTTGTTGGATACTTATAGACATGAACATGTTTGTTGCATACTTGCATGTCTTCGATTAGAAGAGAACTGTGGAACATGCATCTCGAGGAACTGATCTGTTCTTCCTCGTATTATGCAGATAACATTCTCTACTTCTCGATTAACAAATGCTGATGCATCAATACAACTTTGTAAGGGAAGCACGTCAGATTCTATAATGTGATTGGTCTAATGTATCTCTTCCCAACAATTGGCTCAATCTTATGAATAATCCCCATCTAGGAGTCTAGTCAGTTTGGACAGGGTCACCAGTCACGTTTACTCAACACCTAAAACCAAAAATAACTACGAAAAGAAGTGTGATGTTTTGATTTCTTCCAAAAATCATAATGAATTGTACGTGGAATTACATATACCCTCTACCTTCCGGATCAATGTGCATGGATTTTTTATTCTGATTAGTATTCTTATTATATTTAGTTTGTGTCCAGTGGACATATCCTGACCACAGTAAAACTGATCTCTTAGCACATAAGCATGGATCATATATTTTCCCTTGATAGGGAAATTTTCTCCTTAGAACCTGTATGATTTCTTAATTGCATATATGCATGCATGTGTATTGGATGGAATTAAACTATGTTACTTGTTGGGTTCCATGAAATCTCCCCGTTTTTTTCGCTTATGCTTGTTATGGAAGGCATATAAGTTGAAGATTCAGAAAGGTAAATTTTCCAAGTTTCACCTCTTTGTATATTGGTGCATGAAATATACTGAAAATGAATCCCAAGTTATTATAGCCTGCCTTCTCCACTTAGTTGTTGAATATTCGCAAAACATGGTCGGTTTTTATATAATAAAAAATTTGAGGCATGCTTTTGCATGTAAAGTGATACTAGTCTTTATAAGTCGTACAATAATGATGGCTTAGTATGTACCCTCATTGGTTTAACCTTGTTTTAGGAAATACTTATGGTGGATATACTCAAATGGAAGTGTCAAAGTAAAAAAATTAGGTAGCAAACTAGCGACATGAAGATGATATGTTGGTGATAATATCATAATAATTAACAAATTTGAAGAAGCGATGAATATCTCCCTAACATATCCATTCTTCTGTGACCAAGATCAAACTAAAGTGGTATTGTCACAAACCAATGCGACTTGTGAAACCAGATTATAAAAATTCATTAGACCAAAAAGGATAATACTGAGTCAACGGTGCAAATTGGGTTCTAAGATGTTAAGGAGGAAGTAGATCAGAAAGAGAGAAGATAAAGAAGCTGACGAAAGAGAGGCAAAAATGAAAGACCACATACTCTTGTCAAGGAAAAAATATCCTCTTACCATAAGTGAAGCCTTTACATTCCTACAATACAAGCACCAAAATAATTCAAACTCGACGTTTGAAAGATGATAGCATGCTTTTCCTTCTAAACTCGCAAAGGTTTGTTATGAAGTTAACGTCCACTTAGCAATGCACATAGACGCAATTCGGATTGGTTCCGGTTTGGCCTCGAACCAAACCAAACCGACCCGAGTTGCACCCCTAGGATGAATGTATCTTCTCAGACTCTCAGTCACTATGCAACAGAAAAATGTACTGCAAATACAAAACATACTGCGCTTTTTTTTCTTTTGATTGCCTATACATTGACTTTATAAAAGATTACTATTGGAGGAACATTGTACAGTTAGTGTAATAACAGTTAATCTTGCTCGATACTTAGCACGGTTAGTATAATAGATTAATAATAGCTGACGCATCTCTTCAGCTAACAAACATGTGTCTGTCTTTTTAGTCATCAGGGCTAGCGTTCCAAAGCTGAATCTAGATGATGTATTTGAGCAGAAGAACGATATCGCAAAATCTGTGGAGGAAGAACTTGAGAAGGCAACTGGTTCATTTTCTATTATTATTGCACTATTTTGCTCTGATAATGGGCATTGAATTCATGTGCTTACGGATTTATGCAGGCCATGTCAACATATGGATATGAGATAGTCCAAACACTTATTGTCGATATCGAGCCAGACGAGCATGTCAAGAGAGCAATGAACGAGATAAATGCAGGCAAGTATACCTTTTTATAGCTTGGACTGTAGAATGTACAAAGAGTTCTCCATATTTTATAGGGTAAATTACATAAAACCCCCCTAAACTGTTACCCATTTTCCCGTTACCCCCCTGAACTAAAAAACCAAACTGAATACCCCATATACTTTGAAATGTCCTAACTTAACCCCCTTTTATATGAGTGCATCTTGCTCATATAATAGTAAATTGTTATGTTTCCCTCAATGGTTTACCCCTCTAGATAGTTGATAGTTCAGGGGGTATTTTGTTCGGTTTTTTAGTTTAGAGGGGTAATGTGAAAATGGGTAATAGTTTAGGATGGTTTCATGTGACTTGATAGTTTTCGAGAGACACGTAACTTTGAAGTTATATGATCTAACGTAAATCAGCCTTTCTTTCATAACGAAGATTGAAGTTTTTTAAATATGATCAAACTTTGAAGCAGTTCCATGTTTTTTTCCATAAACTTTATCGAACTGCTGAAACAGATGTACTTGCGTGGTACGTAATGTTTTTTTTTCTTTCTTTTTTTTGTAACGGTACAATTAATTGTTGCAACAGCTGCGAGGATGAGGGTGGCGACGAACGAGAAAGCCGAAGCTGAGAAGGTGCTGCAGATCAAGCGGGCGGAAGGGGATGCGGAGTCCAAGTACCTGGCAGGGCTGGGCATCGCACGCCAGCGCCAGGCCATTGTGGACGGGCTAAGGGACAGCGTGCTCGCCTTCTCAGTCAACGTGCCGGGGACCACGTCGAAGGACGTGATGGACATGGTCCTCGTGACCCAGTACTTCGACACCATGAAGGAGATCGGCGCCTCCTCCAAATCATCCTCCGTGTTCATCCCGCACGGGCCCGGGGCCGTGAGGGACATCGCCTCTCAGATCCGAGATGGACTCCTGCAGGCCAACACTGGTACTAGCCAGTGAAGAAGCCGGGTTGCTTACTTTCTTATGGTTGGTGGGGAAGACTGAAGTTGATCAGATTATTTGCTTGGATTTGTTAGTATGATAAGGGTTCAGTTGAGTAGGAAAAACCACTGATTGCTTTGATATGAATGCTTTTAGATGCTGCTGCTCTTATTTTGATTCCTTGTTGGGTGCTTTGAGGTTCTATGTTGGGTCTTGCACTATTTTATTGAGAAGGGAACTAAAAAAACTATATAAGCTTGTGGCCACACTTCATCTGCTTTGATCATTGAAAGTGGAACTGGCTGTGCCCTGAAACAAGCTGGCTAAGCCCTGTGGTTAACCACACTGCATTCCTCCCGAGCGATCGCAGGATCGAATCCCGGGTTTGTTTTACACTGTGCGGCATATAAATAAAGTGGTGCGCTTATGGGGAGAAATAAAGCTCGGTTTTTAGCGAGGGAAAAAAATACTTTGTGCTACTGCAGTTGCAGGCTTCGAAATGTGCTCTCTTGTACAATGGCTCTTCAAAATCTCTCTCTCTCACTCACACACACACACACACACACAAATAGATGAAGATTGGGTCTTGCATAGATCCAAGCTCATAAAGGAGGGTCATAAACTTCTATAGTGAGAAATTCAAAAGAGGAGAGGAGGATGGTATGACTTGTTAACTGCAGGTGTGCTGTGAAATCCCTGATCATAAACATACATTGCAATGATCATTCACGAACTAACTACCAAAATAACTGAGAAAATGAAATATAATGAGATCTCATGATCCACCAATGACAATGAGAGATCGTCTTCATTGGCAAAGAAGGCTAGTTATCATGGAATTCATGAGAGAACTAGTGTTTTCCCATTAGATGTACTAGAATTCTGCACGTGCAATGCACATGAGAGAGAGAGAGAGAGAGAGAGAAAGAGAGAGAGAGAGAGAGAGAGAGAGAGAGAGAGAGAGAATGCGATTTTTTTTGTAGGGGCTGAAAAAGCTCCCTTTTTTTTTGCTCCTTAAATTATTCTACCAGGGGCGTAAATAAAATTTTTTTTTACAAGGTCCTCTCTTTATAAAATAAGATGAGAGAGAGAGAGAGAGAGGGGGGGGATTACTCTTCTCTCTCTTACCATTTTTTTAAGATGATGGGGATTTGAAGAAAGAAAAAAAAAAGCTAAACCCCATTTTTTTGGGGGTTATCCACGTTAGCTCCTCTAAAAGGTTTTTGTTTAACGTTAAGGGTATGTAAAATTTGAACTTAACGTTAAGCCCCTTAGTTGGACTTTGGCTAACACGAGCTCTTTCTTCCACGCATATGTAATAACAAAATTTTTTAAATGATAATTTTTCAACTACAAATAATGTATAACAATCGTAGCAAAGAGTAACAATTGGTAAAGAACAAAAGTTTGCTAGTTTTGGCTGACGCGGGCTCCTTCTACCGTGCACATATAATAACGGAACTTTTAAAATGACAATTTTAGCCCAACATATAAAGTGTAACAATAGTAGCAAAAAAGTAACAATCCGTTAGAAAAGAGTAACAATTTGATATAATAAAATATCTTAATTGTCGATTGATGTTGCTGTATTTCTGCTTATCTGGTCACAATGTGATTTTTTTTTGTAAAAAAAATATTTCTAATTATGTGAAACCAAACTAATTCTATCGCACACATAAAGTGTAACCATTGGTAAAAAAAATTAACTATTTGGTCATTTGAAAGAATAAAAAAAAATTTGATAAAAATATATTAATTTTTTTTTATGGTTTTAAATCGATAAATCTAAAGTGATTTCAATTGATTTTCATGCAAAAATGGTTCGTGTTAAGTTAATGGCAAGAAATATAAATTTAGTAAACTTGGGCTGGATATTATTGTCTCATTTTCTATTTCGTTCAGCGGGATTTCGTGAGGTAGCTATTGCAATACTAGACTTATAGGAGGGCTTATTGCAAGTTGATACCTTTGTGGAGGAGTTATCACCAAGTCCCCCTTTATTATGTATACAAGGGGGCAACAATGGGTATTGAATTTATTGTGCCATAAAAAGATTGGACCTCCCCCCTGATACTCTTTTTTTTATTATTTATACAGAGTTAGCAGTGGATATTAAACTCAAGACAAAATCTTTTTACATGTCTCCATTGATCTCTTTTATTTCTTAAAGCAGGTCTCCATTGAACTTAAAGCAGTTCTCCATATCTCCATTGATCTCTTTTATTTCCTTTTTTAAAAAAATAAAAAAAAGAGATCAAAGTTATGTGACCAAATCTGTCCTCATCACATTCATCAGTACAAAACTGTACTACATCAATTGTACATTCCATTGAAACTTTTTTTTCTTTTGTAGAAATTAATGTGTGTGTGTGTGTGTGTGTGTGGGGGGGGGGGGGGGGGGTGTTCAACAACAGGCCTCCGGGAGACACCACAGCCCATCGCAAGCAACAAGACTGCCACCCGGGAGGTTAACAACCACCACCACCAGACGGAGAAACGGGCACAGGCCCGCTAAAACAAACATCGTACCAAACTTACAATGAAACATCAACACACACAGGCTCTTCATCGCAAACCACACATCACGGTGTTTTGTAATAACATGATAAATCAACAGTAGATTTCGAGGATGTGCCTAGTCACTGGAATAGTCGTCCTCGCCATCCTCATGCTCCTTCACAGCCTTCTCTATGAACCTCCTCCGTACCCCTTCTCTGACAGCCTCCGAGGAGTCGCTCCCCCTTTGGCCGTCGTTGAGCACCGGATCCGACTGGCAAAGGGCCAACGCAACAGCTGTAACACGAAAACAACTAGTCTCAGTACAACCACACATCTTAGACGATGATCAGTTAGCAGCTTCAGGTCTTCCACATGAGATGGAATGGATTTTTTTGATACTTTTTTTCTGGGTAATAATTTAGATGGCATGACATGAATCAGGCATGTTATGCCATCTAAATGCAGGCAAACGAAAGGGTAGTGACTTTTACCATGACACATGAACATGTATGTTTCACCGGGCCATCGCACAACTTTTCTATCCCATAATACTATAGAGCAGGACTCGGGCAAGTTTTGTTTACCACAGCTTTAAATTGTGAATAAATAAGATTTGGATGTGTTTTCCAAGAAAAGAATCAAGTTCGAAAACTGATTGCTCCTTCACGGTCTCTTCAGCTATTTACTAACTATCCCCCACTTATGTTCCCCAGTTTGATGGTTTACAGAACATCCACCCCAACGAAGGTAAGCAATGAAAACAAACCCTTTCCAGTCTTCCAAATTTTCATTAAAAAATTCTCGATCCGTTTTCAAGATTTCAACTTTCAAAGAACCTTTTGATTCCAATAATTACTAAGCAATTAATTAAGCACCAATGCTACTTGGATTACAAACAGGCCTAGTGGAAGTGGTGAATTAGCAGTCCTCCCAGTGCCTGCTTTGTAGTTTCTTCTTTAAATTATGATTATATTCTCTAAACCTCTTGACAGCATCAATCCTATTATTCACACTATTACATATTAAGAAAACATCCATAGAATAGAATATCTGAAGCATTGTTCAAAAACTCGAAACTCGGACTCAACTCGAAAGTCAACCGAGTCGAGTAAACTCGGTCTGACTCTCAAAATTTGACCGAGTTGAGTCCACCCGGTCCGACTCGACCGAGTTTTACTGAGTTTAAAACCATTCATCAGAAGTATGTAGCATGCTTGTTAGCTGAAATGAGGGAGGCAAGGCAGCCTTTGGAAAAGAGAGGGGGGGGGGCTCTTCGGCATGTGTTACGGATGCTTTGGGCCATATAGTGAAGAAAGAACTATGAGATGTAGAAGACCGGGCAATGAGCAATGAAGAGGTGTTGGCTATGATTTGGAGAAAAGGAATAAGTGGTGAGGCCGGTGAAATGAGGAATACATCAAGGGTATGAAGTTTTTCAGGGTCCTGGTTACTAAACAAACCAAATTCATTTTCTTATAATAAATAACAAAAAATAATTTGAGACGTGAAAGCACAAATGCGTTACTTTTGTATTGGAGCCATCCAAAAAAAACCTTACAGAAGCCACCTCTTTGCTACAGCCCATTTCAGCTAATGGGATCGAGAAGAAATAAGGAATCCTATTTGCTCAAGTCTACCGGATTTAGTTATTTCGCCTTGCCCAAAAGAGAATATCTATTCACTAATGATGCCTCTTCATATTCCAAATTAAATTACAACGATTGTCGTTGTCAGGGGCACCTATAATGGAAATTATCAAAGCTAAAAAAATTTACTAAAGAACGCAACCCAATCATGCTTAAGTATAACCTAATATGCTATTGGGGCATTTATAGCTCACAAGAAATGGCAACCTACCACTCTCTAAATATATTTGTTGTATAGCAAATTAGCAATGGCTTGAGTATTGATAAAATTCAACTTGTGCACACTATTCAACAACCTCTCCATAAAAGCAAACAAGGTGTGTGTGCGTGCGTGTGTGCGGATTGTTTGAGGAAGCAAATACTAATTATTTATGATAAAGTTATTTGTCAGTCCAAAAGTTATGATTTGCAGAAAACTAATCAACCTCAAACTTAGCAAATAATGGTTGTCGAGTCACTGTAGTGATAAGATTGGACGCTTAACATCTACAATAGATTGCATTTCTTGCTGATCTACCTTCTTACAATATGCACTCCATGTTGGATAGTGATTGAAAATGCTCTTCCTCTTCTACAAGTAGCAAACAATTGTATCTATATAATTTGACTTCACATACTGCATGTAGTACTTACTACTCCTTAAGGAATTGGCAAATTTCAATTGTTTGGAGGACTGGGACCTATGAAGCACAGACACGGGTACGGCGACACGACACGACACGACACGGACACGGCGACACAACATTTCTTCAAAAATGTAGGACACGACACGGCTAGGACACGGCAATTAATATTTATTATTTTATATAAATAATATATAATACATGAATACTACATAAAGATGCTTAATTTAGAAGAATAATTCATAAAACATGCTCCAATTAGATGGGAAATTACTTTATGGTTATGTTTAAGAAATTTCAATGGTAGAACAATACCCAATTTGACAACTACTAAATTTTTCTTTTGGTAATTTCAACGATTCAGTCTAATCAAAATTGAATTGAAGAGGGCAAAATGAAGTTTATTTACTATGGGGTCGGGTTTGGCACTATGAGATACTCACTAGAGGTCATAAGGGGTAATGACAACTATCCAATAAAGTTCACAAAATCCACAAAGGTCTAGAATTATTGCTAAAAGATTAGCTTAATATTTGTAAGAAAAACCCTATTAATTATATCCTATGATGTTATAACCTTAGAGTATATAAGTTAAAGCCAAATCTTAATCACAATTGTCCATTACACCAAGCCCCAAACAAATCATCCAACTCATCCCTGATCCCATGCAAACAACGTCCCTACCGTGTCCCAGCCGTGTCCTGGCCGTGTCCCTGCCGTGTCCCAGCCGTGTCCGGCAGTGTCCTGGACAAAAAAAAACCAGGACACTTCGGAGCCGTGTCCGACAAGTGTCCGGGCCGTGTCCGAGCCGTGTCCGTGTCCGACACGTGTCCGACACGGACACGGGGCCCTCTACGAAGTGTCCGTGTTTCATAGACTGGGACCATACCCGCGGCATGGGCGTGAGTGGTCTGTAGGGCCGCTCACGCAAGTGCCATGCATGGGCACATGTATGTTGATTTTTGGTTGATTCCACAGCTCCCTCACACCCGGGAGTTGCCACGGACGGTTAGGACTCAATGTGTAGCAAAATGATCGCTTGTATGGTAGTTGTCGGCGCTTGACGAGGGCAAAAACTGGCGGTGCTGTCACTTGTGCTCCACAGAGTCGGATCAAGCTCCTTTAAGACTTTCGAGCAAGCCTGCTTTGGATATGTTTTGTCGGTTTGGATATTAGCCTAGTTGATTATGTGCATTGGGCCTTGCATTGTCGTACAGTATCGAGGATGTCCCGTGCATTCTTTACTACATAGTGCATCGTGCACTATGGGGGGTGCTAACCCTCGTGCTCCGTGTCGATGGACACAACTGGATCAAGCGCTCCTTTGATCCTTTTGAGCAAAGGCATGCTTCAGACATATTTTGTGCACGGTAGGACAACCTTGTTTCTTGCCTTGTTTGACACATTTATGTGTCTCTCATTAGCCCTAACATAACATTGATGTTTGGTGTCGTTGAATCTGGGGCACGATGTTGTTGTAATTATGTCAGCACGTGAGTGGTGTTAGCCCTAACACAACTGAATTCCGGACGTGTTTGTGCTATCGGCCTTTGGGATTGGAGAAATCAGACAAGGAGAAAACCACAAAGGGTGTTGGTTGATTAATGCGTAGTAGGACGGTGGTCGTGGAAGTGGAAATCCGCTAAGGAGTGCGTGACAACTCACTTGCCAAATTCAAAGTCGTGTTGGCCCTAACACAATTGGATTTCGGTCGCATTTTGTGTTATCAGCCTTTGGGATCAGAGAAATACAACAAGGAGTAAACCATAAAGGATGTTGGTCAATTAAATGCAGTAGGTCGGTGGTCATCAAAGTTGAAATACGCTCAGGAGTGTGTGACAATTCACTTGCCGAATTCAACTAAGTCTTGAAAATGGGTTGGTGTTCACTCGGCGAACAAAAATTCAATACAATAAAAAAAAAAACCATTGTTAGAGTCAATAAATTTTGTTTTTTTTGTGCGTTTTAATTATATTTTTGTTGGTATAAATTTTGTGATATAACAATGTATATATTTTAATATATTACATGGGTTAAACATATCTTCATAGCTTTTATGATGTAATTCTTAATGATATAGCAATGCACAGATGTTAAAAAATAATAATTTTTAAATCTTTGATACCTAATTTTTAGTTGTGAAATATTTTGCAGTGTAACTAAACAAAGTCGGGAAGTGATCTTTTAACGTATATCAGATAGAAAACGTAACTTAAATTTATACCCAAAATTATTTGTGCAAAAATTTGATAGCTATTTCTAATTAAATATCGACTTTTATTTTTTCAATACAAGAATGCCGTTTAGGATAAACAATTTTCTTAAATCGAATTTTAGAGTTTCTGGTTCCAGCATTATGCGGAATTTTATTCAACGACAATTGGTGACATAATAACAGTATTGAAAGCCCACCCACTCGACATTTCAAAGTAAATTTTGATGGGACTATGGAAGTATTAAATTTTTCAACAAAGAAAATGTATATTGGGGGTGTGGCGGTGCAATTCTTCCAAATGATTAAGGAAACTTGGTTGCTTATCGTCGTTGTGATTGAAGGTGACAACAACGATGTGATTAATGCAATCAAGGGGGTGACGCTTATTACATTCCTAGGTAAGATTTTAAGATTTAATTTTTTTATTGATAATAGTTTTTTTATAAATTTTATTAAATATTTTGATTTTGTGTAGCATGATAACAAAACTCCTTGGAGAGCTCTCACCGCGATGCTACTTTATGTTATAGAGAAGAAAACTAAGTGGCACATCTAATAGCATCAACAACTTGGAGAGAACTTCAAAGTTTAGAAGAACAATTGAAGATATCATAAATGCAACGAGGTATGCAAAGGAGAAATATATATTCCGAATGGGTTGGACAAATGAGAATGAAGCATAGGTCTAAAATACTACCCATGAGACTGGAGAAGAATGAAGAATACGTATACACCTAAAGATTGCAAAACGAACATTGCAGAAGAAATTATCAGAGATGTAAAAAATGTCAAAAAGCCTTGTTTCAGAAGGTCTCTAAAACGAGGCTTTTAGACATTTTTTACATCTCTGAGGATGTCATCTGCAATGTTCACTTTGCAATCATCAGGTGTTTACGTGGACGCATATTTTTCAATCTCTTTAAGTCTCATGGGAAGTACATTAAGACCTATGCTTCATTCTCATTTGTCCAATCCATTCGGGAAACATCTTTGTCCTTTGCATACCCCGTCACATTTCTGATTTTTTCTCTTGTTCTTCTAAATTTTAAAGTTCTATCCAATTTCTCGATGTTATTAGATGTGCCACTTTGTTTGCTTCTCTATAGCAGAAAGTAGCATTGTGGTAGAGAAGCTATCCAAGAAGGTTTGTTATCATATTACAAAAAATCAATGTATTTAATAAAATCTATAAAAAGTAGTTATAAATAAAAAATCAAATCTTAATACCGATATATGTAATAATAATGTGGAGGGAAATACGTCACCCCACCCTCTTGATTGCATTAATCACATCTTTATTGAGACCTACAAAGACAACTCTTTCTATATCGAAACTTAAGCAAAGCTGCAATCCCAGTAGCAACCCTACCAATTACATTTCTTCAGAATTGTATGGCTTGGGATGGTCATATCCAACACTTTGTCCTGAAGTTCCAACTACTTCTATACGATAGAGTTTTAAAATGGTTGTCCTACTTCAACTAAAACACATTCTTTTGATGTTTCCAAAAAAGTTAATACTTGCCAATAGAAAAATCCTTGATTACTTGGACCCTGGTTTTTTAACAAATTGTCTTCATATATGGTTAAAAAAAGAGTGGAAACTGGGTCCTTTTTTTTTTTGAGTTACTGCCTACTGGTACATAAGCTTTAAAACAAGGGATTCCAAGTAGTTGCCCTTTCCATGTGGATTTCTCTAAAAAATTCTAGGGCCAGTCACAGAGAGGAATATGTTTAATTCATATATACATCATTAAACAAGATATAAGATCCGTTACAGAAAGGAAATGCTATTCTGATAATATTCATTCAATGATGTCGTGAAATCGAGATAGGTAGTGAGAGCACATATGAGCCGACCTTGAGCAAGTCTAGGCCTAATCTGGCTCAACTTGAAATTAATTTTAAAGCCATAGGTGCCTGATCAAGGCCACAAGCTCAGTTTGCTTACTATACGAACAAAATTTGGCTGAGCTTAATTTTGAACCGAGCCTAACATGATCTTCTTTCAACAGCTCAGTTCTCAAATAGACATGGCTTGACTCGAGATCGACTCAAGCTTCAATCAAGCTCCAACCAAAAATAATTCAAGCTTGGATATTCTGCTAGAAATTAGTTAAGCAGTGAGTAAAAACATAATCACAAGTATTCGATTCAATCAGGTTTCAAAAAACAAAAGTATTGGATTCAATCCAAATGGGATGATCAAACTTAAATTATAATATAGATGTGCGCAAATGACAATTATATAATGTAGATCATATAGCATATATCAAATATAGGTAAAAATATATTTTATATTGATGCCTTATCAGCCTTATTGAGCCATTGTCTGCTCAATTTTGGCATGAATTTTTTTTCAATCTTGAAATAGTGGATCAAGCTCAGTTAGCTTACTATCAGTTGTATGATCTTGAAAAGAGAGCTGAGTACGAACTGAACATGAGCATCTGGGATCAGTCGACAACACTACCGGCAAGGTTCTAAAAAGCGCTAGGCGCTAGTCGGGCAGTGGGGGGCCGCCTAGCGCCTAGGCGGCCTAGGCGGGACCTAGGCGTTTTACCTTTTTTTTAATTATTTTAATTATTATTTTGATATTATAATATATATATATATATATGTTTAAAAATTAATATAAGTTCAAGATTATCCCAAACTATTATTTTAAAGAACAAATATATAACCATAATTCAAGATTGAGTGATTAACAAGAACAAAAGCAAACATGGTCCGCCTGGCCAGCCTCAGCCCGCCTGGTCCGCCTGGCCTGCCTCAACCCGCCTGGTTAGCCTCAGCCCGCCTGGCTTGCCTGGTCCGCCTGGCCAGCCTCAGCCCGCCTAGACCGCCTAGGCGGCCGCCTAGCTCCGCCTGGGAGCTTGGCCGCTTTTCTGGAGCGCCTAGGGCCTAGGCGAGGCGGTGGGGGGCCTCCTAGCGCCTAGGCGGCCGCCTAGACCGCTTTTTAGAACACTGACTACCGGGTAGTCATCCTTAACAACATACAAACATAATCCTACCAAACCAAAGAAGCCAAGAAGTGCAATAGTTGCAAGTTGCAACCTTCTCAGCATGTTATAGAGCCGTTTTGAGCATGATCATTGTGTAGCAGTTTTCTTCCCTACTTAGATTTGTCCTTTTGTGATTTAATTCATTCCCATTTTTAATCGTCCTATGAAAAGCATCCGGTAATGACACAAACATGATCGTGGCCTCGTGGATAAGGTTTTGACACATCTTTGGGTAAGGACACAAACATGATCTTGTAATCATTCTTAACTAGCACTAATCTCGTGCAATGCACGGACGGTTGCGATGCAGCTCGAACAGATCGCTCATCCGGCACCGAATCCAGCTCCCCATAGTTTGTGATACGATGCGTATGCTTAATTTAACCCAAGTGCAGAATTTAAACAATAAAATCAGATTTCAGCATGTATAAACAAATTTCAGCAAAGGCCTATGATCGTAGTTCATTCATTCATTCACTACCAATCAGATTTAACTCAACAAAATAATAAAATGGACAAGATGAACATTAATTTCATATTATAATACTGAAGTCCAGCAATAAGAACAAGAACAATCTCAAATTAATAAGCCAATGTCTCAAGAACATGCAAAGATCTAATCGAATAAACCCTAATGGATGAGACTCTCGGGAAAACAGAAATTAAGGGATTCTAAGATAAAATCAGCAACAATGCCGGTTGCGAGAAAGGAAATATCACATGAAAAGATCAGAGGATAATCCAAACCGTGCTTAGGTCAATGCCGGCAGCTTTCCGATACTCCGTGTTGCAGATGAATGGCGCGGAAGGGGGAGGCGTAATCCAGAAGACGGGATGAAGAAGCCGAGACGATGATCTTGAAGACGAAGAAACTCCACGTCGATCTTCCGTGAAGCCGTGGACGAGTGGTGAGGCGACGGGATAGAAGCTTGCGAAGGAAGAAAAAGGATCAGAAGCAGGGAAGATTTGTCGGAAGGGATAAACCGAACAAGCGCACACGCTTCTTCAATCTAGGGTTTCAATTTCATATTCATCTCCCTTTTCTCAATTAGGGTTTTAGATCTTATAGGGGAAACAAACAAGGGAACAAAGAAGAAAAGAAAGAGAGAGAGAGAGGCCGGTCGGGTAGAGAGAGAGAGAGACGCGCGGATGAGAGAGGGTGTCCGCGGGAGAGAGAGAGAGGGGCCGGCCGGTTGGCTTAGGTGAGGGATTTTTGGGTTTTTGATCCTCCCTCGAATCTCATCCATTGAGATCTATCATAACCTAATATCCTACGGCTAAAAAGTAAACACAGAAACGAGTCAGTTCGGCATCTGTGGCTCGAACCGGATGCGAACATGGCTCGCACCCAAGGTTGTCATATCGTGTATCGTTTTTCCTATTTTGTGTATCGTGTATCGTAACGTATCGTGTATCGTAAGATACGGTTAAATTTATATTTTATACATATATATATATATATATATATATATATATATATAATAAATATAGAAAGTACATACTAGAATATTAAATATGAAAAGTCAAGTAGAAGAGTAAGACATTCCCTATAATTTCACATCAAACATAACATTGGCCTATACAAAAAATATGATGTATATATTTATATAAAAAAGAAATCATATATAAGTATTATCTATGATCTATCAATATATTGTTCTCAAAATATTCGAATGGTCAATGAAGACAAAACAAAAACTCAAAAAGTAGGAAGATCTTATTTTTCAATCTCCACCGCATCTACATCATCAATTTGATCATCAACAATAGATAATTTATCACCATTTGCTTCTTTATCTTTCTCTAATGTCTCTTGGACCTCTTATTTATTTTCATTCTCATCCTCATTGTCTTATTCAAAGTCATCCACTTCTTTCCTTTAGCCTTACTTTATGAACATAGATCCATTAGCCCTCTACTAAGAAGTACCACATATATATATATATATATATATATATATATATATATATATATATATAGGTAGAAATGGAATCCTATAACTATTGAAATTAGCAAAGTTGTAGATATTTGATGTTCCAAGCTCTAGAAAAATTTTAAAAACAAATGGCATTGGAATCCGACAACTCTAGATAAAGATTTGTAAAACACCTATAAATTTCTAAAAAAAAATTAGTATCACTTCACTCTAAGTTAGAAAATATTCCTAAGTATTTTTTTAACGCTAAGAGACCTATATAGTCCTTTGGGAAATTAAGAGAAAAAAATTCATTTTAAAAGTTTCAAAAAAAAAAAAAACAAACAAAAAAAGATGTTTTCACCGTATCGGACCGTATCGTGTATCGTAGCGTATCGTAGCGTATCGTATAGTGTATCGTACGATACAGGAGAAAAACGATACGTAAACCCGATACGTATCGTTTTTCTCCTGTACCGTATCGTATCGTACGATACGTATCGTGTATCGTACGATACTAACAACACTGCTCGCACCTACCCAAACCAGAAATAAAAACTGAAATAACTAAAGATCCGTGGATCGGATCGAAACAAAATAAAAACCAAAGTTGTAGGGCTTCGATTAAGCTTTCCACTGATGCAGACGGATCGACGATCGGCTTCCTGGATCTCCGGCGTAAATGAAAATACGCCATCAGCTGTAGAAAAACTGCACGTAGTAGGCTCGTCTGCATCAAGTCCCCCGGACTCAAAAGAACTCGACTCCTGTCGAGCAAGGTCCTGGATCCGGCGGGGGCGCGCCTGGTAGTAATGGCAACCGCTGAATCCGCTCGAACTGCTCTCCCGGGTCTGGTGGCCAAGTAATCCGCCTCAAGTACGCAGCAACTCCATCTCGTAGCCTCTGCCCCTCGACGCCAAGCGAAGACCTGAAAGCCAAAACCAACATCCTCCGCGGCACGATAAGATCGTCAACATACTCAGATAATTTCATGTGATAATAGGAGTTTGGGTTGACATGAAATTCAAATGACATGTAAAAAGAAAGGCCGCGGGAGCATAATGAGTTGCGGGTCATCGGCTTGCGCGATAGGCAGTGGGGTATCTGAAAGGCCATGGGGTGCGGGTGCATTATGTGTTGCTCAATGTGGCCTGCGCACGGTGCAAAACAAGTGGATTCTAGATGACGAAGATATGTCATGCAATCATTGTCGGGGTTCAGTGGATAAAATGAGAAATTAAAGAATTCATCATGCCAATTGTTATGATTTCGAAAAATTAAAGATGATGGGTTGGCTGAAAGTTGAAAGCATGATTCATAAGTATTTTGTATCGAAAAATGATCAAACATGCCAAAATCATCTTTAAGGTTAAACTCAACACTTGGATAATATGGATGCACATATGATGGGTCTATAATTGTAGAGATGTCAGGCAAATGATGAATGCTAGTGTCATGAATGCCTACAGACTCTAAATGCGATGTGCATGTAATGGAATGCAAAATGTGGTCTAATCCCTTCTCAATTGCTAGTGAACCAGATGAACACCCTACTAGATTATCAGCGAATGGAGGTATGGAATGTTTCTGATTCAGAAGAGCTTTAGGTGCATGGGGTGATGGAGACTGGTGAATAACCAGCAGTGGTGCAGTCACATCATCTTTCCCCAAGACTAACTCATTGAAGTGTTCGCCCTCAGACCCATGACTATCCTCTTCATTGTCCGCCAGATTTGTCTGTGAATTGACTTGTCGTCGAGGACAATCAGCTGACTTGTGACATGGCTGATCTACCGATTTGTGTTCTTGTCGCAGGTGTTGGCAACTTCTGTTTTGGCTGATCTGCACGTAGTACGCCATCAGATTTGTGCTCTTTTCCTTAACGCGACGACTAGTGCGCTCGGATACTTTCGAGGACAAATTCTGGAACACATTGTGTTTGGAAGCAGAAGGGAGGAACTTCTGTTGCATCTTTCCCCTCATGTGTGTCCAAGTGGAAATTTTCTCCTTTCCTTTTCTGCCCCTAGTGGTCTGCAACTGTTTCCACCAGATCAGTGCATGACCTTTCAGTTTAAGGCTGACAAACTTAACTTGTTTGTCGCGGGGGATTTCTTTCCATTCGAAATACTGGTCGATTTGCTCGGCCCACTCTAGAAACTCTTCGGGATCCATTCTACCCTCGAACTCAGGAATTTCTATTTTTATGCCCTGATCCCAGCCCCAATGGGATTTCGTTTTCCTATGTGTCCGTCTACTTCGCCTATCAGTCCCATCAGAGGAACTGACGCTATCACCTCCGGACTCTAGGTCTAATTTGCTACGCCCTGGCGACGCTCTAGTCCTGTGTTCTCGATGGGGTCGAGGTGGATTCTGGGATTTGGTGAAGGCCAAGGTCAAGTTTTCTACCTGGGTCTGAAGCCTACCCATGTGTTCCTGTTGCCTTATGAAGGCATCGTGCCAAGTACGGGGTGGAAAAGGTTCAGCCATTATGGATTCTATCGACTCACTTACAAAGAGAAAGGGATGGTCCTAATATGTATGCGATCACGTGATGCGTGGTACTAATTAATGCAAGATACAAAACTAAAATGAAAATAAGGAAAATAAAAAAAATTCAGCAACACGCGATGATGCGAAAGATGCGAGAGGACCGGCCATTGCGTAAGGACGCGACGACAAGTGCGCTCTGATACCAACTTGATACGATGTGTATGCTTAATTTAACCCAAGTGCAGAATTTAAACAATAAAATCAGATTTCAGCAAGTATAAACAAATTTCAGCAAAGGCCTATGATCGTAGTTCATTCATTCATTCACTACCAATCAGATTTAACTCAACAAAATAATAAAATGGACAAGATGAACATTAATTTCATATTATAATACTGAAGTCCAGCAATAAGAACAAGAACAATCTCAAATTAATAAGTCAATGTCTTAAGAACATGCAAAGATCTAATCGAATAAACCCTAATGGATGAGACTCTCGGGAAAACAGAAATTTAGGGATTCTAAGATAAAATCAGCAACAAGGCCGGTTGCGAGAAAGGAAATATCACATGAAAAGATCAGAGGATAATCCAAACCGTGCTTAGGTCAATGCCGGCAGCTTTCCGATACTCCGTGTTGCAGATGAATGGCGCGGAAGGGGGAGGCGTGATCCAGAAGACGGGATGAAGAAGCCGAGACGATGATCTTGAAGACGAAGAAACTCCACGTCGATCTTCCGTGAAGCCGTGGACGAGTGGTGAGGCGACGGGATAGAAGCTTGCGAAGGAAGAAAAAGGATCAGAAGCAGGAAAGATTTGTCGGAAGGGATAAACCGAACAAGCGCACACGCTTCTTCAATCTAGGGTTTCAATTTCATATTCATCTCCCTTTTCTCAATTAGGGTTTTAGATCTTATAGGGGAAACAAACAAGGGAACAAAGAAGGAAAGAAAGAGAGAGAGAGGCCGGTCGGGTAGAGAGAGAGAGAGACGCGCAGATGAGAGAGGGTGTCCGCGGGAGAGAGAGAGAGGGGCCGGTCGGTTGGCTTAGGTGAGGGATTTTTGGGTTTTTGATCCTCCCTCGAATCTCATCCATTGAGATCTATCATAACCTAATATCCTACGGCTAAAAAGTAAACACAGAAACGAGTCAGTTCGGCATCTGTGGCTCGAACCGGATGCGAACATGGCTCGCACCTACCCAAACCAGAAATAAAAACTGAAATAACTAAAGATCCGTGGATCGGATCGAAACAAAATAAAAACCAAAGTTGTAGGGCTTCGATTAAGCTTTCCACTGATGCAGACGGATCGACGATCGGCTTCCTGGATCTCCGGCGCGGATGAAAATACGCCATCAGCTGTAGAAAAACTGCACGTAGTAGGCTCGTCTGCATCAGTTTGTAAGAGTGAGAGAGAGAGAGAACAAGTTTAATTATGAAAATATTAAAAGAGGCGAGAGAGAGAGAGAGGGGGCGGGGGGGGGGGGGGGGGGGGGGACAAGTTTAATTATGAAAATATTAAAAGATGAGTGAGAGAGAAAATGAGGGGAGAGGGGTATAAAGGGAGGCTGTCACATGGCACCAAAGGCCTTAGCTTTATAATAGTACTAGTGTGACCCCCCGGGCAAAGCCTGGGCTTCGTTCAACCCTCTGATGAGAAATACATGGCCCCCAACAACTGCATGTGAGTCCCTCCCATGAGAAAACCGAATAAAACATAAATAGATGCTACTAATGAATGCAGTGTTTAATGGGATCGTAATTTCTACACGTTCACACTGAAGGGTAGAGGTTCTACCTTTCCAAGTTTTTTACGTGGTTGCCATGTGTCACAATCTCCTTGTGAGGCTTCCATTTTAGTATAATATTATTAGATTTATTCTCATTTTTAATCATTTTGTACCATGATCATGGGTAAGGTTTTGACACAAACACACAAGTTAGGGCTGGCAATTTGGGACCCGATACCATAGTTACCAAATCGGCACATCAATCCAAAGTCGTACAAACAGGAAAAAAACTCGTTTTTTTGAAGAAAAAAAACGTCCGTACGCGTTTAAAACAGAAAAAACGCGTATAAAACACGTCGGGTTTGGTCCGGGTTTAAATTGGGTTCGGGTTTTATTTTGTTCATGCTTAACAAAACGCATATGCTATATGTTTTGAACTTTTGACTACTTAATGTTGGAAAATGACATATATACATACTTGGTATAATTTTTAATTTTTTTTTGTTTTTTCCAATGTTTTCACGTTTTTTTCCGTTTTTTTCGTTTTCATCGTATCTTTCCGATTTTTTCCCTTGCCCTTTTTTTTCGTTTTCCGACTTGGTAACTATGCCATATACAACCTGACACAAAATTAGGGGTTTCTGTTAATCAGGTTCGAGCCATAAACGGATCGACACGACTAACCCGATTAGTAAATGGGTCGGGTCCGTGTTTTTTTGTCTCCAATCCATTTGACCAGAGAAGACATGTTTAAAATTCAATGGGTCGAGTCAAGTCGGGTCTACCCAACAATCCAATATATGAGTACCCGATGGATTTTGGCACTAATGATTGGCCCAGTCCAAATTAAAGGACGGTTGTGCTAGACTGAATCACATATTCCAACGGCCCGAAGACTTTGGGTTAGTCATGCATCAATTGGCTTGTAAGTTGTAATCATTGGATCACTAACGGACGGTTGTGATTCAGTTCCCGGTAAATCAAAGAGACCATAAACCCATTATCACCCGATGTACTAGCCCCGAAGACTTTGGGTTTGAATCGTTGGATCACCGAGGGACGGCTGTGATTCAGTTCAAATTTTATATGTAAGTTTTACATATAAATCTGATTCTCTGAAGCAGTGAGCGAAACGATTCCCTCTTTAATGACTAGTTGGGTCTAAACAGGTTAGTCTGGGAAGAAAACAGATCTAAATGGGTCGGGTCGGATCAAGTTAACTGAGGTAAACAGGTCTAGCTGGTCTTATCCATGGTTTTAAAACTCAGTCCATATCGATATGTACTGGCCTTTAAGTACCGTTTTTTGGCCAGCTGCGACCGGCACCCCCCCCCCCCCCCCCCGAAACCGATACCTTCCCCCTATCGGCCAAGTTAAACTAAGTATAGGCCTGTATCGGTCGATACATCCTCGTACCGGATAGTACGCCTGAGTTCAACTTGGTATCGATTTTGGCAGAACCATAGTTACAAAGTCGGAAGTCAAAAAAAAATCAACTAGGGGAGAAGTCGGAAAAATAGGAAAAAAATCGAAAAGATCGGAAAAGAGTCAGAAAACAAACGGTAGAATTTTAGAACATATTTATATATAGATGTTACAATAGGTTTTTTAAGCAATACATGACGGGATTAAAACGCAATTAATCGAAATTAAAACGTGAAAAATCGTGACTTTTTCATAAAATCGCGACTTTTTCAAAAAATCGGAAAAGAGTCGCATACAGAACGTTTACTGAATAAGTCGTGTTTTAATCGAGACTTATTCAAAAAATCGGAGTTTTTGGTAACAAAGAAACTGACCGATACTGAGTCATATTGGCCAGTATAACTCGATCCGGGGTCGACCAGTACCAATACTGATACCCGTATTTTAAACCTTTGTCTTATCGGGTTGGGTCGTGTTAACTGAGTACGACCCGTGAGGTAAACGAGTCTAGCGGGTCTACCCGCTTATAAGCGGGTCGGATACGGGTTTAGAGTCTAGACACGATTAATTAGACAGGTCCCATCTGGGTCTAGGAGTTTGGAGAATCTGAACCCAACTCAAAACCAGACACGACCCAACATGACTCATTGCCAGCCTTAAGATAAGTACAACCATCGTCATTCTGTAGGATCCCGTTCAAGCAAGCAAATGTTCTCTAATCCAATTTCGAGAGGAACTAACAAATTATATGGTAATGACTTTGCTCCATAAAGCAATATTTAGTTAGAGCTTTAATGAAAAGTGAAAAGAACAAATAAACTCCTGGCCTTCTTGAATCTCAAAATCCAGTACATATAGATCCATAACAAACCTTTGAATTTTATCAAAATTTTCTTTTATTGTCAAAAGAAAAGAAATGATGAAAAGTTTCGCAGAATGCTTAGAACCCCATCAACCAAAAGTAATATTCTTCTGAAATTCCAGAAAAACAATTCAGACCAACAATCTAGCATAGTGAACCAGAAACCTAATTTCACCCAAAATCTAATTAAATAGTAAGATAGAAATGAATTTTCAGAAACACAGAACAAATTGGGGATTAATCATACATAATTTTGCACAAAAAAGAATCATAAATGGAATATTAATCTCAATTAGCCTACAACTAGAACCAACAATGTAAGGATGAGGATAGAATAAAAAATCAAAATATCATTAGAAACCGATGTCCAGAGACTCCAGACTTAACAACTATGACATGACATGAGCAAGATTTCCGTAGAAACATGTCATGACAATATTACATTGGAAAACTTAATTCACAATAACTTATTGCAACCAAATGCAATGTTTACTAGCAATATAGAAATGGTCATTAGATTTTAGAATGAGAAAAAAGATGAGAACTCGGTTTCTGGAGAAGCTATATAAATTTCATAGAAAAGGAATGGAAAAAACATCAGATAAGGCAAGAATGCACTCAACAAATTACCTTCGGGCGTGCATTTACGGGCGCCGAACTGATGCAACCCCACGTAAGTTGCCTTCACAGCCCCGTTATTGTACACCAAAATGGTCGGAAGGTTACGGTCCGGATAGTTCGGAATGCAGTCCGTGGAGATAATTTTGACAAACTTTGTATCCGGGTATCTGGTAGCCAATTCTTCGAGGCAATGCAAGAGAATCCCGCATTCTGGATTTCTACAAATAAGTCATAAAAAACATTCCTTATAGAGTAAATTTCTATGAGGCAATCTTCAATCAACCAACAATTTCATGACAGTATTTCTTAGAATGTTATGATTCACCTCTGTACGAAAAAAAAAGTGATCTTTACCAAATAATTTTCTTTAAAATTGACCAACTGAATTTTTAAGAATAGGAAGGAAGAGAAGCTCCTGCGTTTACCCTTCTTTGTAAAGGAAGACGACAACCCAGACGTCGGGCGGGGCCTGAGAGACCTCCCGTACGAAATCCGATCCGGCAATGGGGACCACCGACCCGAACCGAGCGACCTTCGCCGCCGCCCGCAGCTCCGCCAGCCTCTTCCTCCTTCACAGCAGAACACGAAAAGGGTCGGAGACAGCAGCAAGACCCCAATGACCGGGATCGAAAGAGAGCGAACCCTAGAGAAAAGAGTACCTGTAGTCCTCGAGGAAGCGGTCGTCGTCGAGATTGGGGTCGTCCTCGAGGTCTTCGAGCTCTTCGGGGGTTTTGTCGTCGATCCAGTCCTTGGATTTGGGGCGGAGGTCGGCGTCGTCGTCGGCGGGGGTGAAGGGCGGGGGCTTGAAGGGGGCGGGCTTTGGGGGGAGGTTGCCGAGCCGCCGCTGGATGTCATCCCACTGGGTGCTCGCTCCCTCCACGTCCTTGTAAACAAAGTGGTAGTCCGCCATCGCTTTCGCTGCTGCTGCTCTAGCTCGCGCGGGGAGACGATTAGATCAATCCCTCTCTCCCGCTCCCTCTCTCTCTCTGACTCTCCAGTGAGAGAACTTGAATGAGGGAAATTCTATTCAGAAATTTTTGAGAAACGGAATGAAAAATATTAATATTTTAATAAAGGGAATTAAAAATAAATTGAGAAATTGTTAAAGTTGAGAAATTGTTAAAAACGGACTGTGAGCGCGGAAAAAGATTCGGGTCGTCTTTATTGCGGGTCACACGAGATTACAAATTTTTAAAGTTGAGAAATATTAATATTTTAAAGTTGAGAAATTGTTAAAAACGGACTGTGAGCGCGGAAAAAGATTCGGGTCGTCTTTATTGCGGGTCACACGAGATTACAAATTTTTGATCAGGAGATTGTGGGAGAGATCCTCTGGAGGGTCCCTTTGATCCGCGTCTCCACGTGGTATTAGTGCGAGAGCTCTGAAGGGGTTGCCCAGGACAGGGGTCTTTACAGGATGAGGGTTTTTGAGAGGCTAAGGAGTTTCCGCCGTTGATTTTGTCCCGTCCGTGCTTTGCGCTTTCTCGACTAGGGAGGCTTTGGGCTTCGTTCCTCGATCTTCGTGTCTTCCTCGATCCTTGCTCGACCTTGGCGTCCTTGATCGTCGGTTCGCGGCATCGATCGTGTTTTTGGCGTCAGCTTTGGCTTTAGCTTTCGGCTTTGGCGTAGCTTTGGCGTGGCTCTGGCGTTTGCTTTGCTTTGGCGCTTGCGCTTGAACGTAGGCGGGTAGAGACTTGCGATGCTTTAGTTCTTCCGGACTTCACGTCGTATCGGCTAGAACGTGCGGTGCTTTGCTCGTGACCGTCGTAGTTGCTTGGCTTTGGCACGTGTGTTGCTTTAGCGCGGGCTTTACCGGTGCGTTTGCTTTGGCTTCTTGCGTCGGCTTTGACTTTAGCTTTGACTCGATCTTCTTCTCGAACGACTGGCGCTACTTTTTCAAGGCTTCTTTATTCTTTCGGCTTCCTCGACTGTTGTGGCGTCGGTCTTGACTTTTCGGCGGGGGTAGCACCGATCCTTGTGCGACGATTGTAGCACCGATCTTCGTGCAATGGTTGTAACGTCGGCTTTTGTTGATGAAGACGGCGGGTGTAGCACCGGCTTCAGCACGACGGTTGTAGCGTCGGCTTTTGTTGACGAAGACGGCAGGGGTAGCACCAGCTTCAGGCCTTCTTCTCTCGGCTGTCACGCCCCAGAAATCTGAAGACCGATCCCTGGGGTGTGAGGTGAGAAAAAGAAGAGGGTTTTGGGTCTGGTCAATTGATTACACCAATTTGGGTTCTCACAGGGCTTCTTCGCTCTCTAATATGAAAAACAAGAAGGAGGGAGAAACAAGAGGGGAATCTTTTAAATTTGATTTTTCGAAAAACATTTTTATTAAAAAGCAAAGAAAGAGAAATCATCAACAGAGAGAAGATATTATCTAGTCAAGCTCAACCTTCAAAAGTCATATCCTCTCAGTATGAGTGACCTGTCGGTGCCACTACATACTGACAGGAGTCTATCTGAGGGAGCACGAGACTCAAGCCTCATACAGCTAGTCAAGTGGTCTCATCCACGTCCTAACACTCAGGTGCACCAGTATAGGGTTCCTATCTACAGGGTTAATCAATTTAGTCATTTATATGCACTTATATTTTCATCATGATCTATCCTAGGCTTGGGGCCTTGAGGAGAGGCCTACCCAAAAGAATTCAGCTGGAACCATTGCAACTACGACCATAGAATACTAACTAACTGATAAGAACTCTTATTCCAATACAATTACAATGTCTGAAGAGAAAAGACTACAAGATTGACATACTAAGCCGAAAGGTAACACTGCAACTCTAACTCCGTCTCTGGGCTCCTACTGCTACTCCTGAGCCTCCGGACCTGCAACTGAGCCTACTCGTGGGAAAGAGTAGCCCCCAATAGGAAATTGGGAGATTAGCCAAATTAATGGCTAGTGACATCCTAATAGTCTATAATAATATGAGACGACCAATTGTAATAAATTAAGATATAATCTAGCAGTTCTAGTATGATCAATGTTTGTAGAATGATACCTAAACCTATCAATAGTCTATATTCACATGCAATTCCTACTGTCACTAAGTTATCTAACATAAAGTCCATTCAATGTTCTACAGCATTAAAGAATAAATTAAATAAGACATTCATCTAAAGTCACAAGATCATCATGTAAACAGTCATACAATTCTAATATAACGATAAAACACACACTATCAAAATGTGAACCCCGGATATTTTGTTCATCCTGCCCCCGGTCGGGCATTACTATAGGGCCTTTTATTTCGATGTAGAGGGCCAACTCTCTCGCCGTGCATCCACCAACAGCATGCACTAGTCACCCAGATGATCATAAGGGGTTTCCCGTCTTTCACGGTGGAGCTCTACCGCCCAACTTGTTTTACTATGGGGACTTCAACTCCCCGGGACAGGGTTGCTAGGCCAATCCCTACTCGAGGGCACCACCTATTGGCTTTACCACAACCCTTGCCCGTGACCCCTAACCTACTTAACTTCGGCTGTACGCGCAGGGTGGTTCACGGCCCTTGCGCGCACGGGGTCCCTACCTTCTAACCAGGTAGATTCTTACATAACATCTTTCAACATATATACTGAAGCTACAAAAGGTATATTTAATGCTTAACAATTTCCAACAATTTACCCCTGGTCCCGTACTGCTCTCGCAACCCATGCGACATAATAAATAAATAAAGTAAGACACTCATCCCGATGACCTGTGTGCTAGGGTCGCCATACTCCTCTCAGGAGGGTGGGCTCCGATAATTACTAATTATTCAATTTATTGTTTAATTTAAGGGAATCCTAATTACGGTGTCCATACAATCAAAAGCAATCATTATTATTATTACTTTATTAATATTTTAAGCATGCGTCGCCGGACTCGTGACTCCGCATGCAAGGCGGGGTCCACTTGACCACATGCGACGATGCCCGGCGGGGCCCGCATGCAGTGTCCTGGACACCTACCCTTAGTCATTCTCATTTCCCACCATTAAAGACCATGCAAGGGTAGTAGATGTCACCTAGTTGTCGATCGCACAAAACTCCGGTTAGTTGCCTCTGATCCGCCTCCGTTGGATCACCACGATCACAGTCTGATAACATGCACAGCTCTATATCACAATGCTATCGATTAAAACATAAGAGTCAACGACGAGGGTTCTATGCCAAGGATAGTCGGGCACCCTCGATAGGGGACCAACATTGAGTCGACAGTACGCAAATCTGTGCGACTGAAGAAGTCAAACCTAAACAATACTAGGTCAAACAAGTAATTAGAAGTTAAACCTACTCATTGAATCGGGCTCGAAGAACCCGTTCCGATGGTTCCAGTTTTGCTGGAATCCGACTTCGGTCGGATGGTTTCGGGTCAAACCACGTAGAACCGGTAAAACCGATCGCATGGTTGGTTCACTAGGGTAGAAGAGGTTATAGGGTTATATTCTAGGTTTAATAGGTGGGACTCAAAGTTCTGAGCACAATGCCGCTGGTTTCGTCCGAATCCGAGTTCGGACGATGAAACGGCGGTCAAACTACGGTACCGCGATAATATCGGGTCCAAGGATAAAACAGGGTATTAAACAGTATAAATACTATTCTAGACTATGACCAACAGGTAGTATTTTCCGAGCCGGTCGAAATGGCGCTAGTTTCGTCCAATTCCGAGTTCGGACGGAGAAATGGCAGTCGAACCAAAATCGACTGGTTCACGGGTCTGGTTCAAGTGAACCAGACCGGTTCACTAAGTGGGTCGGTTCTGCAGGGTCGGGTCAAGTTCACAGTGGTTAGGTCGGGTCGGGTTCAGGGCTAAACGGATCGGGTTCAGGGGTTTAATTAAAAACCTGAAATTACCGATCTACCCCCCCCCCTCTCCTTCTTCTCCACGAGACCAGCCCGAGGGACTGGTTCCTGTGCGCCGGCGGCCGACGGGAGGGGCGGCCTGGAGCGCCGACGAGCGCTCGGCCGGCCTCCCCCGCACCACCCCCACGGAGGAGGCACGGTGGGAGGCGGCCGGAGCGGCCGTCGGTGCCCGAGATCGAGCTCGGCCGGAAGGGGGCTCGCGCGGGGTTGTGGCCGGACCGGATGTCGGTGGTCGCCGGGGAGGGGTTCGGTGCGGCGGCAGTGTCCGCCCGTGCGGGCCGTGACAAGAGAGGAGGAAGGGGGTCGCGGAGGAGATGGGAGGAGGAGGGGCTGACCTGGGGGTGTAGGTGCGCTCGCCGGTGCTCCGGCGAGGGGCGGGTCGGGGTGTTCCGATCCTCTCCCTCCATCTCTTCTTCTTCTTTCTCTCTGTCTCCCGTTCTCTCTCTTCTTCTCCCGTCCTCTCTCTCTCTCTCTCTATTTCTCCCGTTCTCTCTCTCTTCCTCTCTCTCTATTTCTCTCACGTTCTCTCTCTCTCTCTACTACGTCCTTCTCTCTCTCTCTCCCATTCTCTCTCTATTTCTCTCCCTCTCTCTCGGTTCATATATAAAGGGGGGGTTGTTGTGATAGGGGTTGGGGATAGGGTCGGTTAAGGCGAAGGGATAAGGAAATAAAGATAGGGATCGGTACATCATCCCAATCCTGTCCGATAATTCCCATCCGAATTTCAGATTCTAAATCACTGGGGAGGGAGGTCAGGAGAGCTTAAATTATGCTAGGAGACCGGGAGGTAGGCTCTAGGGCTAGTCGGGCTCGGTCCCGAGCCCTGAACCGGGCTCGGTTGGAATCCGGGTGCGATTCGTCCATCAACCGGGCTGAAAAGAATAATCACTTGTAACTATCAAACCGGAAGTCGGAATAGGGCCCGAGAGGATTCGTTGGAAAGGTCTCGTCAACGCGAACACGTTAGCGCTTGGTACATAATTTTCTGACTTCTAGATCTCCCGAAAAGAAGGAAAGACTCCAAAACTTAAAATAGCAATAACTATTCACCCGGATGTCGGATCGACCCTAACTCAGGCTCATTGGAAGGCTCTCTCAGAGCCTCATCTAACGTATCTTGTTTCGTTACGATCCGATCACCCGATCTCTTGCAAGAAATAAAACAACTACAGCTATCGATCAATTATCGTTTTTCTAGGGTTTACCTGCCGGGCTGCCGAAACTGGCTGCGTATACACATGATCGTTGCACGGAACGCACCATCGTGACATGCTCGAAGTTACGGAGAATGTGAACGTAAAACATCTCATAGGTTTACGATCCATTTATTGGGAAAAAGCCCAAAGAAAAAGTCTGGCTGTAAAAAGACGAAACTAGCCATGGGGGATTTCTATTATTCTCAAATCTAACACCACAGGTGTTACAACCTACACACCTTAAAAAAATTTTCGTCCCGAAAATTCAACTACAAAAACCATATACGAGTCCACTCATCTCTACTACCAAAACAAGAACATTATAACAATGAAAAGTTAACTACAACGAGCGCAAACATCCTCACTAACACTGCCAATAAGAAAGTCAAGTCACTGCACCAAATCTTACTAAAAGAAAACCCTCTACTACTCACAATTCTACTATCTACTAACCTAAACATTATACGAATCGAGTCTCGTAATTATTAGAATAGAAATGAACCACCAAATTCTCGCATCGATCGCGAATACGAGTTTTGGTTTCCATTTTCCATTCTAAGCATTACGGATTAGACCAAAATCATGAGTTTTGATCATTAACCCTGCCTAGATAAGGGGCATCTCCCTTATTAGTACTACCGAGGGGTGTTTCCCTCGGTAGGCTAACTACCAAAACTCATAGATTCAGAAACTTAAAAAGCACTCAATTGTCAGTGCCGATATAAAAGGTATATCAATGTATATGAGTGCCCATACACCCATATATAATTTATACTTTTGGTATCGACTCTACAATCATAGCAATGTATACTACACATATGCGCCCATACACATATGCTTAAGTACACATTCCAGAATGATTTGACAAAAGAGATGTCTCAACTAGTACGCCTAACGTGTATCTAATACTAAACTAAAATCCTATAAGATTCCTATGAGACTAACACCTACACTAATCAAACTACCAATACTGCTCAAGAAACTAAAGAACAAATGCCTCAAAATCTATTTCTCAAGTTGGTTCAAACTAAATAGCTACACTCTGACAATAGATAGTCATCTCATTGGCTCCCTACAAGACGAGGGGATCGATCCTAAACCAAAAATATTATGAGTTGGCTAAAGAAACTACCTACTAGAAAACTAATGGCCAACTAATATCGACTGAGCAGATCGATACCAAGTACTAAATTCTACCCTAAACTAAACATCGAGATAGTTAGACGGAAACCTCACAACCATACAAAAATAAGAATAAAGGACCCGAGACAAATAGAGACAACTTAGAAAAAGGACAACTAAGAAAACTAGCACAATCTCAACATTCTGAGAACTAAAGGCAATCACTCAAAAGAAACTGAAGCAAACGAAAGTTACTAGAATCGACTAATAATTAGAAACAAAGCGGGGTGAATCAGCAGAATAATAATTATTCTTAAGAGTCCAACTGATAAGGCATTCCCAAATTTTATAAACATAGGCAGTCCTCTTGACATCGTCGCTAACATCTTTATAGCTCAATTACCTCAATTCTATCTTAACGTCACTGTCATCTAGCCAGTGCGCTCTCTCCCACGAGTTCCAATAAGAACTACGAAACCAACCGCCAAAGCCTCCGAAGAGTCAGTGCAAAGCCACAGTATGTCCTCTACCGGACAATCATCATCCACCGCCAAAGTTCCCTAGGAACAGTGCGTACTCTTTCGCAAGAGTCACTATCAAGGTATCCCGTAATCTACTAACCAAGGGAATTCAAATTATCACCTGAGATTTTCATCTCTTGGTGTACTCCTTGAAACCATTATTCCCAAGAGTCATCATCAGTACTTATAGGATCCATAAAAAAAAAACACACAAGCTCTACACCAAGCTAAATATAACCCATGATACACCAGAGAGATCTAACAAGAAAACTAATTTAATTAATACACCTCTATCGAGAAATTGGACAATCCTAAAAACACCAACTAGGTCTCTAGTACCAATGGTCAACAAGAATCAAGGAATCCTAAAACACCAACTAAGTCTCTAGTACTAAGGGTCAACGAAGATCAAGGGATCCTAAATACTGACTAGGTCTCTAAATACTAAGGGTCAACAAAGATCAAGGAATCATAAAACACCGACTAGGTTTCTAGTGCTTAGGGTCAACGAAAAATAACAAAACCAACAAAAAGAGTAACCTCACAACCATGCCAGATAAACCATCAAGGATATACATCCTTCCAGATATATTCAAATACATCCATTCCAAAACCAATCAACCAAATCACTAACTGGAGTTGAATCTCTAGTCCTTGGTTAGCTCCTTACCACTAGAAAGTCTAAAAGAATCCATATTAGGAGACTCCCAACCTATACTCTGATATAGACTCAAACACTATGCTTCTGCCTAGAGATCAAGAAACACTACCCTTGGTTAAGATGTTCCACGTGGCTCCTTCTTAAAAATTATCACCCGAGTTGCAACGACTAACTCTAAACCTAAACATTATGTCACAACAGAGTTCTAATACAATCATACGCATACGATATATAGATTGATTCACGATTCTCGATCAATCAAAAACTCAATCATAGACAGTTCTTAGTTACAGATCAATTCCTCAAACAAAACCAGTTCTCCAAGTATGATTAACCCTAGGTCCTTATCCTTAGAAATACTCGTTATACCACCACTAGCTACTACTAGAATTCTATCGACTCACTATCTATACAATCTCTAGAAAACATTCTAACACCACTAGAGTCTAAACTTTCCGAAGAAAGAATCGCAAGACACGAACCACATCCTAACAAAACCCCTAGGAACATATCCCTAAGCTCTGATACCATTTTGTAATATCCGCCCCAAACACACAAGATTTTGTCCGCTTTGCCCGTGCCCGCACGAGAACTTCCCAGGGGGTCACCCATCCTGGTACTACTCTCGCCCGAGCACGCTTAACTACGGAGTTCTTGCGAATTCCGTAGCTGCGCACGGTTTTAAAACGCGTCTTCTATGTTTGGGAGGGGAAATTATATAAGTAGCTCAGGATCTCCTTCTCTCCAGGCGATGTGGGGCTAACTCATGGCCTTGTACACCTCACCTCACCTTACCTCACCTCATCCATCTTGGCATTCCCGCCTCAGGAGTCTTGGCTCTTGGCTATTGGCCTATTGGATCTTGGTCGTCACACGGCTTTCTTCTTCGTGCAAGGAGTTGATGCCTTTGTTGAAGACGATGGGTGTTGTCGGCTTCGATCTTCTTCTCCGGCCTTTGCTTATGGTGTCTTCGGAGCTGATGAAGATCGTTGGAGCAGTCGGGGTGATGACGACTCCGGGTCTTCTTCTCCAAGCTTTCTTCTTCGTGCGAGGAGTCGAAGCTTTGATCTTCGAGTGCAAGGTCTTCACGTTGATGAGGACTTGAAGAGCCAAGGATTCCCGTAGGACGTGCTTGCCGTGCCTCGTGAAGCCTTCGGTCTTCGAGCGTTGGAGCTTCTCTTGCGGAGCTCTTTCGTCTTCAGCTTTTGGACCCTTTGTGCCTTCCCCCACCCCCTCTATTTATATGCAAAGGGGAGCGGTTGGGGGAGATAAATCTGAAATCTTTTTGTTTCATCCGATATCTCCCCCTATAACCATCAAGATATTGTTCCTTTATCCAAGGAAACAAACCCGATCCCCTCCTTTTAGTTAGGGTGGTTATGGGCTAGATGTGACTCGATCTTTAAAGATCGAGTTGTTATTTTTTTGTTGCATTTTTGGATCGGATGGCGACACAACGTCATCTTGTCCGTTGGATCGAGGGATCGTCGCGGATCTACGGCTGCGTAGACGTCCACGCCACCTCCCCCCGCATCGAGGCGGTTTTTGATTTCTTTTTCTTTTTCGTTTCTTTTCTTTTTCTTTTTCTTTTTCTTTTTCTTTTATGGCCGGCCCCACCTCTCCATGAGGAGGGGGGGCGGTGTTCAAGAGGGGGGGCCGGTGGGCCCCCCACTTTGTGTTCGAGTCGCGGGTCCGATGGGACCCGTTTGCTTCGAGTTGGGCCATGGTGCGCGGATTGAGCTTGCACGCGGGCCGAGTGTGCGTGCGGGCCATTTGTGTGCGGGCCCAATTCCGCATGCGGGCCGTTGTGTATGGGCCAAGGTTCGGATGTAGGCCGTTGTGTATGGGCCAAGTTGCATGCGGGCCGTTGTGTATGGGCCAAGTTGCATGCGGGCCGTTGTGTGTGGGCCAAGTTGCATGCGGGCCATTGTGCGTGGGCCAAATTTTCGCATGTGGGCCGTTGTGTGCGGGCCCAAGTTGCATGGGCGAGTCGGGTTCGACCCGAAGGCCGTTGGGTGCGGGCCTATTTTTCGTGTACAAATCGGGTTCGACCCGTGGGCTAATTTCGATGCCCACAAGTGCCCCCTCAAGTTCGAGTGCGCCCGCGGGAAACGCGTAGCGCTTGGACTTGAGTCGCGTATTCGTGTGGGATTAGGTCTTTAAAAGGACCCCCGTTTTTCGTTTCTCTTCATTATCAGCGATTCCCGGCGGCTTGGAGACGAAAGCTCTGCTAGGGTTTCTTGCTTCGCGATAATGCCGCGGAAGATGAAGGTGGTCACGCCATGGGGTTCGCGGAGGAGAGGAGACCGCCGGCCCGCGGAGGGCGGAGGGCTGCCGGCGAGGTGATCCTCCTCCTCCTTCTTCTTCTTCCTCTTCTTCTTTGCATGGTGGGTCGTGGGAGGGCGCAGGCCGGAGGAGGGCTTGCGGGCCGGAGGCGGGCTTGGCCGGGGCGCGGCCGGGGGCTGCGGGGTGCGGCCGGTGCGCGTGCTAGAGGCGGAGGCGGCCGGGGGCTGCTGGGTGCGGCTGGCGCGCGGGCGTGGGCGCGGCAGCGGCAGCGGGCCGGAGAGAGCGGGTCGGAGGAGGGCGCGGCCGGGGCTGCAGGCCGGAGGGAGCGGGCCGGAGGCGAAGGCGGCCGGGGCTGCGGGGGCCGGTGCAACAGCAGCGCGCGGCGCGGCAGGAGGGAGCGGCGGCCGGGGTTGCGGGGTGCGGCGAGCGCAGGCGCGGGGCTGCGCGGGGTCGGAGGCGGAGGCGGCCGGGGCTGCGGGGGCCGGCGGGCCGGAGGCGGAGGCGGCCGGGGCTGCGGGGGCCGGTGCAACAGCAGCGCGCGACGCGGGGCTGCGGGGTGCGGCGAGCGCAGGTGCGGCAGGAGGGAGCGGCGGCCGGGGTTGCGGGGTGCGGCGAGCGCAGGTGCGGCAGGAGGGAGCGGCGGCCGGGGTTGCGGGGTGCGGCGAGCGCAGGTGCGGGGCTGCGCGGGGTCGGAGGCGGAGGCGGCCGGGGCTGCGGGGGCCGGCGGGGGGTGCGGTGGCCGGTGTTGGTCGAGGACGACAGCACCCCCCCCTGCATGTTTTAAAAAGAGAGAGAGAGAGGGGGGGGGGGGGGGTCGCGGCTTTTTACCGTGACCCCCCTCCTTTTTACCTTTATTTGTTCGAAGGACGAGTGCCCCTTTTGCTTAGGCCCCCCCCCCTGTTTCCTTTATTTGCTGGAAGGACGGGCGGCCCTTTTGCTTAGCCCCCCCCCCCCTGTTTCCTTTATTTGCTGGAAGGGCGGGCGGCCCTTTTGCTTAGGCCCCCCCTTGTTTCCTTGTTTCTGTATTCGGGACCTACGACCCTCTTTTGGCCGAGGTTCCTCTTTTTGTCTTCGCCTTGGGATTCAGGACCTGCAGCTTTTTAGCCGAGGGTATATATATATATATATATATATTTGTTATCTGACTTGGGCTTTGTCCTCCTTTTCTTTTTCAGGTCTCGTTGTTACGAGAGTTTTCCGAGTTCTGGCTGGATTGTCGATGCGGTCTCCCACGGGAGTACGTATCTTCGTTTCCCTTTTGCGCAAGTCTTCAACCACCGTGCTTCGAGACATGAGGCCAGACTGTCAGTCCTTCAGCTTCCGACGCACGAGCGAGTTTGTGAGGATGGCGTGGCTGACGGCTCTTGTCGCGTGTTGAAACTTGGCGAGCGTATCCTTACTGACGAAGGATCTTCTCGACAAATTGTCCGGCCTAGTTTGGGGCTGCCGTTCCACCACACTGGCGAGGAGTCGGTTTCCGGTCCCTGTTGTTGCTTTGAAAATATGCTCCCGCCGTACGCGATGGGGCGTGGAGATTCAACCGTGTGGAGATGTCACATACCTGGGAGGTTTTCGGGACTGGATGAGAGAGCTGTCTGGCGCGTTGGAGGCGGAGCCAGGGATGGAGCGTCTGGCGAGGTTTGTGGAGCCAGCTTGTTGGGAGTACAGCCGACCGGACGGTATGTACCGGGCTCTGTGTGAGCAGTGGTGCCCTGAGACCAATACCTTTTTGACCGGAGCTGGTGAAATCGGGATCACCCTTCGTGACGTGCACATCATCTCTGGGTGTCCAGAAGTTCGGAGCTACTATCAGGAGGAGGTTCCTTCTCTGGAGGTCTTGACGGACCCAGACGAGTCTCCTAGCTTCTGCCTTTTGCTTTTTAAGGCGTATGCTATTATAGCGGCGCGCGAGCGGTCAGACCGGGTACTCCACTCGGATTGGGTGGACTTCTGGTTTCGAGGAGAGTATCGTCACGCTCCCCCTTCGAGTCACCCGATGTGGAGATATGCATCGTCAAAGAGACCGGCGCTTGGCACTTTTCGGCGACCGATTGAATCTCTGAAGAAAGAATGGTGCTCCATGGCCGGGGCGCAACGTCCCTGGGAAGTTTTGGGACTTGAGGAATACAGCGATGCCTGACGTGCTGCTTACTGGTCAGCGGGGTTGGTACTTTTCCTTTGCCGTTTTGCTTTACCCTGGGAAGGGGATGTGATACGCACTGGGACCTTCCTTGCAGCTACTCGGATGGTGAATGGAGAGTTTCTTAACCTGGCGCCGGCGATCCTCTGCTCGTTGTACGGAGGGCTTAGCGGAACCTACTGGAGTTTATCGAGTGCGGGTAATGCAAGAGGGGAAGTAGGCAGAGCCAGCTCTTTTTTCCCCCTGCATTACCTCTATGGCTGGATTGGGCTTCACTTTCCGAAGGGGATCTTTGCAGCGCGTGGACCTTCGACCTCGGTGCCCTTTCTTCCTTGTGTGGGAGGTGTGATGAACGCTTATTACGCGTGGGAGCGTCCGAAGCCTAGTGCCCGAGAGTGTTTGAGACGTATGGGCCCTTCTGACTTTGAATTTGTATCGGAGAATGCACTTGCACCTTCTACAAGATCCCTGGTGTGTGATGGGGCGGAGATGCTCGAGCACTTGTATTGGAGTATGGTGAGTTGCAGGCCCGGGTATCTCGTTTGGCGTCGTGAGGATGTAGTGGAGGTGGCACGGTACTCTCCCCACCGGTTTGCTCGACAGTAGGGTTTTCACCAGGAGTTGCCTGGGACTCCTTTGCGTATGCAGTCACGTTACACCCCGCAGGAAGCGGATCGCCTCTGGGGAGCGCTTTATGACAGATTTACTGGGTGTATTTTCTCGCCGGGGATCAAGTCGGGCAGAAAGGATGTTGCAACTCCTGAGTATCGCCGCTGGGTCAACGTGTCAGTGCTTCCCCTCCTGGCTAGCCTTCCGCTGGACGTTCTTGCTAGCAGCGAGCGGGCTGACTTTTCTTTTGACTCTTTGGCGGGGTCAGAGGATCGCCGTCTTTGGTCCGATGAGCGACGATCGGAGAGATCTTGTGGCCATCGAGAGAGTACTTCCCAGGCTTCACTCTCTGTTCAAGAAGTTGAGATGGCTCCGTCCTCCAAGGTTCAGAGTCTTCCTGAGACTCAGGCTTCTTGGAGTGGGTGTGCTTCTCCCAAGAGGAGAAAGTTGGATCTCTTGTGTGAGGCAGCTTTGGTTGGTGCTGGCGAGGCAGAGCCAGCTCGAGAGGGAGAGCCAGGGCTTTTTGCCGATGAGGTAATCCCTCTTTATGGGGTAGCTTCATCGGATGCTGCAAGTATATCTTGTTTCTAGTTTCTCATGAATTTCTATGCTTGTACTCTTATTTCGTTGGCTGAGTTGTT
Source organism: Chamaelirium japonicum (assembly GCA_947650365.1). NCBI lineage: Eukaryota > Viridiplantae > Streptophyta > Magnoliopsida > Liliales > Melanthiaceae > Chamaelirium > Chamaelirium japonicum. The sequence continues at coordinate 27,290,169 of OX393558.1, read as the reverse complement.
CAGCTCTCATTTTGGCAGGGTCTGCTGGACCGGACTGCGAGTCTGCCCCGAAGGGGGTTGGGCAGGAGTGCTCTCCCATCAGAGCAACGTTGATTGAAGGTGGCGGGCTGGATGTTCCCTGGGATAACTTGGAGCTTTTGGGAGCGTGTGGAGCAGATTTTACCGGCATTGCTGTCAACCTGGATGATATCGACATGGAGCAGTTGGGCTTTAGGGAGGAGGATGAGGTCTCCAGTGTAGGGAGAGAACCGACTCCTCTAGTTAGGTCCGGTACTCCGGCAGAGACTACTCCCGCAGTCGTTTTGTCGGAAGGTTTGCCTGTGTCTCCTCCTTCGGCTCCGGTGGTTCCGCTGACTGTTATCACGGCGATGGTCTAGGAGGCGGTTCCTTCACTTGAGCCTTCAGGACCGGAGCCCACCTTGCCTGTGCACTCAAAGGCCGACAGGAGAAAGTGCAGTTCGCGAGACCTTCTCTCTATGCTTCTTTTGGAGAGCTGTCGGAAGTATATCCAGACGACGCTCGCACCCTTCCAGGAAGAGGGCTTTGACGCTTTGAGCAGCTGGTGGGTCCTCGAGGGGCCTGAGTTTTGCAAGAACCTGGCGGCCTTCCAGGTAGATGGCTCTTTATTTGAGGCACAGATGCGTGTTCTCTTGGCGGATAGTGAAGCTCATTGCTTGAAACGGGCTTCGATGGAAGATGACCTTCCCCTGATACTGGCAAAGGCCGAGGACGAGGAGCGTCGACTGGAGGCGCAGCATGCGATTGCCACTGCGAGCCTTGTTCGGGCACGGAAGAAGCTAGAGGCTGCTCGCGCATCTTTCGAGAAAGCTGAGACGATCGAGAAGTCTTCTGGAGCAGACCTGGCAAAGCAGCGTATCGAGCTGGCAACGCATCGGGAGCGGGTAGCTTCTCGGTCTTCAGAGTTGCAGCGCATGGAGGTTACTGGCGGCGAGCTGCTCCAACGTCTCAAAGAATTTAATTCGCTTTACTAGCAATGTCGCATTTCCTTTTCTTTCTTGTCATTTTTGCTGAACAGACTTGTAGTTCTGCTTTTCTTTATCTGGTGATAACTTAATATCATGCATCTATTTTTTTTTTGGACTTGTCTTCTGAAATGACAGAGTTTGGTTGTGTTTTTTTTTGTTTGGACTGAACCTTTACAGGCTGCCTACGTACCCTACTGAGAGGGATCAAGTCACACGTAGTTCCTTTTTTTTTTTTTTTGTGCAAGGAATGTAGCCCTGCTTTTAGGCATAGTACCTTTTGAGGTACTTGCCATTGATGGGGCCGAGTGTAAGCCCTTCTGGCGTGGTGAGAAGATATGCGCCGTTGGAGTAGACCTCTTTGACAGCGTGCGGTCCATCCCACTTGGCGTCGAGCTTCTTTCCTCCTCGATGCGAAAGGATGATGGGGCGTTTGACTGCGAGCACCAATTCTCCTTTTTGGAAAGATCGAGGGCGAATCCTTTTGTTGAAGGCTCGGGTCAACCTGGCTTGGTAGCATTCCAAGCGTTGCTGGGCTTCGAGGCGCTTCTCATCCAGGGCTTCCAATTCTGCTAGGCGAAGTTGAGCGTTGTCGCCGTTGACGAGGCCTTCCTGGACTGTAACACCTGTGGTGTTAGATTTGAGAATAATAGAAATCCCCCATGGCTAGTTTCGTCTTTTTACAGCCAGACTTTTTCTTTGGGCTTTTTCCCAATAAATGGATCGTAAACCTATGAGATGTTTTACGTTCACATTCTCCATAACTTCGAGCATGTCACGATGGTGCGTTCCGTGCAACGATCATGTGTATGCGCAGCCAGTTTCGGCAGCCCGGCAGGTAAACCCTAGAAAAGCGATAATTGGTCGATAGATGTAGCTGTTTTATTTCTTGCAAGAGATCAGGTAATCGGATCATAACGAAACAAGATACGTTAGATGAGGCTCTGAGAGAGCCTTCCAATGAGCCTGAGTTAGGGTCGATCCGACATTCGGGTGAATAGTTATTGCTATTTTAAGTTTTGGAGTCTTTCCTTCTTTTTGGGAGATCTAGAAGTCAGAAAATTATGTACCAAGCGCTAACGTGTTCGCGTTGACGAGACCTTTCCAACAAATCCTCTCGAGCCCTATTCCGATTTCCGGTTTGATAGTTACAAGTGATTATTCTTTTTAGCCTGGTTGATGGACGAATCGCACCCGGATTCCAACCGAGCCCGGTTCAGGGCTCAGGACCGAGCCCGACTAGCCCTAGAGCATACCTCCCGGTCTCCTAGCATAATTTAAGCTCTCCTGACCTCCCTCCCCAGTGATTTAGAATCCGAAATTCGGATGGGAATTATCGGACAGGATTGGGATGATGTACCGATCCCTATCTTTCTTTCCTTATCCCTTCGCCTTAACCGACCCTATCCCCAACCCCTATCACAACAGCCCCCCCTTTATATATGAACCGAGAGAGAGGGAGAGAAATAGAGAGAGAATGGGAGAGAGAGAGAGAAGGACGTAGTAGAGAGAGAGAGAGAACGTGAGAGAAATAGAGAGAGAGGAAGAGAGAGAGAGAACGGGAGAAATAGAGAGAGAGAGAGAGGACGGGAGAAGAAGAGAGAGAACGGGAGACAGAGAGAAAGAAGAAGAAGAGATGGAGGGAGAGGATCGGAACACCCCGACCCGCCCCTCGCCGGAGCACCGGCGAGCGCACCTACACCCCCAGGTCAGCCCCTCCTCCTCCCATCTCCTCCGCGACCCGCTTACTCCTCTCTTGTCGCAGCCCGCACGGGCGGACACTGCCGCCACACCGAACCCCTCCCCGGCGACCACCGACATCCGGTCCGGCCGCAACCCCGCGCGAGCCCCCTCCGGCCGAGCTCGATCTCGGGCACCGACGGCCGCTCCGGCCGCCTCCCACCGTGCCTCCTCCGTGGGGGTGGTGCGGGAGAGGCCGGCCGAGCGCTCGCCGGCGCTCCAGGCCGCCCCTCCCGTCGGCCGCCGGCGCACAGGAACCAGCCCCTCGGGCTGGTCTCGTGGAGAAGAAGGAGAGGGGGGGGTAGATCGGTAATTTCAGGTTTTTAATTAAACCCCTGAACCCGATCCGTTTAGCCCTGAACCCGACCCGACCTAACCACTGTGAACTTGACCCAACCCTGCAGAACCGACCCACTTAGTGAACCGGTCTGGTTCACTTGAACCAGACCCGTGAACCAGTCGATTTTGGTTCGACTGTCATTTCTCCGTCCGAACTCGGAATTGGACGAAACCAGCGCCATTTCGACCGGCTCGGAAAATACTACCTGTTGGTCATAGTCTAGAATAGTATTTATACTGTTTAATACCCTGTTTTATCCTTGGACCCGATATTATCGTGGTACCATGGTTTGACCGCCGTTTCATCGTCCGAACTCGGATTCGGACGAAACCAGCGGCATTGTGCTCAGAACTTTGAGTCCCACCTATTAAACCTAGAATATAACCCTATAACCTCTTCTACCCTAGTGAACCAACCATGCGATCGGTTTCACCGGTTCTACGTGGTTTGACCCGAAACCATTCGACCGAAGTCAGATTCCAGCGAAACTGGAACCATCGGAACGGGTTCTTCGAGCCCGATTCAATAAGTAGGTTTAACTTCTAATTACTTGTTTGACCTAGTATTGTTTAGGTTTGACTTCTTCAGTCGCATGGATTTGCGTACTGTCGACTCAATGTTGGTCCCCTATCGAGGGTGCCCGACTATCCTTGGCATAGAACCCTCGTCGTTGACTCTTATGTTTTAATCGATAGCATTGTGATATAGAGTTGTGCATGTTATCAGACTGTGATCGTGGTGATCCAACGGAGGCAGATCAGAGGCAACTAGCCGGAGTTTTGTGCGATCGACAACTAGGTGACATCTACTACCCTTGCGTGGTCTTTAATGGTGGGAAATGAGAATGACTAAGGGTAGGTGTCCAGGACACTGCATGTGGGCCCCGCCGGGCATCGTCGCATGTGGTCAAGTGGACCCCGCCTTGCATGCGGAGTCGCGAGTCCGGCGACACATGCTTAAAATATTAATAAAGTAATAATAATAATGATTGCTTTTGATTGTATGGACACCGTAATTAGGATTCCCTTAAATTAAACAATAAATTGAATAATTAGTAATTATCGGAGCCCACCCTCCTGAGAGGAGTATGGCGACCCTAGCACACGGGTCATCGGGATGAGTGTCTTACTTTATTTATTTATTATGTCGCATGGGTTGCGAGAGCAGTACGGGACCAGGGGTAAATTGTTGGAAATTGTTAAGCATTAAATATACCTTTTGTAGCTTCGGTATATATGTTGAAAGATGTTATGTAAGAATCTACCTGGTTAGAAGGTAGGGACCCCGTGCGCGCAAGGGCCGTGAACCACCCTGCGCGTACAGCCGAAGTTAAGTAGGTTAGGGGTCACGGGCAAGGGTTGTGGTAAAGCCAATAGGTGGTGCCCTCGAGTAGGGATTGGCCTAGCAACCCTGTCCCGGGGAGTTGAAGTCCCCATAGTAAAACAAGTTGGGCGGTAGAGCTCCACCGTGAAAGACGGGAAACCCCTTATGATCATCTGGGTGACTAGTGCATGGTGTTGGTGGATGCACGGCGAGAGAGTTGGCCCTCTACATCGAAATAAAAGGCCCTATAGTAATGCCCGACCGGGGGCAGGATGAACAAAATATCCGGGGTTCACATTTTGATAGTGTGTGTTTTATCGTTATATGAATTTAGAATTGTATGACTGTTTACATGATGATCTTGTGACTTTAGATGAATGTCTTATTTAATTTATTCTTTAATGCTGTAGAACATTGAATGGACTTTATGTTAGATAACTTAGTGACAGTAGGAATTGCATGTGAATATAGACTATTGATAGGTTTAGGTATCATTCTACAAACATTGATCATACTAGAACTGCTAGATTATATCTTAATTTATTACAATTGGTCGTCTCATATTATTATAGACTATTAGGATGTCACTAGCCATTAATTTGGCTAATCTCCCAATTTCCTATTGGGGGCTACTCTTTCCCACGAGTAGGCTCAGTTGCAGGTCCGGAGGCTCAGGAGTAGCAGTAGGAGCCCAGAGACGGAGTTAGAGTTGCAGTGTTACCTTTCGGCTTAGTATGTCAATCTTGTAGTCTTTTCTCTTCAGACATTGTAATTGTATTGGAATAAAAGTTCTTATCGGTTAGTTAGTATTCTATGGTCGTAGTTGCAATGGTTCCAGCTGAATTCTTTTGGGTAGGCCTCTCCTCAAGGCCCCAAGCCTAGGATAGATCATGATGAAAATATAAGTGCATATAAATGACTAAATTGATTAACCCTGTAGATAGGAACCCTATACTGATGCACCTGAGTGTTAGGACGTGGATGAGACCACTTGGCTAGCCGTATGAGGCTTGAGTCTCGTGCTCCCTCAGATAGACTCATGTCAGTATGTAGTGGCACCGACAGGTCACTCATACTGAGAGGATATGACTTTTGAAGGTTGAGCTTGACTAGATAATATCTTCTCTCTGTTGATGATTTCTCTTTCTTTGCTTTTTAATAAAAATGTTTTTCGAAAAATCAAATTTAAAAGATTCCCCTCTTGTTTCTCCCTCCTTCTTGTTTTTCATATTAGAGAGCGAAGAAGCCCTGTGAGAACCCAAATTGGTGTAATCAATTGACCAGACCCAAAACCCTATTCTTTTTCTCACCTCACACCCCAGGGATCGGTCTTCAGATTTCTGGGGCGTGACAGCTGGTATCAGAGCCGGTTCTCCTCGCAATGGGGGGGTCTAACCCTACACGAGGACATGTAGCCCTAAGGGGGGTGGATTGTGACGACCAAGATCCAATAGGCCAATAGCCAAGAGCCAAGACTCCTGAGGCGGGAATGCCAAGATGGATGAGGTGAGGTGAGGTGAGGTGTACAAGGCCATGAGTTAGCCCCACATCGCCTGGAGAGAAGGAGATCCTGAGCTACTTATATAATTTCCCCTCCCAAACATAAAAGACGCGTTTTAAAACCGTGCGCCGCTACGGAATTCGCAAGAACTCCGTAGTTAAGCGTGCTCGGGCGAGAGTAGTACCAGGATGGGTGACCCCCTGGGAAGTTCTCGTGCGGGCACGGGCAAAGCGGACAAAATCTTGTGTGTTTGGGGCGGATGTTACATGGACAGCTATTCTGAGTGACAGAATCTGGAGCTCAAGTGGGAGGACAGCTTCTACTCCGTACACTAGTGAGTACGGAGTCGCCTGTGTTGGCGTGCGAAAAGAGGTGCGATATGCCCATAGCGCTTCACCCATGCGTTCATGCCAGTCTTTCTTTGACTTTGAGACGACTTTCTCCAAAAGTTTGCAGAGTGTTTTGTTGAAAGCTTCAGCTAGGCCGTTGGCAGAGGCGTTGTACATGGTTGAACACCTTTGCTTGATATCGAACTTGGCGCAAAATTGGTTGACAGTGGCGTTCTTGAATTGCTTCCCGTTGTCCGTAACGATATAGCGAGGGATGCCGTACCGGAAGATGATATCGTTCTGGATGAAGTTGATGACAGAGTGCCTGGTAACTTCTCGCAATGGTACTGCCTCAGCCCACTTGGAGAAGTAATCTGTTGCCGCCAGGATGTAAAGATGCTGCTTGGATGACTTGGGTAGCGGACCGACAATATCGAGTCCCCATCCATTGAAGGGCCATGATGCGATGGTTGGATGCAAAGGTTCCGGAGACTGACGGATGTAGTCGCCATGCAGCTGGCAAGTGTGGCATCTTTTTGCAAACTCGAGGGAGTCCTTGATCATAGTGGGCCAGTAGTACCCCATCCGCCTGATACGGAAGTGCAGCTTTGGACCGGACTGATGTGAGCCACAGATCCCGGCATGGACTTCTTCTAATGCTGTTTCCGCTTCTTCTTTTGCAAGACACCTCAGGAGCGCACCATCGTAGCTTCGACGGTACAACTCGTTGTTGAAGTGGAAGAATTTCAGAGACCGCCGGCGAATGTCGTCCTTACACTTTGGATCTTCCGGGAGCTTTCCGTGGACAAGAAAGTCTATGAATGGTTGTCTCCAATCTAGATCGTCAGTCATGAGAACGTGTACTGCATTGACTTGGTCCGGGATTCCCATAGGGAGGTCCTCCTCGGTGATCACCATCCTCTTACAGATAGGGATGATGAGTTGGCTTCTTTCTGGGAACGGGAGTGTAGCCGCCAAATTTGCGAGCGCATCAGCCTGCTGATTAAGGTTTCTGGGGACATGCTGGATTGAAGCATTTTTTAGCGTACTAAGGAGTTTCAGAGCTCGCAGGTGTAATGGTACGAGGTCTTCTTTGTTGACTTCGTATGCTCCCAATATTTGCTAAATGACGAGCTGAGAGTCGCCGAAAATTTCGAGCCCTTGAAGTTTCATATCATTGGCGAGTTCGAGGCCAATGATCAAGGCTTGATATTCCGCCCTATTGTTGGAGCATGGTTCTGATAGCAGAAATGAGAAGGGGAGTACTTCATCGTTTGGCGTGACGAAGATAACCCCTGCTCCTGCTACGTCTTGTCTTGCCACGCCGTCGAAGAACATTTTCCAAGAAGGGGCGATATCGATGCAGAATACTTCTTCGTCTGGAAGGTCTTCTGATAGTTCCCATTCTGCTGGGAGGGGGTACTCTGCTAGGAAGTCCGCAAGAGCTTGACCTTTGACCGCTTTACGAGGGACAAAGGTGATATCAAACTCAAGGAGGAGCAAAGCCCACTTGGCCAGACGTCCGGAGAGCACTGGTCTCGACATGATGTATTTGAGCGGGTCGGCTTTTGAGATGAGTCTGATGGCGTGAGCTAACATGTAGTGTCGCAGCTTCTTTGTAGCGAAGATGAGCGTCAGACAGACCTTCTCAATCGGGGAGTAGTGTAGCTCCGCGCCGATGAGAGTGCGGCTCAAATAGTAGCATGCTGTTTCCTTGCCTAGCTCGTTGTCTTGAGCCAGGAGTGCCCCTAATGACTGCTCCTGGGCGCTGATGTAAAGGACCAATGGTTTTCCTTGGACTGGTGCTGTCAGAACTGGAGGCTTGAGTAAGTAATTTCTGATGTTCTGGAGGTCTTCCTCACAAGCTTCATCTCATTTGAATGGTGCTCCTTTCTTCATGAGGTGACTGAAGGGCCTACATTTTCCAGCTAAGTTGGCGATGAATCTCCTGATGTATGCCAGGTGGCCTTGGAGACCTCTGAGATCTCTTACCGTTTTTGGGATCGGCATATTGAGAATAGCATCTGTTTTGGATTGATCTATCTCGATGCCTCGATATCGTACGACAAAGCCGAGAAACTTACCCGAGGAGACTCCAAATGCGCATTTAAGCGGGTTCATACGGAGCTGGTACCTTCGAAGCCGTTTGAAGATCAGCTCAAGGTCCTGAAGATGTGTTGACTTTTGTCTTGATTTTACCACGAGGTCGTCGACATAGCATTCCACATTCTGATGAAGGATGTCGTCGAAAATTTTTTGCATGGCTCGTTGGTAGGTAGCTCCTGCATTTTTCAAGCCGAAAGGCATGACTTTGTAGCAGTAGATCCCTTTTGGCGTGCGGAATGTCGTAAGTTCTTCATCTTTGGGTGCCATCCGGATCTGGTTGTAGCCTGAGGATCCATCCATGAAGGTCAGTGCTTCATGGCCTGTTGTTGCATCCACCATCAGTTCTGTGATTGGCAGTGGAAAGTCGTCTTTGGGGCATGCATTGTTTAAGTCCCTGAAGTCCACGCATACTCTGATCTGGCCGTTCTTCTTCTTGACTGGGACCACGCTGGAGATCCACGTTGGATATTTAACTTCTCGGATAAAGCCGGCCTCAATGAGCTTGTTGACTTCACCTTCTATTTGAGGTACTAGTTCCGGCCGGTAGCGTCTTTGTCCTTGCTTGATAGCGCTAGCTCTATGTCTGACAGCAAGCTGGTGTACTGCGATCTTTGGGTCAAGTCCGGGCATTTCCTTGTAGGACCATGCAAAGACATCTCTGTATTCTTGGAGTAACTTGACGTATGCGGCCTCCTCTTAGGGAGTCAGGAGTGCGCTTACGAATGTAGGTCGAGGATCCTCCTGCGTTCCTAAATTGATTTCCTTCAAATCGTCGATGGTAGATTGCCCCCCTTCTTCTAGGACGGACGGGGCTTGGGGCAACTCGTCGTCCGAAGTAGAAGTTTCGTCGACCGAAGTGTCCGCAATTATGATATGATTAAGAGACACCAGAAGGATGTTGGGGATATCGGCAGTTTGAAAGAATGATTTGGGTGGGTGGGTGGGAATGATTTTTCTCACCTCAGTGGGTGGCTTTCCCAAACGGTCGAATACTGACTTTCGCTTTGCTTGTCTGATTGGCCCAAGTCTTTTGAATACTGATATGGGATTTTGACTTGCCTGGTTTTTGACGCTTTTCTTTTGCTTTTGAGGTATGGTCCAACGTCGAGCTCGATATCGCCTTCTTTTGGCGCCCTTTGTAGCGGGATGAATAACATTGGTGGAGCGTGCATCGGAGGCTGACGATCCCTCTTCCGCTTCATCTACCAACTTCACCTCAATGTAGTTAGAGGTAAAGGTCTTCTCTCATGTTATTTTGATGACCATCGGGGTTTGACGGGAGCCGATGCCTCGCCGATTTGGTGGGATCTGTTCACCGTCCTGGAGTAAGTGGGCTTGAGTCTTAGTCATCCCGTGTGGTATTGGAGCTGGCAGGAGCGTACTCATATGTGCAGCACTGTCTTTGTCGTAGCCAGCTTTGAACAGCAGCTTGGCGGCATTTTGCCCCCAACTTCCTTTTGGCTTGAATGTGAGTTGGCTGGATTCGAAGGAATTGATGGGTTTTGGCGGACTTGAAGCTTGCCCCAGGCTGGGTAGTGGCAGTGTCATCTCTTGCAGAGTGATGACATTAGCTTCCGATAGTGGTTGGACCATCCCTTTTGGCGAGGCAAAAGGTGGTGGTTCATCTTTGCGAAGCCACTGAGGCGTGAGGCGTAAGACTGTCGTAGCTTGGACAGGTAATGGAGTATGCTTCATGGATCTTGGCTTGGAGCTGATGCGCATCCTTAGTCTTGGCGCTAGCACTTCTTTGGCTCCGTGTATCGCCTTAGATGGTGGCACTGGATTTGGAGTTGGCAGAGCTTCATCCTGCTCCATCCTTTTAGCTTTCTGAGTTCGAGGAGTTTTAGCTGGAAGGATTTCTGCAACAAGGTCCTTTGCTTGGTAAAACTTGGCATCGGCGAGGTACGCTTTAGCCTCATTGAATGGCTTGTCGTCTGCAACAATGCACTTCTCCAGGCCTTCCTCGTAGTACTTGAGGCATTGGTGCCAGGTAGACACTACGACACCGTTTTCGTGCAGCCACGGTCTTCCCAGCAAAAGGTGATATGATGTTTGACAGTCAATGACGTGGAAAAGAACCGTCGTGTCAAGCTGACTGATGGAGAGTTTTTGACGAATGATCCCTATGGTGGACTGTCCTCCTTGGTTGAACCCTTGAATGACCAGCTGGCTTTGCGAGAGCTGGTCGGTGGTGATGCCGAGCTAGCGCATTGTTTGGATAGGCAAGATGTTGACGGCGGAGCCGCAGTCCAACAGGATTCGATTTACCGGCTTCTCGTTGATGTATCCCGAGACATAGACAGGTCGATTGTGCAGTCGTGCTCCGAGCTGCAGATCTTCGTCCTAGAAAGTTATTGCTGCGTTACATGAGATAATAGTTTTGTCATTCTCGGTGTTTTTCTTCTTTCTTTTGTAGCTGTCTGGGTCTGTCAAAGCCTCGGCCATTGCTAGGCGAGCTTTCTCTGGGAGGTGTAGTGCTTCTATGAGTGGCAAGTGCAGGATTGCCTCATCGTAAGCAGCAGTACTGTTTTTGTCGGAATCATCCTCCTCGTCGCCGGTGTTGCTTTCTTTAGAAGGCTTGATCCTATCTTCTTCTTCCGGCGCCATGTGGATCTCAACCATGCAACAGGAGGCTTCGTGCTGCTGATCAGCTGGGAGGAAGTAATCGGGGAAGAACTCTTGCAACGTTGTCGGTTCTGGAGGGTTTTGCAGGAGGAGATCATCAGGATCTGCTGGCGGTACTTTGAACGCCTTCCTTCCTGGAGCTTTGCTTTTCTTTTTGTAAGTTCTTCATTCCGGAAGCTTTCTTGTTACCCGATCTAGCTTGCGACTTCTTGGCATACATGGCCTTCGTCTGCGAGGCAACATGACCCATGCATCTTCATCAGTGGATTCTTCATTACCAAGGTGAAGGTCTGGAGTGGCAGCTGTTGGTTCTTCATGGGTCGGGGAGACCTGCTCCTCTGGGGACCTTGGTGGTTTGCCTTCTGACTCCCAGCCGGTGGGCTTGATTTCTTCTATTGAGACAGGCGAAGGTCTGGAATAGAGGACGTAGTAGTCGAATTTACCTGAGGGCTGGCCTAACAGACCGACCTCCGGGTCTCCTTGCTCGTACCTTGTCTGGAGATTTTGTTGGGACATAGCTTTGTTTGAGAGAGACGTCGACGTAGGCGACGGTTGCCCCCAGGGCAGTGACGTTTCTTCCTCAGCGAGCTTAGGAGCGTACTGCTGTCGTCTTGAGACTTTCCGTCGTGGGGCTAACTTCGCAATTGGTCTTTGGCGATTGATGCGCAACTTGGGCCTTCTCTGGTGGGCAGCAACGAGTACTGGTTGAAACGAACCGAAGGTGATGGACGTCATGTTTGCTGTTGCAACGTCGCTGGAGTCGATCTCAATTTTTCCTTGCTTTGCGAGTGCCATGATCTTTTCTTTGAAGACGAAACATTTCTCAATAGGATGGCTAACCAGTCGATGGTATTTGTAGAAGAGCGGATCGTTGACACGATGCATCTGTTCAGGCCTTTTTGAAGGAGGAAGCTCGATCATCTTTTCTTGTAGCAGTTGATCGAACATGGAGGAGACTTCCGAGTCTGGAAAGGGATACTCTTTGGCCTCAAGTTCTTCTAGAGTCATCTTCGACTGTCTTTGGAGTGGAGGCGGTGGTATGGCAGCTCCCTTTTCTTGATCCGACTTACCGCTGATTTTGAGTGGCTTGGAGGCCGAGGCGATGTCGGCGACGTTAACTTGCTTTGATTTGGGTGCCGGCGGTTTGTCTTTCTTTTCCACCTTCAGGAAGTCTTTGGTCTTTGAGTCCCCGCGATTGGCTAAGCTGAGTTCCATGTCGTGGGCTCGAGTTGCGAGTTCTTCGAAGGACCGAGGCTTGATCCCCTTGAGGATGTAGAGTAAGCCCCAGTGCATGCCTTGGGTGCACATCTCGATAGCCGAGTCTTCCGACAAACGGTCTCGTGAATTCAGGGCGAGATTCCTCCATCGATCGATGTAGTCGATTACTGATTCGTCCTTCCTTTGCTTGACGGCAGTAAGCTCGGTCATGCTAACGATACGCCGAGTGTTGTAGAAGCGGTTGAGGAATTCCCTCTCCATCTGATCCCAGCTGTCAATGGATCCTAGAGGAAGATCAACATACCAGTCAAAAGCATTACCTTTGAGTATGCGAACGAACTGCTTCACCATCTCATTGCCGTATGTGCCGGCGTTGTTGCAAGTTTCGACGAAGTGGGCAATGTGTTGCCTTGGGTTCCCCTTTCCGTCGAAGTGTTGGAACTTTGGTGGCTGGAACCCGGTAGGGAAGCGTAGCTGTTGGATCCTTATGGTGTAAGGCTTTGAATATGCCGCCGTAATCGGAGGTAGGCTGCCGCCGTGGAAACGCATCATGTCAGCCACTAGTGCTTGTATTTGCTGGGCATTCATCGTTGCTGCCACTGAAGGTTGTGCGGCCACCGAGACTGGCACGGGAGCCGAGGAAAGTGCAGGAGTAGTTGCTAGTGTTGCCGGGCCAACTTCTGCAAGAGCAGGAGTTGGAGACGGGGCTGGAGCAGCTACTGTTGAAGCAAGAGGTTGACCGAATGTTGCGACATCCCTGGCACTCAGCCTTTGCAGCAAGGTATTGATGTGACGATCATTCTCTTCCATTAGTCGGGTGAGCTGAGCCATGTGTTCACCCATTTGCATGACTTGGAGCTGGAGAGCGGACGGAGGATGATGTCGCAGGATGTCTTGATGTTGCATGCCCGCACCCTCGCCATCGTCGTCGGAGACGTAGTTACACTGACTTGCTTCTGCTTGATGACGGATGTTTGCCCCCGGCAAGGGAGGTGCAAAGTCCGCTGGAGAACCCGAACGGGTTCGGGGTTAGGGCTGGTCCTCCCCAAATTTCTAGATAGATGTTCCAAGATTGAGGCTTGTTTCTTCATGCACAAAGGCCTCACTGGCGCCTTGGCGGGCATCTTCGGTAGCAGTTTCTGGCGTGAAGAAGTCCGCAAGAGTTTGAGTACGCCGAGTGTAGACGCGTACTACCGGGGGAATGACATCCTCCGGGTTTTCTGGATCACCATGTTGGAGTAGTGGAGACTCGGCGATAGGTGAGAGGCTTGTTGGAGCAAACGTATCATCATTCGTTCCAGCCATGGCGAACTTGAAGCAACTCCTTCAAACGTACGGATGAAAGGAGAGGAGGTCCCACCGGGCGTGCCAGAAATCTGTGAGCGCGGAAAAAGATTCGGGTCGTCTTTATTGCGGGTCACATGAGATTACAATTTTTTGATCAGGAGATTGTGAGAGAGATCCTCTGGAGGGTCCCTTTGATCCGCGTCTCCACGTGGTATTCGTGCGAGAGCTCTGAAGGGGTTGCCCAGGACAGGGGTCTTTACAGGGTGAATGTTTTTGAGAGGCTAAGGAGTTTTCGTCGTTGATTTTGTCTCGTCCGTGCTTTGCGCTTTCTCGGCTAGGGAGGCTTTGGGCTTCGTTCCTCGATCTTCGTGTCTTTCTCGATCCTTGCTCGACCTTGGCGTCCTTGATCGTCGGTTCGCGGGGTCGATCGTGTTTTTGGCGTCAGCTTTGGCTTTAGCTTTCGGCTTTGGCGTAGCTTTGGCGTGGCTCTGGCGTTTGCTTTGCTTTGGCGCTTGCGCTTGAACGTAGGCGGGTAGAGACTTGCGATGCTTTAGTTCTTCCGGACTTCGCGTCGTATCGGCTAGAACGTGCGGTGCTTTGCTCGTGATCGTCGTAGTTGCTTGGCTTTGGCACGTGCGTTGCTTTAGCGCGGGCTTTACCGGTGCGTTTGCTTTGGCTTCTTGCGTCGGCTTTGACTTTAGCTTTGACTCGATCTTCTTCTCGAACGACTGGCGCTACTTCTTCAAGGCTTCTTTATTCTTCCAGCTTCCTCAACTGTTGTGGCATCGGTCTTGACTTTTCGACGGGGGTAGCACCGATCCTTGTGCGACGGTTGTAGCATCGATCTTTGTGCGACGGTTGTAACGTCGGCTTTTGTTGATGAAGACGGCGGGTGTAGCACCGGCTTCAGCACGACGGTTGTAGCGTCGGCTTTTGTTGACGAAGACGGTAGGGGTAGCACCAGCTTCAGGCCTTCTTCTCCCGGCTTTCTTCTTCGTGCAAGGAGTTGATGCCTTTGTTGAAGACGACGGGTGTTGTCGGCTTCGATCTTCTTCTCCGGCCTTTGCTTATGGCGTCTTCGGAGCTGATGAAGATCGTTGGAGCAGTCGGGGTGATGACGACTCCGGGTCTTCTTCTCCAAGCTTTCTTCTTCGTGCGAGGAGTTGAAGCTTTGATCTTCGAGTGCAAGGTCTTCATGTTGATGAGGACTTGAAGGGCCAAGGATTCCCGTAGGACGTGGTTGCCGTGCCTCGTGAAGTCTTCGGTCTTCGAGCGTTGGAGCTTCTCTTGCGGAGCTCTTTCGTCTTCAGCTTTTGGACCCTTTGTGCCTTCCCCCACCCCCTCTATTTATAGGCAAAGGGGAGCGGTTGGGGGAGATAAATCTGAAATCTTTTTGTTTCATCCGATATCTCCCCCCATAACCATCAAGATATTGTTCTTTTATCCAAGGAAACAAACCCGATCCCCTCCTTTTAGTTGAGGTGGTTATGGGCTAGATGTGACTCGATCTTTAAAGATCGAGTTGTTATTTTTTTGTTGCAGTTTTGGATCGGATGGTGACACAACGTCATCTTGTCCGTTGGATCGAGGGATCGTCGCGGATCTACGGCTGCGTAGACGTCCACGCCACCTCCCCCCGCATCGAGGCGGTTTTTGATTTCTTTTTCCTTTTCTTTTCTTTTCTTTTTTTTTTTCTTTTTCTTTTTCTTTTTCTTTTATGGCCGGCCCCACCTCTCCATGAGGAGGGGGGGGGCGGTTTTCAAGGGGGGGCCGGTGGGCCCCCCACTTTGTGTTCGAGTCGCGGGTCCGGTGGGACCCGTTTGCTTCGAGTTGGGCCATGGTGCGCGGATTGAGCTTGCACGCGGGCCGAGTGTGCGTGCGGGCCGTTTGTATGCGGGCCCAATTCCGCATGCGGGCCGTTGTGTATGGGCCAAGGTTCGGATGTAGGCCGTTGTGTGTGGGCCAAGTTGCATGCGGGCCGTTGTGTATGGGCCAAGTTGCATGCGGGCCGTTGTGTGTGGGCCAAGTTGCATGCAGGCCGTTGTGCGTGGGCCAGATTTTCGCATGTGGGCCGTTGTGTGCGGGCCCAAGTTGCATGGGCGAGTCGGGTTCGACCCGAAGGCCGTTGGGTGCGGGCCTATTTTTTGTGTACAAATCGGGTTCGACCCGTGGGCTAATTTCGATGCCCACACGGACTATTACGCCATTTGAGATGGCGTAAAAGTTTTGAGTTTTTTTAAACTACCGATAATGCCCTTCATTTACGCCAACTGAGATGGTGTAAAAGACGAAATGACGTATTTTAAAGATGCCTTTTGTTTTTTTTGTTTTTTTTTATTCTATCCCTTTTTTTTATTTATCCCGAGGTTACCCCTGATTTACGCCATTTGAAATGGCGTAAATGCCCGTGTAAATTTAATTCTCTTTATTCAATCTGTCATCTAACGGCTTTTTTTATTTTTTATTTTATTACTATATCATCTAACGGCTATTTTTTTTATTCTCGTCTAACGGCTATTTTTTTAACCATTGCCTACTAAATAAATTTTTTTTTTATTCTCATCTTCCTAACGGCTATTTCTTTTTATCTCGTCTAACGGCTATTTCTTTCTATGTCCTTATAAAATCTATCTGAATACCTCACTTCTCGCTCTCCTCATCTTTCTGTTGAGTCCCTCATTCTCTCATTTCTTTCCTCACCTCTCTGCTCTCTCTCTCAACTCTCTCCCTCTGCACTCAATTCTGCATTCTTTCATTTACATTAGATGGCGATAATGATTCCAATAATTTGTCGCTACGGAGGTCGGTGCGAGATTGATAGCTACGTTGGAGGAAATACAATGGTCGTTTTTATTCAACTGGGTTCGACGTTAGTACAAGTGCAGCACGAGATAGCGACTCGTTGCAACCTTCCTCTCGGTTTCGTATTAAGGTCAGCTTGTATAGTTAATCAATCACAGTCATATCTAATTGAAATTTATGATAATGCTAATTGGGAATGGATATTACAAGATAACATTTCTCATACCCCACCTCCCTCCTGTGCACAGGAGGAGGGAGGAGGGAGAGGCACAGGAGGAGGGAGGTGGGGTTTGGATATTACAAAGGGTGTTTTAGGGTTAGGGTTTAGGATTTAGGGTTTTAGGGTTAGGGTTTAGGATTTAGGGTTAGGGTTTAGTTTAGGGTTAGTTTTTAGGATTTAGGCCGCGTTTGGTTACTTGGATTAGAATGGATTGCAAACGGGAAGGGAATGAGGATGGGAAAGGAATGGAATGGAGTGGGAATGGTTATTCTCATTCTCTTGTTTGGTTATAGCAAGGAATATGTTCAAGAATGGAATGATGATTCCATTCTAGTGTTTGGTTCGACCAATTATATGATGGAATGCAATTTAGTTTAAGGGCTTACTTCCTAAAATACCCTCAACCTATTTTTCATGCATAATTAAAATACAAATCTCTGAGATAAAATAAAAATAAAATGAAATACCACCAAAACTCAATAATTAATTCGAAAATGGTACTAATATCCCATTCAAATAATAGCTATAATGACTACATATCATTGTTCAAAATGCCATAATTGCTTGAAAACCCAATATCACATTCCTAATAGCATGATAGTATCATTGTTATCCATCCAGCCCTTCACTCCAACCTGTCAAACAACAATTTCATATATTTAATATCCAGAACTATTATATTTTAAAAATGTTATAAAATTTAATAACGCACCTCATATTTGCCCACTCAATAGTGCCTTAACAAATGATTCTTTTTCATTATCAGGAAGAGTGAAGAAAACATCTGTTATTTCAGGATTGCAGGCCAACATCTTCAATGCTCGATGTCGCTCAAATACAGTAAGCTCTTGTAACTTTGTAAGTTCAGTATTAATATTCTTTCTAATTTCAGCCACAATATCATTGCCAACAAGTGCCTTGCCAAGTTCTTTGGTTGCTTCTCTGATTTCGAAGCCAATTGTCATAGCTGCTTCTGTTATTGATGCCCCAATGTCATTACTAATACCCCTTCTTCTTCTTTTCTGGCTTGAATTTCCGTTACCTCTATCTATATTTTCTCTTTGAGTGGATAACAAAGATGGGTTTGTCTGAACATTATCATTTACCTCTGACATGATATTCTCACTATTGTGTTCCTCCCTGTCCAAGTCCTCCATCATATCGGCAGGTGTTTCTGCATCCTTTCCAGTAGCTCGATCTTTTCCAAACACCAAATTTAGATCATCAAACAAAAGGAATGATTTGTTTACAAATGGTATTGCTTCTTTGTGACTCTGCAAATTTAGATAAAATGTGACGTGTGGTGTCACGTCGCTGCCGTCTGATGCACCCGTTGCGTGCGTGTGATACATGAAGCGGTGCATCAGATCATAAACCATAAACCCCGCCCACTCGAGCGAGACGTGTGGATGAAAACCCTCGACCCCGGATCTCTCTCTTGACACCGATCTTCTCACTCGACGTCGAGACGACTCCGAAACTGCGACCCTGACGCTAGACCACCAATCCGCACCACTCCTCAACGTCAGAGCACCGTGGCTTGACGTCGGGAGCACTGTGGTACTCGGACGTCGATGAGTGATGCTCGGACGTCCAGCCATGGTGCTCCGATGTTGAGAAGTGGTACGGATTGGTGGCTCGGTGTCAGGGTCCCAGTCTCGGCAATGTCTCGGCGTTGAGTGAGAAGATCAGTCAAACCAAAATCTGATTTTCAACTCCACCCAGAGAGAGAGAGAGAGAGAGAGAGAGAGAGAGAGGGCCAACCCAACATCTGGTTTCAGCCTACTAACACACACACACAGAGATAGAGAGAGAGATGACCGGCCAAACCAAATTCTAGTTTTCAGATTTCTAAAAAAAAAAAAGCTTTCAACTCCATTGCAAACACAAAGAGAGAGAGAGAGAGAGAGAGAGAGAGAGAGAGGATATGGTTTCAAGCATCAAAAAAAATTCTGGTTTCAGGAATTAAAAAAAACCCCTGTTTCAACTCCATTGCAAACACAAAGAGAGAGAGAGAGAGAGAGAGAGAGAGAGAGAGAGAGAGAGAGGGCCAACCCAACATCTGGTTTCAGCCTACTAACACACACACACAGAGATAGAGAGAGAGATGACCGGCCAAACCAAATTCTAGTTTTCAGATTTCTAAAAAAAAAAAAAGGTTTCAACTCCATTGCAAACACAAAGAGAGAGAGAGAGAGAGAGAGAGAGAGAGAGAGAGAGAGAGAGAGAGAGGATCTGGTTTCAAGCATCAAAAAAAATTCTGGTTTCAGGAATTAAAAAAAAACCCCTGTTTCAACTCCATTGCAAACACAAAGAGAGAGAGAGAGAGAGAGAGAGAGAGAGAGAGAGAGAGAGAGATGATCTGGTTTCAGGCATCAAAAAAAAAGTTTCAGGCAAAAAAAAACCCCTGTTTCAACTCCACCTAAAGAGAGAGAAAGAGAGAGAGAGAGAGAGAGAGGACATACCTCTGACCTACGGGGAGGCGGTACGATTGGGGAGCTTCAATCCGTTTCTGAACGGCGAGGTAGGAGACGAACAGAAGGTCGCGGGGCATTTTGTAGATCGCGAGAGGAGAGACTCACGGGTTGTTATTGTGTATTCCCGGATGGAAATGATTGGGGATTCCTCAACAATCGGGAGGAATCCTAATCCCGCTGTTAAACGGGAATGGAAATATATATTCCATTATCAGGGAATATCCAAACAGATTTTATAATAATGGGAAGGGAATTGGTTTTCCATTCCAAGCCCTAATCCCACGATCCAAACACAGCCTTAGGGTTTTAGGGTTAGGGTTTAGTTTAGGGTTAGGGTTTAGGATTTTAGGGTTAGGGTTTAGGGTTTTAGGGGGTTTAGGTATTAGGGTTTAGAGTTTAGGGTTAGGGTTTAGTTTAGGGTTTAGGTATTAGGGTTTAGGATTTAGGGTTTTAGGGTTAGGGTTTTAGGGTTAGGGTTTAGGGTTTTAGGGTTTAGGGTTAGGGTTTAGGATTTTAGGGTTAGGGTTTAGGGTTTTAGGGGGTTTAGGATTTAGGGTTTTGGGGTTTAGGGTTAGGAGGTATTAGTGTTTAGGGTTTTAGGGTTAGGGTTTAGGGTTTTAGGGTTTAGGGTTTAGGGTTTTAGGGTTAGGGTTTAGGGTTTAGGGTTTAGGGTTAGGGTTAGGGTTTAGGGTTTAGGATTTTAGGGTTAGGGTTTAGGATTTAGGGTTTTAGGGTTTAGGGTTAGGATTTAGGGTTAGGGTTTAGTGTTTAGGGTTAGGGTTAGGGTTTTAGGGGGTTTAGGATTTAGGGTTTTGGGGTTTAGGGTTAGGAGGTATTAGTGTTTAGGGTTTAGGTTTAGGGTTTAGGGTTTTAGGGTTAGGGTTTAGGGTTAGGGTTTAGGGTTTTAGGGTTAGGGTTGGGGTTTAGGGTTTAGAGTCAGGGTTTAGTGATGAGTTCCTATCTCTCTCTCTTTCTCTCACTTTCGCTCTCACGGGGGGTAGCGATGAGTTCCTATCTCTCTGTTTATCACTCTCAAGATACAAAAACAATCATAACTAGTAATGTATGCGAGGGAGAAAAGGTACAAAAACAATCATGATTACTAATGTCGACATCCTGGCGTATCATGAATACAATCCCCAGATACAACCATAGCATAGTGCCCAGCAACGTGCCTCTTCCTTGGAGGCAAAGAAACCTGCTCAACGACAGTAACTGCCTGCGGGGTCTGGAGTGGACTGGCAGTAGCTGCCTGCGAGGACCCCTGGCCGTCTAAAGTAGCTGTCTGTGAAGATACCTGGCCAGGGTCTAAAGTAGCTACCTGCGAGGACCCCTGGCCTGGCTCAAAGTTGGTCGACAACTGGTATAATGGTGAGAGCCCCTGACTGGACAAAACTTGCAGTAAGGGGGTGCAAACCACTAGCTGGTGTGCAACACCCATCGCAAAACGGCTTAGGTCAGAGTATAAAAATGACATAACGGCTGCACCCCAGGCATACTGGAAAGTAATGGTCAAATCCTGAAAAAAAAATAGATAACTGGCATGCACAAGATTGCCAGTTGCATCTGGAAACAGGCATAAGCCACACAGTGCCAACAAGTACGCACTTGTGTACCTCAATGTCTTAAATACCAAAAACGCATTATTAGTATGTCATTATGTACGAATATTAACATGTATTGAATACAATTAATAAATAAAAAACTTACCGTCTCAGGGTGTACCGGCTCTGGAGGTGCCGGTCCAAACTGAGTATGAAGCCAGCTAAGCTGGATGTACCGCTCCCCCTGTGATGACGGAGACGGTACAGCTCCTAAGCTGTCGTAGATCAGTTGACGGTAGTCAAACGGCGGGGTGCCAGGAGGTACAATCACAGGACGGCCGGTGATGGCCAATCCTATAATCTGCTGAGTGTCCTGCAACGTGATCGACATCTCTCCGAATGAAAAATGGAATGTGTGAGTAGCCAGGCCACCAACGCTCAGCTAGTGCGTAGCAGAGACGCAGGTCGCTGTTCAGCCATCGGATACGGCTGAACCAACCGAACCCGGCCTGCTCCACTAACTGAGTATGGGAGCCGAACAACTCCCACTGGTCCAAAAGATTTCTGTGATAACGGGAACGAATGTCGTGATAGTCGATCTAATATACAAATTTTAATTAATTAATTTTTTTAATATTAATTAATTTGAATACTACAGTATGCTTGAATATAAAATTTAAAACGTACCTCAGCATGCTCAAATACGGCAGTAGCACGATGTCTAGTTCGTGAGAGAAGCACCTGATATGTGGTCGGGCCTCCCGGAAATCGTCCATCATTCCGCTCCATTCCAGCCCACAGAAAATAGAAAATGCTTTCAAAGACTGCCGAACACCCCAAACCCCACACCTCAGCCTCACAGCACAGACTGTGCCCCACAGTGCCCCGTGGCCCGAACACCTCAGTGGGCCGAACACCTCATACCCAAACACCTCAGTGGGCCGAACACCTCATACTCAAACACCTCAGTGGGCCGAACACCTCATACCTCAGTGGGCCGAACAACCGAACACCTCAGCCCCACAACACTGTGCACACTGCCCTCACAGTTCAGTGGCTTGTGGCCCTCACCCGAACACCCCACAGTGGCCTGTGGCCCTCACCCGAACACCACTCGAACACCCCACAGAGAAACCAGAAGGGAGAGGAGAGGAAAGGGAGAGGAGAGGAGAGAGAGTGTTTTACGCCAACTGAGAGCAAATGGCGTAAAAACTGGGGATATATACTGTGGGGACTTTACGCCATCTCAGATGGCGTAAAGGAAGGGTATTTTAGGTATAGGCCTTTACGCCATCTGAGATGGCGTAAAGAGAGGGTATTTTAGGCAGTCCTTTACGCCATCTCAGTTGGCGTAAATGAAGGGCATTATCGGCATTTTAAAAAAACTCAAAAGTTTTACGCCATCTCAAATGGCGTAAAGACTTTACGCCATTTGAGATGGCGTAATAGTCCGTTTTTAACAATTTCCCAACTTTAGTTCCGTTTATTAAAATATTAATATTTTTCATTCCGTTTCTCAAAAATTTCTGAATTCTATTTGAACCCACCTCACCTGATCTATTGTGACACCCACATGTGTATGGATTCTTCTATTGGCACCCATGGATATAGTTTTCGCAACCAAATAACCTTTTTTTTTTTTTGTTCATTTTTACCCTCATCCCCAACCTCCATCTAGTCACCATTGAGCCACACACCCATCGCGCTCCACCTCGGCCGCCGCCCCCATCCACGTCCGCCACCCTTCTCCTCCTCCCTTTTTACTCCTTCCTTCTATTTCTCCTCTTCCCTCCTTTCTCTTCCCCCTCCGCTCTCCTTCTTTCTCCTTCTCCTCCTCCGGCCTCCTCATCTTCTTCCTAGATATGCCAACATTGCAAGGCAATGTTGGTCTGCATCTACCGATCGACACCTCCAAGTTAGGTTAGGGTTTAGACGGGGAAGAAGATGAGGAGGAAGAATGAGGGAGGAGGAGGAGGAGACGGAAGGAGGAAGTAGGGATGGAAGTGGTGCGGTTTAAAACCAAAAACTGTGGTAAACCGCATTGCATGGTGCGGTTTTGGTTTGTCAAAATAGAAAACTATGTGCGGTGCGGTTTCGGTGTGGCGGTTCGGTGTTGCGATGCGGTTTCAGTTTTGCCAAAAATCGCACCAAAACCGCACCATTGCCATCCCTAGGAGGAAGGAGGGGGGTGGCTAGGGCTGTCTTCAGAAGGAGGAGGCAACGGTGGAGGACGTTGGGACCGTGGTTGAGGCGGAGCACGATGGGGCGGTCGGACGTGGATGGTGGTAGGGTCTGAAAGAGAATGATGGCATTTTGGGGATATCGTGGGTGCCAACACTAAACGTTCAAAATGGGACGAGTGCCAAGACTGATTCAGGTGTCCTTACTAATTTCATAGGTGCGAATAGGCGTACCCCAGTTGTATTGGCGGCACCCATTACTCGTATTTGGTACATATCCTTGTATTGGCACCCATCCGCTCCTCGTTCCTCTCATGCTTGGCAGTGTATGTGCAAGTCTTCGTTGTCGTTCCTGTTGGACCTTTGCAGATCAGTAGCATTGTCAGCTTTCTTGCATGTTACCACCACCACACCCTCCTCATTCCTCTTCCTCCTTCCTCATCCCTCTTTTTTCTCCTCCTCCTCCTCTTTTTCTTGCTCACTGAAACCCTAACCTATTAGGAAGTGTCGATTGCATTTCACCGATCGACATCAACATTGCAATGTACGTCGACATCAACATACTTTTTTTTTTTGGCACCAACAAATATTGCTATTGCACTACTAAGTCAAAAGGTTATTGACTTATATATATCGAGGATGTCGGAGAAGGAGAGGACCAACAAAGTGTGTGCCTCCTTGTAGATATTTCAACGTCAATGTTGGTGGGTACCAACCAACGTTGCAATGTTAATGTCAACATGAAGCCATCAACACCGATGGAGATCAGTTAAGATTTCAACATGGAAGGAAAATCAAAGGAGGAGGAAGAAGAAGGGTAGGAAGAGAAAAGAAGAGTAGGAAAGAAGAAAAAGAAAAGGAAGATGGCTACCTAAGGCTCTGTGCCTCCCACCAACAATACGAAGAGTGGCTACAGTGCAAGAAAAAAAGAAAAGCGGATGTACACTGCCAGCGACCATGAGCGAGAAGGGATGGATACAGGCTTTCCTGCATAGCGCAAACTAGGTTTTAGTATGAGAACGATTGAACTCAAGTTTCTGGACCTAGTGCGAACAAGGGTTTTGCGTGAGAAGGTCTGAAGCCAAGTCTTGACATGGTGCAAATTAGTATTTGGAGTGCCAAGGGTCAGAGGCAAGCTTCATGACATAATGCGAGTCAATGTTTAGTTGCTTTTTTGAGGAGAGTGCAAAAGCAACCTCATCAGCCTGGCACTAATGCGGAATGCACACCATAGGGGAGAAACAAACATGGGCAAATAATAATTGCTTTTAACGTGATTCACCCGTTGGTCGGGCTACATTCACGGATACACTTTCTTGGTGATCGTACACGATGCCCGATGCTTTTGTTCACCCGACCATCTACCACACCCTTGCTCTCCGGCCTATATCCCATTGACGAACCGCCATGATCCACGGCTTGTGCTTTCATTAATTGGTAAAGAAGAAATAAGTCAGAAAAGGTACAACACACATCATCCTCTCTCAAGCTCTTCTCCAGTGACCCAAAACCACCCAGGAATAGGTGCTATACCGCGATCTTTCTTCAGTCATCGGCTCTAGTTCGCTTGTGCATCGCCTTACGGGGTGAGCTTGGCTATGAATATTCGGCTCGCGTACTGACCATCCAGCCCCCGCGCCTTGGGGACTCCACGTCGTCATTGGCCTCTAGTCTCCCACGAAGTTGGATCCCCAACCTTCCTCGCTCCATCGAGTAACTTTGGTGGGTTCCCCGGCCTTGGCGTCCATCGACCGCCATACCGATCACCAAGAACCGTTGCACGCCGACTTCTCCTTCAATGACTCGAACCACCAGAGGGGAGGCTATGTAGCACAGCCTCCCCCTGGGTCTCTCGACCTCTCCCTCTCCTAGGCGCTGCTTGTAGGTCTTGATTTATTTTCCACTTCTAGCTCCTAGCTCTTAAGGTGTTGCCCCCTCTTTATAGACGTGGGTTACTTCGGAGTTGGGCCAACTCATGGGCTGCCAAACCCAACATCTTCATCATCGGAAGGAATCATCCCCTACCAGGGTTTTTATTGAGGAGGGCCGGAGCCGGCTTTCCCAACCTAGTGAACGACAAGTTCCCGTCGAGCTTAGATACCCCACCAATTTTAAAGCTTTCCCGACTTGGTGACCAAGAAGCCATGAGTAGGTTGGAGTCGATCTACCCGACGTGGTCACCATCGATGCCCTATTGGCCTCAGCTATCCTACTAAGGTTTATGACGAGAAGGGGCAGAGCCAAGCTCCCTGACCTAGCGACCGCCAAACCCAACTTTAATATGTTTGGGCTTGCCATGTTTATAAAACGAACCATGCTCGGTGTTGGCTCAATTAATAATCAAACAAACTCAAACAAGCCTCTATCGACCCTCTTATATATCAAGCCAATTCAAGCAATTCACAAGTCTAATAACAAACTCTAAACGATCGTATTCCCGATCCAATCGAGCCGAGCTTTATTTTGCTTAAACTTTATAAACACCATATTTCATATTAGTTCAATCAATGATCAGATGTCTTATATTTCTCTGTGTGTGTGTGTTTATCTTTTTTTGAAGAGGATATATTTGGACCGATTAAATCGACGCATGTAAACACCCTTACACAAGAGAGACCACGGCTCGAAGCCTGCCAATTGCCGATGCCCAAAATATTTATTATTTAACATTTCAAAAAAAAAAAGTATTTATCATTTCTTGGTGACCAAAAAGAAGAAAATTGTTGCTCAATTAAACACCGTTTGATCTTGTTTGAACGGCTATGATGCGGCGTCGATGAGGGCGGGGGATGCGGTGGACCCATCCCGAAACCACCGTTGGACGTCGTCGTTTGTGGCGACCACTGGAGCGCTGCTAACGGCACGTGGTGTCCCCGGATGGCCTCCAGAAGTTTTAACCCCTTCCCTCAAGAAATCCCTCCTATAAATCTCTCCCTCCACCTCCGCCCGGACACCCTCTCCCCCTCCCCCCCAACCTCTCTCACCCCCTTTCACTATCTCGACTCCGAGGAACGACAACGATGGGCCCCGGTCTCTACTCCGACATCGGCAAAAAGGCCCGAGGTTTTTCCTTTTTCTTTTCAATTATATTTTTCCGAAAATTAAATGATTCCATGTTTTCTGGAATTTGTTCTTTCTTTTGATGCAAACAAAAAATTTCTGTTTCTGTTTTTTTTTTTCCCGGCAGATCTTCTTTACAAGGACCACCACACGGACCAGAAGTTCGCCATCACCACCTACACCGCCAATGGAGTTGTTAGTTTTCTTGATTTTTTTTTTTTTTTATATCTGTAGTTGGATGCTGTGATTTGCATGAGCTAGGGTTCCATATTACTGGTTCTGTTTGATTCAGTTATCAACCGGAATTAGGTATTCGTGAATCGTGGTGTCTTGTTGGATTATCTGATTAATGCCCGCCTTCTGTTTGATTTTTTGTTTGCGTTGAATGTGATGCGTTTATGCGTGATACGGGCGAGCTCGATTGAGGGTCAGAGATTTGAGTGCTGTTAAGAGTTTATGAGAGGAAAAGATTGAACCACGATTAATGGACCGACATCACGACAGATGTAATGCGATTAATTTAGAACAACTAATGATGGTTTCGGCCGGTTTATGTTGATCGGTACGAAGCCAATCAAAACCCTTTTTTTGTGGTGTGTGTGTGAGGTGGATTCGGCGGCAGTCTTGTAGGTAGATGCTATGTTAATTTGTTGGGTAGCTTTTATCTTTAACAATCTTTAGGATTTTATCTTTGTTTGCGTCTATTCACTTTATGTTTTGAATTTGGGAATGAAATGATTACCTTCTCCATCTTTTCGGTGGATTCATGAGCCAAAATTCCTTAAACTGAGGATTCTAGAAGTAGAGATTCTAGAAGTAGAGGGGTTTGGGTTTTAGAATTTTTACATTACATTTTTCATTGAGGGAGATGCCGGACATTTATGAAAATGGTTGCAACCGAGTTGAGTTTTGATCAATTTCTATGCCAAAATGATGTGGAGACTTGGGGCACATGTAATGGGTGTAATTAAAAGTCTGAAGCTATTGTGATTGGCGCTAAACTCTAGGCCGACATTTGGGTCTTTTTATATCTGCTAATTGTTTTTGAGCTTTGAATCATGAGGTGTTGGTATAAGTATAACTTCAATAACTATATTGCTGAGTTTGTAAGTTACTAGCAAGGTTGGCGTGACCATAAGGCCATTAAGGCAGCCGCCTAAGGCCCTATGTGAATAGAAGACCTTCAAGGCCCAAAAGCATTTAATTAGCCTAAGGCCCATATGAAAAGAAGACCTCAAACTCACTTAAATAGCCTAAAACCCCATTTAAAAGAAGAGCTTAGGGACCCAATTAAAATAAAACGTGATACTATTTAGTAACTAATTAATTTTATTTATATTTATTTAGAGTTTTTTGTTTTAGGCCTCAACTTGTCTCAACCCGGCCCTGGTTACTAGTATGTGATTTCAAGTGTTTTAGCCTTATAAAAACAACATTCCATGTTTTAAAGAAAATTATCCTAGCAAGATTAAAACCAGTTTCGTGCCATATCTAGTGACAGATTATATTAGGACTGCTCCGTGCTGGCTATAATGTTCATAAAGGATATATTTCAGATACTATTTTACTGGGGATCTTTCCTCAACTACTATACAATCAGTAATCTTTCATTGAGTGCGACAAAATGGAGGTACCTTAGGTGTTAGCTATACACCAAAATAGGGTAGAGGCTTTCTTCCCTCTTGGTGATAACTCCATGAGGAACCTTAGGTGTTGATTCCTAGGCTTACTGGTGGTTCTGACTCAGTCGAAGGACTAATTTCTTCATACTTTCATAATTGTGAATGATGTGGGAGCTAAGGTGTAACTCTTCTATTAGTTATCTCTTTCTCTCTTCTTTTGTAAGTGCAGATAGCTACCTTCTTATTTTTATAATTTCAATTCTGCATCATAGCTTCTTATTTCCATTTACAATCTCACCTTATTTAACTTTAAAGTAGTCATGATTTTAAGTTTAGCTCAGATTCTTTATCCTTTCGAAATTTTAGAACTAGAATTATATGCTAGCAACCAAGTTTTCTCTACTTCTAATCTTTATCCAGCTAAACTTACTCTAGATGTAAGGTTCTTGTTTCCATATTCACTTCTAGCACCGTCAGTAGCCTTGTTTGCCCGCATATGTAGGTCATATTCAGATATGAAGTAGATTCATGAAGGTTTCATTCTACTTGAATTTCTATACAAGTTGCTATTACCTTTTTTTTTTTTGTAATCTTTCTTCCATATCCTTGTTTATATCAAAACTTTATTGATTACTTTGGAAATTGAACGATTCAACATATTTGTACTCACTATTAATTAAGCTGCTAGAGAGCATATCGATCTGATGAAAAGGAACTCGGGGCGAGTCCATATGTAGGGAGGCGAATGATGGAATTCAAGATGCATGCCACACTTCCTACTTCAATTATGATGCATAAAGGATTTCTAGTTCATAAAGGATTCTTGCTTATGATAGGATTTGATGCGGACATCTGTACTGAGTCGCGCCCGTGGCGGGTGTACCAGCGCAGGAGGCGCCAGCTTAGTTTGTGGATGTGATCAGTGTTTCAGCATGATTCCATGTTATTTTTGTCTTTATTATTTTTTTTTTGTGGCATTTGTGTTTAGTCCGACCTCGCCTTTTGGCCGTGTGGACCAGTCGTTGTAAGCCTATATAAAGGCCCCTGTCTTCTCATGTGAGTTACTGAATAATGAATAAAAAAAATGTTCCTCCACTTTGTGTTGAGTGACAACAGGGTGAGGCGTGTGAAACCCAATCCCAAACCCTAGGTGTGTGAAACCCTAGCCCAACCCCCCCTATTCCCACATTCCCACCCCTTACAGCCGTCGGCCACACCCCTCTCTCTCTCTGCCCGCGCCCGGCCCCGCCTCCGCCTGGCAGCCCCGTGTCACCGCCCCGCCCTTGCCGCCCTCCCTCCGCGTCGATCCGCGCTAGACCCCGCCTCCTCCTTGCGCCCGCGCCACCTCCAGCTCCGGCGCCGCCCCTCCCCCTTTCTCTTCTGTCTTGCTGCGGCCCAGCCCCCACCCCATTCCCCTCCCCTTCCCACTGTGACCCAACCCGAGCTCGACTCTCGTGATCCGACTCCAGACCCGATCCGACCTGACCCGACCCGACCCGACCTATTACCCCATTCTACAAACCCACCCAAGCCTACACCCTACCCATCCCCCTCTCACAACCCCGGCATGCCCACCTGGCGGACCCAGACGTGGATCATGGCCTGATCCCAGACGGCGATGGATGCCTCGACATCAACTCCCCCTTCCTCGGACGAAGGAGAGAGCGTGGAGGAGCGCGTGGCTTGTGACTCGGGCGTTCTCGCACTGCCTTCACTTCCTCAGTAAGGACTCCCCTACCGGCAAGGTATCCTTATGTTCCCTCAGTCAAATCTCTAGTATGTTATTAATCGCTCTTCGCTGTCCACTGTCGAAAGGTTGTGCGTCCCTTCCTGCCCGTTAGGCCATTAGTATTTGATATTGCGGGACGGACTTGTGCCTGATAATTTGAGCATTAATTATTTTAATTCTGGGTACTGGAGAGAGCTG
Source organism: Chamaelirium japonicum (assembly GCA_947650365.1). Lineage (NCBI taxonomy): Eukaryota > Viridiplantae > Streptophyta > Magnoliopsida > Liliales > Melanthiaceae > Chamaelirium > Chamaelirium japonicum. The sequence goes on along the minus strand of OX393558.1, from coordinate 27,260,885 downwards.
TAGGGTGCTTGTAGTAACTTGTTAAACCCATCATTCCTGCGATTGTATGAAGTATGAACAATGGTTCCTGTCTGAGATTCTTAATTTACTGTGAACATTGCTGGTACAATTAAATTGCTGATTTCCTGCTCACTTGCATCGTATTGCATCATTTTGGTATCAGAGCATAGTCGTGATATTTAGATTGGAACCCTGCATTTATTATATGTCATCATTTCATTTGCATTGATTGTCGTTGTGTGTGCATGCCAACCCGTAGAGGTAGGCCATATCTTTTAGGGGAGTTTAGTGAGTCCGACAGTTGCAACATGGATCCCGACGCCCTAGCTAGGACACTCGCTGAGTTAGCTCAGGGGATTGCCAGAATGAATCAAAATTTCGCAGCTTACCAGCGCGATACCAATGCCCGTTTTGACCGTCTGGACCAAGTTCCACCTCAGACTCTTCCACCCCTGGACCCTCAAGATTTTCGGTCACCTTGGCAAAATAATCAAGATCCGGATAAACAATATCTCCGGAGCATCAGGCTAGAAGTGCCCTCTTTCGATGGTCGGCATGATCCCCAATTTTTTCTAGACTGGCTCCAATCCATGGACCGGTATTTTACCTGGTACCCATTAACGGAACCCCGGAAGGTCCGATTTGCCGCGATGAAACTTAGTGGCCCTGCCAGTTAATACTGGACTAACGTCGAAGCCTTGAGAGTGGCCCAAACCCAAGACCCCATCGATGCTTGGGTAGCCATGAAGAATGAACTGAAGGGGAAATACGTGCCACCCTCCTATCAAGCGCGCCTCTTGGATCAGTGGCATCAATTCACTCAAGGCAATAAGTCAGCAAGGGACTACGTCGCCAAGTTTGACGAGTTCTTGACCCGCTGCAACGTCCTAGGGACTGAAACCCCTGTTCAGGTTTTATCACGTTTTCGGTCAGGTCTGAAAGAAGACCTGAGGAACGAGCTCCTTGCTCGAGATGTTACAGAATTAGAAAGGGCCTACGCTTTAGTGCAGGATCTCGATAGCATTAGGTCCACCCACTCTCATCGGGGCCGAGATTCCCGAAGAAATGCCCCTCGATTCTCCTCTAGCAACTACCCAAGTTGGCCCTATCCCAACCAATCTCCACAACGAGCCGACTCCACCAGTCGAAGCAATGAGAAGGACAACCGTGGCAAGGGCCCTGAGAGGGATTTCTCCAAAGTCAGTCCCCTCATCAAGTGCTACAAGTGCCAGGGTTATGGACACGTGGCTGCGAATTGCCCTAGCCCCGTCAAAATCAACATCATTGATGGCACACCTGTTGAGGTACTAGAGTCAGAGGTTGACGGCTTCGTGTACCAAGCCGACGAAGACGAGGGAGACTTCGATGAGGATGATAGTGACCCCACACTAGCTTGCCTTAGGTATGCGTCGCCCGTCAAATTGTCAGTTGTTAGGTGCGCCTTGTCCCAGCCGAATGAACAAGATGACTGGAGGCGTACCAATATCTTTCACACCTTCACTAGGATTGGAGATAAGAACTGTAAAGTGATCATCGACAGTGGAAGTTGCGTTAACGCAGTATCATCTGCCGTGATCTCCAAGACTGGGTTGAAGGCAGTTCCCCATCCTCGACCATACCAGGTCTCCTGGATCAACTCTACGGTAAGGGAGGTCAAACAAAGATGTTTGGTCCTCATAAATTTCAATGCCTATCAGGAGAAGATCTGGTGTTATGTCTTGACTATGGATGTGGGTCAAATTATACTAGGACGGCCTTTGCTTTTCGATAATGATGTTCTCATCTATGGCCGATCTAACATGCGCCTGTTTGAACATGAGGGCAAGAAAATTAAACTATTGCCCTCTCAACCCAAGAGTAGTCAGCCTGCACAACAGCCCACCTCCACAAAGAAAACCAGCAACGTCAGTTACATCGGTGCCAAAGAATTAACTATCGAGATGGAAAAAGGGGCTCCAGTCATGATCCTTGCAGAGTCCACCCAAGTTATTCCCCTAGAGATTGCTCCAATGCTGAAAGAGTTTGCCGATGTCTTCCCTAAGAACCTCCCAGACCAACTGCCTCCGATGCGTGACATACAACACGTCATCGACTTGGTTCCTGGAGCAAGCCTCCTTAACCTGCCCCACTACCGGATGAACCCTACGGAGTATGCCGAACTGAAACGACAAGTTGATGAATTACTGAGGAAGGGTTTCATCAAAGAAAGTATGAGTCCTTACGCGGTTCCCGCTCTGCTGATGCCCAAGAAGGATGGAACCTGACGTATGTGCGTGGATAGCCGTGCCATCAACAAGATAACGGTCAAATATCGTTTCCCTAACCCTCGCCTGGATGATCTGTTAGACCTGATGTCTGGAGCCACAGTTTTCTCCAAATTGACCTGAAGAGTGGTTACCACCAAATTCGCATCCGCCCTGGAGATGAGTGAAAGGCGGTGTTTAAAACCAAGGACGGACTGTACGAGTGGATGGTTATGCCGTTTGGACTGACCAATGCGCCTAGCACTTTTATGAGAGTCATGACACACGTACTCCGCCCTTTTATGGGAAAATTCTTTGTGGTGTATTTTGATGACATACTCATTTATAGCCAGTCCCAGGCGCAGCATTTAGGCCACCTTCGGCAAGTCTGCGCCGTACTGAGGAAGGAAGAGCTATTTGGCAATCTTAAGAAGTGCACTTTTCTTGCCACCGAAGTCCACTTCCTCGGTTTTGTTGTTTCTGTCAACGGGGTTTCTGCCGACCCGGAGAAAGTTCGTGCAATTGAAGAATGGCCTGAACCCAAGAACATTCGAGATGTCCGAAGCTTCCACGGTCTCGCTACCTTTTACAGGAGGTTAATCAAGGGGTTCAGTATCATTACGGCCCCAATCACGGACTGCCTAAAGAAAGGCGAGTTTGAGTGGACGAGTGCTGCCACTAGGGCTTTTCTGTAAATTAAGAAGCGAATGGTTGAGGCACCTGTGATGCGCCTCCCAGATTTTACCAAAGTCTTTGAAGTGGCCTGTGACGCCTCCGGAATCGGCATTGGAGGCGTCCTCTCCCAAGAAGATCATCATGTCGCATATTTCAGCGAGAAGCTGAATGAAACTCGCCAGCGATACTCCACTTACGATAAGGAATTCTATGCGGTAATCCAGTCGCTTCGCCACTGGCGACACTACCTCCTCCCGCAAGAATTTGTTATCTATTCTGACTATGAGGCCCTGCGGTATATCTACTCGCAGAAGAAGCTTAACACACGGTATGGTCGCTGGGTCGAGTTCCTCCAGGACTACACTTTCACCCTGCGCCATAAGGCGGGAGTAGAAAACAAGGCAGTCGACGCACTCAGTCGTCGTATGTTTGTTCTGTCTAAGTTGACCACTGCGGTCGAGGGATTTGAAAGGCTGAAGACTGAGTACGAGTCTTGCCTCGATTTCGGTGAAATCTATGCTGCACTAGTAGGCGGGACAGTTCAAGAAATGGAAGGGTACCTCATGCAAAACGGGTATCTCTTCCGTGGCCGTCGGCTGTGCATCCCTCGAACATTACTTCGTGAATTCTTTATTTGGGAGCTTCATGCGGGTGGTCTTGCTGGCCATTTTGGCGTCAATAAAACCATCGAGGCCATCGAGTATCGGTTCTATTGACCGAGCCTTAAGCGTGATGTTGCCAGACATGTGGGTAGGTGTCATACTTGTCAATTGGCCAAACAGCGGAAACAAAACACTGGCTTGTACACCCCTCTCCCAGTTCCTAACGGTCCCTGGCAAGACATTAGTATGGACTTCGTGCTCGGCCTCCCAAAAACCCTACGAAAACATGATTCGGTCTTGGTGGTGGTAGACCGATTCTCTAAAATGGCTCACTTCCTCCCGTGCTCCAAAACTTTCGATGCCTCCCGCGTCGCAAAAATCTTCTTCGATGACATCGTGAGGTTACATGGGTTATCCAAAACCATCGTATCGGATCGAGATGTCAAATTCACCAGTTTCTTCTGGAAAACTCCATGGCACAAACTAGGGACAAAGCTTCAATTCTCCACAGCATTCCACCCCCAAATCGACGGTCAAACCGAGGTAGTCAATCGGAGCTTGGGGAATCTTCTGCGAACATTAGTGGGTGAACACGTTGGGAGTTGGGATATGAAACTGTCAATAGTCGAGTTTGCATATAATACATCTGTCAATAGGACCACCGGTATGAGTCATCATGAAGTCGTGCATGGGTTTAAACCTAGGCAACCAGTCGATCTTATTCCCATGTCTGAGCATCATAGAATTTCTGAGTCGGCATCTGCTTTTGCATCTCATGTGCATAATTTACATAAGGAAATCAGTAAAAAAATTGAACAGAGCAATGCGAGTTATAAATTAAGGGCCGATGCCCGGAAGCGAGTTCAGACTTTCAGTGTGGGAGATTATGTGATGGTCCAGATTCGTCCGGAACGGTTTCCTTCGGAAGCCGTTAAGAAACTACATGCGCGCAGTGCAGGTCCTTTTTGGGTTCTAAAGAAATTAAATGATAATGCTTACGTTATTGAATTACCTGAGGGTTTTGGCATCAGTCCCACCTTCAATATTGAAGACCTGGTGGCCTATAAGGGCCCAGATTTTAACCCTAGAAATCCACTACTGGATGAGCCTATCCTGGACTTAGCCCCTGAGTGTCCCCCCTACCCCCACTCCCAGAAATATCCCCACCATATATAGCGAAGAGCATTGATAAGATTCTAGATGATGAGATTGTCTCTGGAAGAGACGGTGGAACCCGGCGGTACTTAGTTCGCTGGAAAGGGAGCTCTTCGTCTGAGGACACATGGATCGAGCGTTAGGAGCTTCAGCAGCTGGACCCAGACCTAATGGAGCTATATGAGAGCCTCCCAGAGCCTTACTCGACAGAGTCAAGTTCTCTCCCACCCCGGGAGGATGATGCGGGCATCAGTACTGAGTCGCGCCCGTGGCGGGTGTACCAGCGCAGGAGGCTCCAGCTTAGTTTGTGGATGTGATCAGTGTTTCAGCATGATTCCATGTTATGTTTGTCTTTATTTATTTATATTTTTTTGGCACTTGTATTTAGTCCGACCTCGCCTTTTGGCCGTGTGGACCAGTCGTTGTAAGCATATATAAAGGCCCCTGTCTTCTCATGTGAGGTACTGAATAATGAATAAAAAAAAAATGTTTCTCCACTTTGTATTGAGTGACAACAGGGTGAGGCGTGTGAAACCCGATCCCAAACCCTAGGTGTGTGAAACCCTAGGTTTGTGCTAGGTGTGTGAAACCCTAGCCCAACCCCCCCTATTCCCACATTCCCACCCCTTACAGCCGTCGCCCACACCCCTCTCTCTCTCTCTGCCCGCGCCCGGCCCCGCCTCCGCCTGGCAGCCCTGCGTCACCGCCCCGCCCTTGCCGCCCTCCCTTCGCGCCGATCCGTGCCCGACCCCGCCTCCTCCTTGCGTCCGCGCCACCTCCAGCCCCGGCGCCCCCCTCCCCCTTTTCTTCTGTCTTGCTGCGGCCCAGCCCCCACCCCATTCCCCCCCCTTCCCACCGTGACCCAACCCGAGCCCGACTCCCGAGACCCGACTCCAGACCCGATCCGACCTGACCTATTACCCCATTCTATAAACCCACCCAAGCCCACACCCTACCCATCCCCCTCTCACAACCCCGGCATGCCCACCTGGCGGACCCAGACGTGGATCATGGCCTGATCCCAGACGGCGACGGATACCTCGACATCAACTCCCCCTTCCTCGGACGAAGGAGAGAGCGTGGAGGAGCGCGTGGCTTGTGACTCGGGCGTTCTCGCACTGCCATCACTTCCCTAGTAAGAACTCCCCTATCGGCAAGGTACCTTTATGTTCCCTTAGTCAAATCTCTAGTATGTTATCAACCGCTCTTCGCTGTCCACTGTCGAGAGGTTGTGTGTCCCTCCCTGCCCGTTAGGCCATTAGTATTTGATATTGCGGGACGGACTTGTGCCTGATAATTTGAGCATTAATTTTTTTAATTCTGGGTACTGAAGAGAGCTGTAGGGTGCTAGTAGTAACTTGTTAAACCCATCATTCCTGCGATTGTATGAACAACGGTTCCTGTCTGAGATTCTTAATTTACTGTGAACATTGCTGGTACAATTGAATTGTTGATTTCCTGCTCACCTGCATTGTATTGCATCATTTTACAAACCCACCCAAACCCACACCCTATCCATCCCCCTCTCACAACCCCGGCATGCCCACCTGGCGGACCCAGACGTGGATCATGGCCTGATCCCAGACGGCGACGGATACCTCGACATCAACTCCCCCTTCCTCGGACGAAGGAGGGAGCGTGGAGGAGCGCGTGGCTTGTGACTCGGGCGTTCTCGCACTGCCATCACTTCCCCAGTAAGGACTCCTTTTGTTGATGAACTTCTCTATGGTAAAGTGTAAAGTGTAAACTGTAAAGTGTAAACTACTACTATACTATTAGTATTAGACTATTTGTCTATTAGACTAACTAAATAGTAAATTACTAAATACGAACAACGGAACAAGTAACAATGTAATATACTAATATAGTAATATGTACTTTTTTAATAACCTTTTTTTTTTTTTAATAACCTCTATTTTTCATATTTTTTCCATAATTTTTCTCTATTTAAAATAATTTTTTAATTTTCTCAACTTAATTAAATAGTTTTAAATTTTGAATTATTCAGACCGGTGAACCGGACCGGTACCCAAACCGGTTCATACTCCGGTTCGGCTCTGACAACATTGGTTTTGAGTGTGTGAATGGATGGGTTGGTTTTTTTTTTTTCTCAACATCTACGTCATTCTTACTTTATATAGGTGATATCATTACATCTAGAAATTACTTTATGTATTGGACTTCTGATGGTCTGTAACTTTTATTTGTGTTGAATGGCATTATATGTGTATGTATAATCTTAGGAACTTCCAGGCTACTGTTGGTGGCTATACATTTTGGTTTACCTGGTTTTTGCTGTTCTGTGAGTATTGTTTTGATCCATATAATTTTTGAAATTGCAGGCAATTTCATCCTCGGCTACGAAGAAAGATGACTTAATTCTTGGTGAGATTCATTCTCAGCTGAAGAACAAGAACGTTACAGTTGATTTGAAAGCAAACTCAGATTCCAAAGTGAGTATATGTGTTTATTTCATTATATTTTATGCTTGTACACTGTATCATAGTTGCTAGCTCTTTTTGCCTATAACTTTCGTGCGTCACATACTATTGTAGTACATAGCTCATTTATTGTATGGTTGTTCATTTCATTCCGTGTATTGTCAAATACTTGTGCAAGTGACATAATGAGAAGATAAATGTAATAATGGGTAATATCAGTAAATTATAGATAAAAAATGATCTTCACACACTCCTAATTTTAAATGCCATGCATTCATGTCTACTTAAAGCTTAGAGTTAATAAAAAATGTTGAGGTCCCTCTGCACTACTTGCGTTCACGTACTCCTACCTCTGCTTCTCGTCTTCTCATCCCTTTCACTTGCGACTTAGAGTTAATCGAGCATGTTGAGGCCCTCTGCGCTACTTTCACGTACTCCTACATCTGCCTCTCCTCTTCTCGTCCCTTCCACATGCACCGATCGCCTCTTGCTTATAGATGCATCCTTGAACCTATGTTGGACATGTCCAAACCAGTGCAAACAATATTCTCCAAAATTTTCAATGTTTTGACTTAATTTTTTCAACATAAAACAGCTTTGTGACTTACCAACGGCATCACTAGATGGTTTGAATTTCTATATTTTTCTGAAGATTCTAAATCAGTTTGAGTCAATAGATGAGTCATGATTGACGATGCCCATAATTTCAATTTTCCATTGCTTTGAGTTCGGATTGTTTTTATCAGATGATACATATTGTGTTAAGCTAATATGTACCCTGTTGTTGACGCAAAATACACAGCAAGGCCAGGTAACTGGGTATCTCGATTACAGCCATACATTCTAATATGCAATTTTAAATGATTTTTTTTTTGTAAAATTTGCCTTATTCGTGTGTTTTGATACTTGATATTGGAGACACTAATCTTTTTTATGCCCCCCCCCCCCAGCTTTTAACTACTGTGACGTTTGATGAGCTTGCTACCCCCGGGTTGAAGACGATTATCAGCTATGTCGTGGCAGATCAGAAGTCTGGAAAGGTCACGATGGACCTTATCTTTTCTACTGTTGTTGATCAATTGAATATAATCATCAAAGTGGTGGTTATTCGAGTCTTCATGCGCCTTTTGGTTGTGATTGCAGGTTGAACTTCAGTACTTGCATGACTACGTCGGAATTGGTTCTAGTATTGGGTTGACTGCCAACCCCATTGTCGACCTTTCTGGTGTGCTCGGAAATAAAGCAGTCTCCGTTGGTGCTGATGTAGCTTTCAATACCGCGACAGGAAACTTCGACAAATACAATGCTGGGCTGAGTGTCACCAATGCCGATCTTATTGCTTCTTTGACGCTGTGAGTAAATTCCAAAATTTTACATTGTAAGTTCAAACCAATTCCGCTACGTATTTAATTTTGATTCATGGTTTAAAATTCTGAATGTAGGAACGACAAGGGAGATACCTTGAGTGCTTCGTACTACCACGTGGTGAACCCGTTGTCGAGCACAGTGGTTGGGGCAGAGCTCACCCGCAGCTTCTCAAGCAACGAGAACACCCTCACCTTTGGGACGCAGCACGCGCTGGACCCCCTGACCCTGCTCAAGGTGCGCATCAACAACTTCGGGAGGGCCAACGCCCTCATCCAGCACGAGTGGAAGCCAAAATCGTTCGTCACCATCTCCGGGGAGGTTGACACCAAGGCCATCGAGAAGAGCTCCAAGGTCGGCCTGTCCTTGGTGCTCAGTCCTTGAAGTAGCTCCACAGCCTTAGGCATGCACTTCAAGAGAAGGGCCAGAGCCGAGCCGCAAAAGCTATTGATGGGATGAAAATCCTATCAATTTCAAAGACTTTCTTTCTTTCTTTTTCGACTAGTTGGTTTAATCTCGTGCCGTTGTTAGGTCTATGCTTGGTTCTGATCTTTGGACATGTAAGAATAATTCTACTTGGGTGTCTGATAGTTTCCGAGTCTCCTAGGTTTTTTTTGTGCTGACTATGTGCAGAGATTTTATGGCATTTTTGGTGCCTGTTGGTCTGTTCACTTTGATATACTGCCCTGTTGAAGGTTTGTGTGGAATTCATTGGTTCCACACGTTTTTTGATGCACCGAATGCTCGGTATTCTGCATCTGGATGTGCATCTGAATAACCGGCAATCAAGCTTGTGTTGATCTCCTTAGTGAGCATCCATTGCGGACTGTCTGGCATGTCACGGACATGGTTTTCTCTGACATTCGTTCCCCCACTGATGCTGAAGGACTGCAGCGGTTGCCGCTGGTGGCTCCCATCCTGGCTCACTGGCTTGCTCCCGACGATGGTGAATTCAAGTTAAATTTCGATGGTTCCTTTGACCTTCGCTCTGGGATGAAGTTTGTCGTTATCATGCGGAAATCTGGGTGTTATGGGATGGGCTGGTGCAGGTTCTCTCACTGGACATCAACTTCACTCTAACTTGAAGGTGAGTCGCAAGCTACGATACAACAGCTATACTCTGGACATCGGTTCCTCGGCTTCGAGATTGTTAGACAATGCTTCATCATTTACTGGCTAATCGTATTTCTCATGTCTTCTGGGAGGGCAACTCAGCCGGGGGGGGGGGGGGGGGAAGGGATGTTAAGTGCAATATGATGAACTTAACGCTCTGCATTGATGATGGCGTAGCGCCTGTGCGGGCAGCATCACTTTAGCCTGTTTTTTTTTTGTGGGGCTAATGTGCCTTAGGTCCCTCAAAACAGATCCACCTTGCCTACAGGATCTCTCAAAATTTCATATTGCCTAAGGTCCCTGCCCTTTCATGATATATCCGAAGCTAACCCCCTCTCCCGAGCACGACTCTCGGCGAACCCTGGCGACCTCACGAGCGGCGGCGGCGAGGATTGGGTTAGATCGCCGGCGACCTCGCTAGGGTTCTGGGAGGGCAACTCAGCCAGGGGGGGGGGGGGCTCTTCTTTTTTTTTTTGCCGGAAATCTTAAGGGATGTTAAGTGCAATATGATGAACTTAACGCCCTGCATTGATGATGGCGTAGCGCCTGTGCGGACATCATCACTTTAGCCTGATTTTTTTTTGTGGGCTAATGTGCCTAAGGTCCCTGAAAACATGCGCCTGTGCGGACATCATCACTTTAGCCTGATTTTTTTTTGTGGGCTAATGTGCCTAAGGTCCCTGAAAACATATTCACCCTGCCTACAGGACCTTCCAAAGTTTCATATTGCCTAAGATCCCTGCCCTTTCATGATATATCCGAAACTAACCCCCTCCCCCATCTCTCTCCCGAGCTCGAGCTCGACCCTCGGCGACCTCGACCCCGACAAGCTCGACACTCGGCGACCTTGACCTCGATGACCCTGACCTCACGAGCGGCGACTAGGATTCGGTTAGGTCACCGGCAATCTCGCTAGGGTTCATCCCATGGCCTGTAGATTAGGTCCGTTTTGGGGGGGTAGGGGGTTTCAGTTAGGATTGGGGGCGGCGGGGGGGTGTTAGGGGTGCACACGGTTCGGTTTGGACCAGTTTCGGGATGAACTAGGAACCGAACCGGTCCAAATGGTTCTCAAATATTTGGAACCCGAACCGGACTGGACCGAACCATATAAAACCGGTTTGGTTCAGTTCGGCTCTCCGGTTCCACTAGTTTTCTGTGCACCTCTAGAAGCTAGAATAGGTCCATCATTGGAGCATATAGAAATAAAAAATTATCAAAAAACCGAAGATACAACTGTCAACAAGCAATCCTGAAGCCAGATACAAGATACTGTTGTGGAGATCAGTAGGGCCCGTTACATAATGACCCTACCTGCATCACTCGTATTACCCGACCCCATGAATGCATGTACATGAACTAGTTCGGTTCGGTTCGATTCGGATAACTAGAACCCAGAACCAGGAACCGAACCGGTCCCCTACGGTTCTGCACTTTGGGAACCAGAACCGAACAGATCCTACTAGAAACCGAACCAAACCGTACGGTTCGGTTCGGTTCACCGGTTCCATCGGTTTTCTGTGCACCCCTAGGTGGTGGGAGGGGGGGGGGGGGGGTTCGGTTAGGTCCGGTGGCGGTGGGCACTGGCGGAGCCAACTAAGGCCCAGTGAGGGCAAGTGCCCCCACTGAAATTTCAAAGAGAGAAATTACACTTGCCCCCCTTAACTTTAGCTCAAAAGCACTTAACCCCCCTACAGTTAAAAGAACTACATTTTGCCCCTTCATTTCTGTTTTGATAAGATAAAAATCACCAAACGAGGTAATTAAGTAAGTAGTTGACAAAAGGGGTATTGTGCTAACATTTGAAACTTTAGGGAGCGATTTGGAACAAACAACATGGGGGGTTAAGTGTTTTTGAGCTAAACTTCAGGGGGCAAAGTATAATTTAATAAAAAAAAAACTGATTTATCTCGTTCAATTCGTCCCACCTCTGCACCTCTTAGGCTTGCAGTGCTCGTAGATTGCAGTCTCGCACACGAGTTGCACCGTACGACCATATTCTTGGATACTCGAACCTCTGTCCGTGTCTCTTCTGCCTTAAACTCACGGCGAGAAGACAACAACCTGTTCCTTACCCCAGGCCAGGCGGTGACCCGAGTCCCTCCTCCCCCCCCCCCCCCCCCCCCCCCCCCCCCCCCCCCCCCCAAAAAAAAAAAGAGGCACGGTGTATGTCAAAACCGTATTCTCTCTCTCTCTCTCTCTCTTAGAATTTATGCCCTCACTAGAATGAATTCCTAGCTCCGCCACTGAGGTGGGGGTGGGGTGGGGTGGGGGGGTGGGGGGGGGGGGGGGGGAGGGGGTTCAGTTAGGTCTGGCGGTGGCGGGGGAGGGGGGAGGGTGGAGGCGGTTTACTGATTCCATGGGAAAAGAAAATTTGAAATACTATGGAGGGCATTTCCGTCCACAATATTTCAAAGTTCTTAGGCTAAACCGATCTCTTTGTGAGGGACCTCTCACTAAGTCCCTCTTTTTTTTTTGCTAGACCGACCAGGTGGTTAGAGGACAGGAGTTAGAACAAGGGCTCAAAGAGGTCTGGAGATCAAAATGAGAGAGGCAGCGCAGCTACTATTTTATTAATTCCATAATCTCGTGAAAATGATATCAAGGGTCAGGATTCACACACATAAACACTCTAGCTTCATATGGTCTATCTATTAAGCTAGAAAGAGAGAAAATCTTAGATCTATATTTTCAAAAAACTAAAATATTAAGAAAAAAAAAGAGATAAAGATCAAAAGAGCCATCCCACACTCTCTTTTTCCTTTTCTATCTCATCCTTTGCCTAGTGTCAATTCGTATTGCCTTTGTTTGTGAACTCTAGACTCAATCAAAAGCTTAGACTATATATGTTAAGTATATTCAAGCGTCTAATGAGCCTATTCACAAGCCTACTCATAAACCCTAAACAAATTGTGAGCCCAACTGAGTCGAGCTTTGCTCTGATTGCGCTTGGTTGATAATTGAGCTTAAACTCTAGGCTTGGGCTTGGTTCGATTATTAATCAACTATCTTCTGCTCATACCCTAGTCCCTCTTCCATGAATCAAGGCCTTTTTATTTGTTGTGCATCGCATGTGATTTTTTACTTGTCTATATATTGTACTAAGCCGAAAGATGATAACACTAGATCGCGTGTTTTATAGTATAAAATTATAAAAAAGACGCCGGGAACCATCCCATGCTTACTTCTCCTTCTCCTACCGGCCATTATATATCAACCATCCCCAACTTATCAACCCGACCATTGGGCTCTTGTCCTGGTGGTACTTTCTCTCTCCCAAGTTGGAGACGTTCTGTTCGACTCTTGATATGGACACTGTGGAGTGAACCTTCCCCCAATGTTGTTGTCTTGTTTGCACGTGCGAACAATTGGCCGTTGATGTCATGTACAGAAATTTTGGAATTTAATAAAATAGCAATCATGATGCCTTCTACCTGTTTCATTGAGCCCTTGCTCTAGCGCCCTGTCCTCGATCTGGCCGCATGTTAGCACAATTGGGGTTATGTTGCACCCTTTTTGGTGCAGGTCCTCATGCGATTCTAAACTTCGAATCCTGCAAGCCATGCCACAAATGCTGCTGTTGAGCTAGGCATGGCCACATCGATTGTAAAAAGAAGCAGTTGTGAAGGTATGCTTGTAACCCTGGCCAGGGGCATGAGAATTGAATATCTAAGGTCATGATAATCTCAGAGGATTAGATAGATTGAAGCGAAAACTGAATCACAACCACTCTTTTATATGCGATTTGAGACTGAGTGCGATTCATCGGTTGAGCTGGGTTATAACCTCAGAGAATCAGCACCCTGGCTTAGGGGGTTGGTACCCATTCAATTATAGCAGTAGGTTATAACTTGACTAAAAAATATAAATATATATCAAACCACACCATCTCGCTCTTCCACGACTAGTACATAATCGGTAAAAAAGAAAGAAGTCGGAGATCGAGTACGACAAATAAATTAATAAATATGAAAGAAAATTATCACTTGATGGTTCAATACAATGAAATTTATATGAATGTGGTTAATTTCCTTTTTACTTTTCACTACTTCAATCTCATGACTCTCACATGCATGCATGGCCTCTCCAACATCTCTCGATCTTCCTTTCCCCCTCCCCTCCCTCCAGACATTCAAACGTACGCATGAGCCTCAGCACGGAGTGCTGGACCTGCAATTGAGCGCGCCTGAGTAGCGCGTGAGCCGCGGCACGAACGTCCCCGGCTTCGACTTGATGATGTTGCCCTTGGAGGAGAACTGACTGATATAAGCAGGCCCCGACTCCACAAAGAAGGCCCCATTCATCATCAGATCCCCCTCGGATTTCCACGTCCAGTTCTTCCATGCGTCCTCCCCCGCGTAGTCCCGCTTGGTCACCTGCACCCAACCCAATATAATTAATAAGCTCGATCGAGCCCGGAAATATTGGAATCGCACTCGACATATGCATCCGGGATTACATACTTCGCTCCAACAAGTGTTGAAGCCCTGGCCTTCAACAGACTGATGTAACAATCAATGATTGGACTAGAGTTACAAATCACTTTTGACATATCAATGTCACTGGCGTCATGTCACATATCATTGGATATATATAATATACATAAGGCTTTTTCTTATGATGTTTTTTGGCTATAGTGGGCAGTTGCTCTGGATGCTCAATGATGAATCTGGACCGTTCAAAGAAGAGTAGGGAGTCATCCAATCTAAATTTTACACCCAACCACACCTTAGGCATGCCATTCATACCCTTTTTACACATCATCATACTACATTTCTCATTAAACATTAGGGAACGGTCCAGATGCATCAGCATATTGAGCATTCCATTGCTGCATCAATTAATATTTTTTTTTTTATTAATTTACTTGATGATAGTGGAGTATGGTTCAATCATTGATTGTCATGTCAGTCTGTGGGTGCCCAGGGCTCCAACACCTGTTGGAGTGAAATATTGTTCTTGGTGAAATCAGTTGTGGGCTTTTACCTCCTTGGCGTCGAGGTTATGAGGAGCGATGTACCGGTTTCCTTGGCTGATGATGGTTGGATGCTGGCTCCCGCCGATGGCGTACATCAACCAATGGGTGTAGTCGTTGTTCACGACATGCACGAACCCCCATCGGCACCTGCACCCAAGGGTGAATGATCATCACGCAACCGTGAAGGTTGATTAATTAAGGTTTTAAATGTCGATTTCGATGTCAACTTTTGGCCAAATTTAATCAAATCTCTTTATATATGATTACCTCGGCATCCTCTGCACGAGACCTCTACCGAAATGGTTGAAGGCCACCGTGATCTGCATGAGAGCATCGGGTTCGTAGGAATCGCTGGCGCCAAACAGCATCACCTGCGTGCATCGCAACGGAACCATCGTCAAGCTTTGCCGATGAACGGTAATGATGATATACAGGATGACGTCAGGATTTTTCCGATAATCAGTCAATATACGTCGTCGTGGTTGGTGAAGTGGGAGTTGGAGATGGTGATGGCGGTGGAGCCCTCGATGGCGTCGATGAGGCCGTCCATGCAGTTGGACATGGAGACGTGGTCGACCCAGATGTTGGAGGCGCCGTAGATGGAGATGCCGTCGCCGTCGCTGCGGGTCCGCTGGCCGTAGTGCTGCTCGGAGGATCGGATGAGGCCCCCGTCGCCGGCCTTGATGTCGTGGATGTGGAGGCCGTGGATGATGACGTTGTGGACGAACTGGAGGGTGAGGCCGCCGCCGTAGGCGATGTGGACGTTGGCCCCGCGGCCGTCGATGGTCTTGTTGCTGTTGATGAGCAGCTCCTCGCTGAGCCGGATGATCATGTCGCGCTCGAACACGATCCAGAGGGGCCGGTCCTGGATGACTCCGTAGCGGAGGGTGCCCGGCTTCGGGTTCACGAGGTCGGCGTCGGACGGGTCGGTGACGACGTAGTACTTGCCGTCCTTCCCGCCGGTGGTGAACCGGCCGAAGCCCCTGGCGCATTTGGCGAGCCGCTTGCGGTGGTGCGTCCAGTTGGGGCGGCACCGCCAGCAGCGGTCGATCGGGTTCGTCACCGCGCAGGCCCCCAGCAGGTTGCTGCGGAGGCCCCTCCTCGTCTGGTTCCCCTCCAAGGCCCTGCATGAAGTAGGAGTTTTTGCTAATTAGTCCCAAACTAATAAGATAACCACCTAATCCTCCCTGACATTTTAGTATCTGTAGAAACCTCGTTCATGTATACACTTGCAGGACTGCATGTGTGTACACGTGGGAGGATTTAATAAATATTTTGAAATGTGAGGGGGGGGTTTGAACATTATGAATGGTGGCCAAGTTGATTCACGTGGACTGAAGGGTGGAAATGAAGTCCAATCACAAGCATCAGTTGTATCCATCTATTGCTCTGCAGCCCGTATACGGTATTCCCGTGGAGACAGGAGGGGCGTGTCGGCCCGCGCCTGCCTTGAATGAGTTGGGAGCATTGCAACCAAGAATTTTAATTTTTTAAATAAGTAATGATTAAAACATGGCTTATTTAATAAATGTTTAGTATATAATTTTTTATTATTTTTTAAAAAGATTAGGATTTTGTAAAAAATTATGATTTTTATATTTTAATCTTGATTTTACGTGTTTTAAAGCTAATTAATTACGTTTTAATCCTGTCATATACTGCTCATAAAATCTATTGAAACAACCATACATAAATATGTTTTAAAGTTCTATCATTTATTTTTTGACTTTTTTTCAATCTTTTTGATTTATTTTTTAAATTTTTTTGACTTCGATAATATCTTCTAGATGTTTTTTTTTCCGACTTTCGACTTGGTAATTATGGTAGGGAGTTGTTAAGTTGATAGTCCCACATCGGTTAGCGTGAGTGTTCCCTGTCTTCGTAGTTCATACTTCGTATACCCATTGCTCCCCCCCCCCCCTCCTACCCTCCCACCATCCCTCCCCTCTTTTCTCACAAATAGTTTTGAGGGGGTACATGATTAGCAATTTGATATCACCACATCTAGGCCCCACTTTGTCTCTCGGGAGGTTTGTCGTACTTTTTTTTTCCTCTCTGTCTCTCTCTGTATGTGGGTAAGTCTCCATTAAAATGCGCTTTACATGTGGATTAAGACGGATAACCCGTGAATCCATTCCTTCACACCTCGGGCTCCAAAGCATGGTAAACCCCTATATGGCCTCCATAACATTTGCTTAAAAGAGATGGAGCAAAGGGAGAGGACGTACCGGTGGACCGCCTTATTGAAATTGTTGGTTTCGGACTCAGGGTTGGGGTTGTAGGCGGCGCGGGCTCTGGTACGGGCCTCCTCTGCCCGCTTCTGCCAGTACTCGTCGAACTCACCGATGTGGGCGCTTGACACGGCTGCCGAGGCAAAGAAGAGGACGGCATAGATGAAGAAGAGAGTGGGTCTCATTGATCGAACTCTCTCCATGTTCGTCTCCATCCTGCTAGAACCTTTGATGATCTTACCTTCTGTCGCTTTCTTTCTTCTTTCTTAATCCTTTTGGGTGGTGGGTGGTGACCGGGAATGGATGTATGCTAACCCTGGATGCCACCAGACCTACAGACCGGACCCACTAGAGTTCGTGAGATGGGATCGTGGTCCGTTCGGCCACCTTGGTGGGTGGTAGGAGCGGCAGGGGAGTCTTATAAGGGGGGCAGCTGCCCCTGTAGAGAAGCGCGGGGGTGAGCCGTTGTGACCGGTTCTACCGGGAGGGAAGGGACGGTCCAAGGATGTGCGACCCATTGTGGGGGTGGCTGTCCACGGGAAGAGGAGATAGACATCTAAAGAAAGCGAGAGCGAGCGAACAGGGATATCCGGTAATGGCGGTCAAAGTCAAACTTTCGAGATGGTTGTTTCCAAGTAAGTCAACCGCCCAAAACTGTCTAACTTCACTTATGGCATAGATCTGAGCATAAGCTCGAATTAGAACCCGCATCAAGATAGGATTAGATTTGGGTTATATTAATTCAGGGTCCAAAGCCTTGATCCTAATTTAATAATAAGTCTCGTGTTAAGACATCTTTTAAATCCATCCCAAATTTTTTAAAAAATTAGCATTACGCCTATTACCATCATCTATGTATTCTTCATCCGGAAACTACCCATACGATGTGACGTCTGATGACTACTGCAGTATCTCAACATTTCACTACATGACAAAATATTTTCGGAGTTACTTTAGGCGGTCGATACAGTAATTGAATTATTTTTTTTTTTCCTGTAGTGATGATTTTTCACGTGACTTCTGAGTTGCTGTAGCTTCTACAAATATTGCTTCATTTGTATTTTACCAAAAACATATTTTAAATTATTAAATACGTATATTATAGATTACTAAAAACGTATTGAACTTTATCTAAAACGTATTTTAAATTATCATGTAGTAAAGCTCATTTACGGGACTTTGGAGTTACTGTAGCTGATACAGATATTACTTTATTTGTATGTTACCTAAATCATATTTTAAATTACTAAATACTTAATTTAGATTACTAAAATAGTATCAAACATTATCTAAAACGTATTTTAACTAGTGCATGCCCGTGCCTATTGGCACTGCAGCAGCGGCCCGCCTTCGACGGCAACACATATGTCGACACTGCAGCGGGCCTCCTTCAGCAGCAACACACATGAGCGCCTTCGGTAACAAAACACTTTCGACAACAACACCGGCATTCATAGGGACAACCATTTCCTTGCCTGTGCCGATTGACACGAAGCGGGAGCCTTCGGCGCAACCAACTCCCCCTCCCCCTATAATCGATCAATCACAACTGTTTCTATTCGAACGGATTCCTCGAGATCGACTCGATGGTTTCTGACGGCCGAAATTTCAACATGCAGGTTTATAGCTGTTGATGCAAACAATGATTATGGGATGAATGGTCAGGTTTAGTGTAGTTGAAATGGGCTAGGATTTTAATATTTAGTGCAGTTTAAATGGGTCGGGGATTTGAAACAGGGAGGGAGTTGGTTGATAGGGAAATAGAGATTGTGTGTTGATTTTTGAACGAATGGTTAGATCTATTCGGTTAATTTTTGTCCAGTCAGCTTGTCCTAGTTAGCTTCCGTTTTGTCTAGTCAGCGCAAAACCGACGTGCCATGTTATATAGATATACCGATAGCGTCTACAATAACTTTTAAAATATTGTCATGCAGTGAAACATAAACTCTTTCACATGTTTACTGAATTACTGTAGCTGCTACAATTATTGCTTCCTCTGCATGTTACCTAAAACGTATTTTAAATTATTAAATACATAATTTAGATTACTAAAAGTGTATTAAATATTATCTAAAGTGTATTTTATTTTATCATAGTGTCTACACTAATTTTGAAAAAAAAAATTATCATGTAGGTAAACTCTTTCATGTGGCTTCGGAGTTACTGTAGCTGCTACAATTATTGTTTTCTCTGTATGTTACCTAAAATATATTTTAAATAATTAAATATGTACTTTAGATTATCAAAAGTGTATTGAATATTATCTAAAGCATATTTTAATTTACTTATAGCATCTATAGTAATTTCGAAAAAATTTGCCCTGTAGTGAAATACATGAAAGAACTTCACTACACGACAAATAAATTCGAAGTTACTATAGCAGTACAATAATTCCAAAAATATTTTTTATGTTGACTTTTCATGTTACATTAAATGCTCTCAATTTTTTTTGTGGGTATTAATATATATCATTTCATATTTCCATCATTCATGATAACGACGACAATAAATCTAGTTTAAATTTTTTTGTGAATTTGGGTGAGTTTTAAAGATCTCTTAACATGTGACTTTTTATTGCATTTGGGTCAGACTTAGAAACCTGAATTAACTTACCCATTAGATTTTGATTTCTTTAAAATTTTGAGATAGTAAAAATACACAAAACCCCCCCTCATTGAACACGTGGCCAAACTAAAGACTGACACATGCATAGTCGATTTTGTTGACCCGGGCGACTTGGAGTAGAAACATGTATGTCCAAGATTTTTTTACAAAGAGAATACATATGTACTGGTTTGAACGACGCTTATAAGTGCTATTGCACCCAAGGGACTATGGTTCAAAGCCTGTCAGCTACACAAGCACAAAATCTTTTTCCCTCGCTAAAGATAGAGCTTTGTTTTTGCGGACAGCTGCACCACGTTATTTATACGACATACAACGTAAGACAAACCCGGGATTCGATCATAAGACTGCCTAGAGTAAAACAATGCGTTTTTTGAAAAAAAAAATAACCCCGAAACTTGAGTTGTAAGGAAAGACTAGGTCCCAGCATAGTATCTAAGAAAACTCTCGTTCTCCCCATACCTGATGTCTGACTTAATAAGTCATACACCCTCTCGTGTGGACAACAACATATACCAACACGTCCCCACACGTGCATATCGACACTGCGAGATTATGCACGTATGTGGACAAAAAACGAAGGATGGGCCCCTTGTATCAGGGTGAGACACAAACTTGGCTCTGATGCCATTTGTTATTTCTTTAACTCCAAAACTTGAGCCGTAAGCAAAGGTCCTAGGATAGCATATAAGCGAACTCCTGATCTCCTTATAGCCAATGTGGGACCAAGCAAGTTACATGCCCCGTCATGTGGGCAACAAATGTCAACATCTTCAGCCACTGGAATACAATCGTAGTTGTATGTATCCTCAGTTATTTTGGTCTATTTCACATAATGATCATGTAGACGAGGTTGTCCCATGCCACCGTTGTCCTCCCTATCTGTTGACAGACTTGCTAAGATCGAAGTAAGACTACCTTTCCTGGCAGGTGTGGGGGATTATTTTGTCGTGTAAAGTTTTTCGCCAAAAACAAATCGAATCTGAGTTTGGTGCTCCGTAGTGTAGACACTATAGAGCGTAGAGAATAGACACAGTGGTGTGGTGACGAAGTTCGGCTGAAGCCTATGTCTTCATACAGTAAGACATAGCCTTGAATACATTAACTCTAAATAAAATAAAGCCTCTCTCGATAGGGCAAGGAGTGATTATATAACTAGACAAAGGGCAAAGTTGAGGGGATGAGAAAATTGTTTCTAGAAATCTATCAGTTCTTCTTCTGAGCTTTGAAACTCTAGAAACTAAAAATTATGGTATGGAATTTAGAAATCAGAATTGGAATATGTATCGGGTCCCCTATTTATAGAGGTTTTGGAGTGATTGGACCCCGGGATAGTTTTTTTATAGACGAGTCACCGGGTCTCGGGCAGTCCTCATGGGTCCCAGGAAGGGCTGAGGGGTTCCATTGTCGTTGTGGGCCCCAAGTAGAGCTGGGGGGGTCTCATCGTCGTTGTGGACCCCAGGCAGAGCTGGAGCCCCCCCGTTGCCGTAGAACTGTGAATGCCTTAGCCAAAATTTGCACCCACAACCGGCGATCTGACAAAGACATCATGAGTATGAGATTACGCCACCCTGATTGTAGGAGAAGATCAAGGCGTAATGGACTAAATGGAGGATCATCCTCATGATTACCCATTACACCCACATTTCTTAAAATCACCCCATGAATTTAAAGGGTGCACATGTTTTTGTGAAAGATGACCAATAACACTACCCATCCACGCGGAACACTCCCAAGTTTGACACTGCGATTTTGAGATAGCGGGGCCACCCAAATCATTGTATAAAATCCTGGCGTAACAAGTGGCAAGCCGTGATACAGTGAGATAGGAAAAGACTAAGTCACTTCTTTTCCATGAAAGGTGTCAGATGACAAGTCATTAATATAGAAGGAAATTTGAAATATGAGATACTAGGAACATAGTTTCATGAGCTAAGCTCTTCTTATTTCAGAGGTTTCTAAGTTGAACAAGGGATCAATCATAGTGTTATTAATTTCTCTGATGATCCAACATAAAACTCACTTTTTTGACCGGTTCACCTCTAGGGGATCACTCTCGGGGGATCATCGTCGCCTCTCGCAGGAGGATATACCCCTCCGAGGGGCATCACTCCAGGAGGATCACCTCTCTAGCGGGGGATCATTTTTTCCACCGGTTTCCCTATGGAGGTCACCATCACCCCCTTCCTGGGGGATCTCTCAAGGATGATCACCCCTCTCGCGGGGGATCACTTTTTTGACCGGTTCACCTCTAGGGGATCACTCGCGGGGGATCACAATCGCCTCTTGCAGGAGGATCACCCCCTCCCGGGCGGATCACTTCAGGAGGATCACCTTTCTCGCAGGGGATAACTTTTTTGATCGGTTCACCCCCAGGGGATCACCATCGCCTCTCATAGAAGGATTACTGTAGGAGGATTGCTTCCATCACGAGAACATCCTTTGCAGAGGGATCACCACGGGAGGATCACACCCCTTGCAAGTACATCCCTCGCAGGGGGATGACCCAAGGAGGATCACTTCCGGGGAATCACAACACTTAACCAACAACGAGCAACGACAACTCGGACCGGCTTCATTTTACCGCTCGTGCAAAAAATACCGCTCGTGCTAGAAATGTCGGCCCATATCGAGAAGCCAGTAGAAGCCCATACCGCCATAGGCCCACAATGATAGCTCGTGGCCCATTCGGAGATTAACATTGGGCCAGTAGAGGCTCACACGTGGACCAACCACATGTAACCACGTGGACCAATCACACAACGACATGTCAACCCCAACATTTATGAGAAAACATAACTTATAAAAACACCTCAGAATAAGAACATAAGAACTTTTTGTCAGTTGGAGCACTGTTAGTCTTGTGTGGAGTAGTAGAGCTCTCCATTCAGGCTGACGAGATTCTCCGAGCTTCTAGTTCTACCACTCCCCCACTTCTTTGAACAAGCCTTTCTCAGTCTATCGAGGGGTAGCTCAAACTTCTAAAAGATAGTGAATTAAGGTTGCAACATACCTCACGGAGACGTAAGCTTCGGCCGAACTTCGTTATTAACTCTTTGTGTCATTTCTCTACTGTTCGCTTCAATTTTGTAACTCTATAATCAATTGATTGTTGGCGGGATTAAGTGACAGTAGGAATTCCCCCACATAACCCACCACCAGCGATTGCAATCTCTTGACAGTGGAAATCCTATTGCTCGATTGGTAGTATCCCTTGTATATTTGTTTGTGTCTTGTGTGGTGTGTGCATCGATCTTCTCTATATTATGCCGTCTTCGGGAAGCATCGACCTTCAACCCCTCGGTAGATCATACTTCCCTAAAAGACCCGGTGGTCGGTCAAAGATTGTTGGAGTCTTCTCTGACGATCCCACATAAAAACTCAACTTGTAGTTGCTTGTCAGAGCGGCTGGATATCACTATCATGCAAATAACAACATATGACCTTCTTCCGACAGTTGTCTATCACCAGTCTGATCCTTGGAAATGATGCAGAACCAAAAATTCTGTTACAAAGCTTACCATACTTTTTAAGGGTTACACGAAAACGTCTACGTCGGCTACATGGAAAGAGCTAGAGCTTGTGAGAGAGATCTGGTTCAAGAAGAAGGAGAGTAAGAGGAAGAAAGAATAAGAAGGAAGGAAGGAAGAAGAGAGAGAAGAGGTCTATCTCCGGTAATCTCTCTCGGATTATCGGGTCTTCATCAAGGTTCCTCGACGAGTTAGCTTCGGCAACTTTAACAAGAGATTTTCTCTCGTTATCGCTTGGTACTCTGTTTTTGTACTCTTGTGGTTTATCTTCGCCATGGTATTGTTCTGAGTGGAGGGTTACGATACGTGTGCGGTGGGGGGGTTCGAGAAACGGTGACCCACCGCCGGTGATTGTAATCTCTTGATGGTGAAAATCATACTTCTTGATTGCTAGTATCCTTTGTATATTTATTTGTGCCTTGTGTGGTGTGTACATCGATCTTTTCTGTAATGTGCCGTCTTCGAAAAACGTTGACCTTCGACCTCTCAGTAGATCATACTTCTATGAAAGAGTTAGTGGCTGGTCAAAGATCGTTGGAGTTTTTGTTCGCAACAGTGGGTTAAATCCCCCCCCCCCCCCCTCTTTTGAGTTACCCAACCTGGAGTGGGTCCACTGCTCGAAGGGTTTCAGGGACACCCATCGATCTCAAAAAAAAAAAAAAACTTACCATACCTAAGTGTATTGGTCAAACCTAATAATGAATGTACATGATAAATGATAAGAATAACCCAATAATTAGTATTTAAGTCAATTGGGTAAATTGCATGCAGTAGAAGCAGCCGATCTCACTCAGGATGGAGGAGGGGGTCTGCTCAAGATCGAAAAGTTGTCGCCTGGCAACGATTTCATCCCCAATAGCTCTGTTTAGGAAATGGACTCTAAACCATGGGTCTCCCCCATTTGATGGCTTCCCATCCCCACGTCCGGAAAGCTGGTCAGATGAGTTGTATTTCGTGAGAGAGCTCTGAAGGGGTGAAGCCCTTGGTAGCCGAGACAAAGAGCCAGAGTAACTTCTCGATGTACCCATAGCCGGTTAGAGAACTGGGTGCTATAGCAAGGGTTTAAAGAGGCCTGGAGCTTGAAACAGGAGGAGGTAGCGGCTGCTACTTATTAATTCCATAATCCCACGAACATGGCATCAACGATGAGGATTCACATACGCAAACCAAGCACAACAGACTTAGGAAAAGTTCGTTCCACGGTGTCCATAACGGGAATCAAACATGGAACCTCTCTCACATGGCACATGATCCTTGAGGTCATAATCTCATAGGATCAAGATAGGTTAAGGCCGAAACTGAATCACAGCAATCCGTTACGCCCAACACGAACAATGAATCGCACTCGGCCCCAAATGTCGAGCAAAAGGATGAGCACTTAGCTCCAAATAAACGATTGTGATTTTAACCTATATGATCCTTTGAGGATATTAATGACCATTCAACATATGAAAGAAGAGAGAGAGGAAGTACCATCTGACAAGAGTGTTTTTTTGTTTTTTTTTGTTTTTTTTCAAACTGGATAACCTTAAACAAAAAGAGTGTGGAGTTTACTTGAAGAAGTGGTAATCCGAGGCTTGAACAAAATCTCATGTGAACGAATTGGATTCTTGGCATTGCCCGTTAGTTAATTCATGGGGTTATTAGCCTGAGACCCATCAAGCCAATCCAACATTAAGATAAGCCCACTAAACTTTTTCATTTGAGCACCAGTCCTTATAACCAATCAAATATTAGGATAAATCCTTCATGTTTTTTTAATCCCTAGACCACCCTCATACCCTTCCTCGTCAGGTCCGACGGAGGCGAAGGTGGCAACGGCGGCGGGTGCAAGCAGCGGAGGTGGCAGCGGCGATGGGCGGGAGTTCGGTTTGGGATTTCTAGGTCTAGGGTTCCTCCCATGGCCTGCAGATTAAGTGGTCGTGGTTTGGTGTGGGGGGGGGGGGGGGGGGGGGTTGCTTAGGTTTAGCGGGGGTGACGGGGGGTTCGGTTAGGTCCAGTGGTGGCTGGGAAGGGGGGGCCGTCCATAGGTGTTGGAGCTCAACTAAAAATGTTGTTGGGACTGCAGCCAAAATCACCTTTTAAGATGGGTTTCTTGCTAACTCCCCTTAATTAATTTATGGGAGAATGAAATCCTCGTTTGTTTGCTGCTTTTTTTTTTTATATAAATTATCTGTTCCAGTTGACTAATCATCCAACTTATTTAATATTTACTCTATCTGAAGTAGGGGACGATCCCACCTGTTGTTGACAGCCGAGATTCTTGCAAGACCGAAAGTAATGGTCAGTCGGTCCACCAATAAAATTGGGAAACTTCGTATACTTGGCCTTCAAGAAACGTCCAAGAACTGTTTTTGTGGTTTTTACCGAAATGGCCACCAACTCTCAACTATTGTTGAGAATGGACCCCGTCAAAAAATCTGCACGAAAATGGCCACCAGCACGTGAGAAACAGGTCGCACGGTGAAAGTAAACAGGTGAAAAGACATATTGACCCTTACCACTGTAAAAACCTATCGCGGCTGGGTAACTTGGTTTCTTACGAGTTTTAAGAGAAAATCGAGCCTTTCGTCTTGTTTTCGTCACGAACAACCTTCGTCGAGGCTCCGTCCGACAACCTCCAACTCAACCGGCTGCGTCGTCGTGGCTGGGTAACTTGGTTTCGACGAGGCTGCGTCGTCGAGGGTTCGTCGTCGAGGGTTTGTCACGATCAACCGTCGTTGAGGGTTTGTCGGACCGGCGTCAACGTCAACAGTCGCTGAGGCTTCGTCGCTGAGGCTTCGTCTTTCAGGCTTCGTCGGATTTGCCAAGGTATGCTCTATAGACCCAAATCCTTAGCCCTATATTTCTGCCAGGGACTTTCGTCTAGTTTTCGTCGCCGTAAATAACAACTTTCGTCTAGTTTTCGTCGCCGTAAATCACAGTCAGTTCTGGCAGAGACTGGCTATGGCCTGTGTGACGAAAACCGGACGAAATAATAACTTTCGTCTAGTTTTCGTCGCCGATAAATCATAGTCAGTTCTGGCCGAGACTGGCTGTAACAACCCATAATTTTGAGAATTTGCTCTAATGCTTTATGATTAGCAAACTTCCCTTTTACCCCTTATGCTGGTTTTTATTTTTTTTTATCGGGCTACCGATTGTGAAGGCTTTACTAGGCTTGGGCACGCTTGAGAGAGCTCCACAAATTTTCTAGAGTTTCGGATGGTTTTGAGTTGAGATTTGTCAATTTACCGATTGTACCGAATAGGGGTAATTCTGTCCTTTTTTATAAACTGCTGTTTGGTTGATTTTCAAAAATATATAAAATTAACATTTTTGGATTCGTCTCATCACAAGCTTTCCAACGAGTATTTTTATGGATTTTTCTGAATATCGAGTCAAAAGTTATGAATTTTCTAAGTTTGACGATTGTTGATGGCTGGTGGCGAATCCGAACCCAACTTGGATCCTTGAATCCGAACCCAAGTACAATTAGACTTTCTTGATCCAAAATCCATTAACCTAAAGCCTCTTGTCCGTGTGATGTTGTTTTACCTATTGATCGTCTGATTTTGATCGGATGGACAAGAGAATACAAGTTAATTAGGGTTCAAGAATCAACACCATTATATGCCCTACCTCCTCTTCCTCTCTTTCTCCCAAGCCGATCAGCCAAACCCCTCTCTTCTTCCTTGTCACGGCATTGCTGATCTCCGGCGACCGGCGACAAAAAGTCCGGCGACGGCAAGCGCGGTGAGCCCCTCCTTGCCTTTTCCTTTCCTTCTTCCTCCTCCCCTTCTCTCCTTCCTCTCCTTTCTTTTTTTTTAATTCCTTTCCTTCCCATTTCCTGCGGGGTACTTTTGGGCGCACAAAAAATCAGCAAAGTGCTGTTGCTGTTGTGAGTGGTGTGGGGGTGGCCATGCATTGGGGGTCTCTTCTCTCTCTCATCTCTCTCCCTTCTATTTCATTGCCCTCCCCTCTCTCTAAAATCTGAATTATAACCACCTAAAATCTTTTTAATTAAATTCTGATTTTTTTCTTGCTTTATTTTTTTCACCTCTTTGGAATTCCGAGTTTTAGGTTTTCCCCTATCTATGATCTCAAATGTATTCTCTTATTATTTTAGAATATTTTCTCTAACTAGAATTGATCTCTCTTCTCTCTTTCATAGTTCAATCACATTCTTTATTTGCTGATTTTTTTTCCCTCAGTTGATAATTGCTACACCTATTAAAAAAAAAAAAAAAAAATCTGATTTCTTTTGCACCAAGACTTATTTGAAAATCTGATTTGTTTGGTTTCAATCCCTCTTTTTCCGATCTTCTATGTCACCCACCTTTTCTCATCTCTGATTTTCGTTACTCTCTCTAATTATGATTTCCCTCTCTTCAATCTTCCACTCTTAATTTCTCACTTCTCAAACCTCTCGCTAAATAATTTATTTTATTTGAAAACTTGTTAGCTTTAGCAAGGGCTAATATGTCTTTCGATTCTCGTGGTATGCAGTACCCTAACTGGATCTCTGAACCGTAAGCCATCAACATCTGTCGAGTTCCTAAGTATTGAAGTCTAACATCTACCAGGTGACACTACTTGGGCTTATCACATGGTTTTCATTTTTATATATATTAGTTTTGTTGGTAAAACTAGTTATACATATCTCTAGTTTTTTTATAGGATGTAATTACATATAGAAAAAAAAAAAGAAAATGAACCTTGTTTAGTTATCTTTCGCATTTGTAATTTTTAGAAAATCACATGCATGTCTTTTTGGGTCTTAATGAATGATTAGCTTATTGGAGTAGTACCGGTTTAGGTTTTGTTTTGGTTTAGTTGGTCTTTTCAGCCCCGAGTGGGCTAATGTGGAAACTTTAGTAGGCTAACATTGTCGGGAATTGTGGGCCCTTTACAATGGTTAGCCAAGGGCCTTGGCAACCTCCAAAGTGTGTAATTAAAGCACTAACGATTAACAATGAAATTAGATAAACACGAAAGAGGTTGGCTATCGTCCTGGGGTTCACGCCGTGTTCTCCCGAAGTTGAAGGGCCTTCTGGTATGCCTTAGGGTGTGACCAATCGTCCTGTGGAATATAATTCCCGAAGCAAGCAAGATGGGTATGAAGCTCCTCCGTGAAAGACGGGAAAATCTGTTTGGCCAAATATGGATGTGTTTCTTCTTCTCTCTCTCTTTTCTCCTTTACCGGTATGTCGGTTTGCGGGTTCCCCACCTCTCTCTTAGGGGAACGACACCGACAGGTCCACAATCATTAATTGAACAAACTTAATTAATATATTAGATCTATTATAGTGGGGTCACGCTCTTGACGCGTGTTAGTATTACTTCCGTTTCCTTTGTTGTACTTTACTGTGGTAGTTCTCTCGTTTACAGTTATGGTTTTGTTTTTCCGTATGAATCTAAAACTGATCTTTTCATGAGAAATGCTTATTTTCATATGTCATCTACTAGCCAAGTTTTGTCACATTGACGCCTCCCGTGGTATAATTTTTGAGGCGCAGGTACTCGTCAGCAGTAGGGGTTGCAGAGTTACATCAGTTGCAGTAGTTACGTTGCCGGACGTTCCTGTGCAACGTAGTTCCATTCTCTTCAGTTCCGTGTCTTTTCTTTCTCTTTGTAGTAGTTGGACCTGCTCTTTTAGAAGCTCTGATGTAACTGAAACTTTTTTATTGTGGTATTAATGGACTGGTTTAATTTGGTTATCTTCCTACCTTAACTCTATTTTATTCGTTGTAAAAAAAAAACCTCTAACCCTCCGTATTTTTTTATTAGCTTATTAAATTAAGCTGATGGAAAATACGGGGCGTTACACTGGCTATGGCCTGTGTGACGAAAATCGGACGAAATAACAATTTTCGTCTAGTTTTCGTCGCCGAAAAATCACAGTCAGTTCTGGCAGAGACTGGCTGTGGTCTGTTTAACGAAAATCAGACGAAATAAAAAAATTTCGTCTAGTTTTCGTCACCGAAAAATCATAATCAGTTCTAGCAGAGACTGGCTGTGGTCTGTTTGACGAAAATCGGACGAAATAACAAATTTCGTTTAGTTTTCGTCGCCGAAAAATCACAGTCAGTTCTGGCAGAGACTGGCTATGGTCTGTTTGACGAAAATCGGACGAAATAACAAATTTCGTCTAGTTTTCGTCGCCGAAAAAGCACAGTCAGTTCTGGCCGTGACTGGCTATGGCCTGTGTGACGAAAATCGGATGAAATAACAAATTTCATCTAGTTTTCGTCGCCGAAAAATCACAGTCAGTTCTGGCAGTTCTGCCCGAGACTTGCATTGAGCTGTGTGACAAAAGTTGGACGAAAATTGGACGAAATTATAAATTTCGGCTATGTTTCGTTGCCGAAAAGTCACAGTCAGTTGACAAATTCTTTACCTGTATCCATGGACTAATGGAAGGATATTTTGTTCAATCTAGAAACTGAGAGATCAATTCTCTTCAAACAAAGCTTACAGTATTTTCGTATTTGGAGAATAACTAATAGTAGTTTCGTCCATATTTTATGTATTGTTTCGTCCACATGTCATCCAAATTTTCATCATATATATATTTTGTTTACAGATGGTGAAGAGAAACCGTGGTCGTGGGTGTTCTCGTGGACGTGGTGATAGGGACCCTGCTTCTTCTTCTATAATTACACAACCTATTGAAGTAAAGAAAAAGAAAAGAAAGATAGAAGAGGGAGAAAATGTTGAAGAAAAGAAAGTGGGCACGGAGCTAAGTGAAAGATTAAGGTATTTTGGTAAAGCTTCTGCAAGGAACAACATTAAATACCTTAATGAAATTGAGGAGCACTTCAAGGCAATGGATACAAAAAACAATTCTACAGATATGATGGATATGATGAAAATGAGTTGTTTTGGTTTCTTATTTGATTGGAGACGCGGTGCACGAGCTATGATTTCCCCAAGTGTCATTCATTATTTGTGGCAAAGACACTTAGGTGGTCTCAAGTTTTATTTGGATGGCCAGACTATTTCCTTCTCTCCATTGGAGTTTTCTTTAGTTTCTGGACTCCGGTTTTGTCTTGGGCCTCCTCCTCCGATGCTAGAGATAGGGTCAGACAACTTGAGAAGCAGATACTTTCCACGCGGGGCTACTCAGGCCTCCTTAATGGCTTCAATCATAGCAACTGCAGTTCCAGAAGATGCAATAAAACTTTCTTTGGTACTTCTTTTGGAAAGTGTCATTCTTGGGAGCAACAAGAATGTCATCGTACCGGAAAGATATTTGAGATTGGTGGATGATCTGGACAGTTTCAATAGCTACCCTTGGGGTAACCTCTGTTATAGCAATATGATATCTGGGCTTGAAGGTGCAGTAAATGTTAGAAAGTGGCCACCAAAGTATAATATTTTTGGATGCATGTACATTTTACAGGTATTATTCTATACATAAATAATTCATAGTATCTATTGTTTGATATTTGTATTAATTTTTCTTTAATTATTTGCTACAGGCATGGGCATTCGAACGGATTCCCCAACTGGGGAGTGTATGTGCCATGATGCTTGAGCATCCAAGGTGGCCGAGATTACTCAATTGATATGACATAAGAGCAACGTCACACCAAAGAATAAATGATATTGTGAATTCAAATAAAGTAAGTATATGAGTTTTTAATTGCTTAGATTAAAGTAATAGATGAATCGTATAATTATTAATTTTTTTGTCTGAATGTATTAATAGGCTCAGATTTTGAAAGAGCTGACTCTCACAGAAGAGGAGAAGACAAATGATCTGCTGCAAGACCTATTTGATGTTGAGGCTTCTCCCGTCGAAGGAAATGAGGGCAATTAGCTGTTTTTGACTGCACCGGAAGTTGTTGACAGATCCGATGAAGTGAAGTTTGAG
Source organism: Chamaelirium japonicum (assembly GCA_947650365.1). Lineage (NCBI taxonomy): Eukaryota > Viridiplantae > Streptophyta > Magnoliopsida > Liliales > Melanthiaceae > Chamaelirium > Chamaelirium japonicum. The sequence goes on along the minus strand of OX393558.1, from coordinate 27,230,072 downwards.
GAAAGATTCTCCTCACTTGAGGAGAAATTTGAAAAAAAATTATGCTCACTTCAGGAGAAGTTTGAGGAAAGGTTCTCCTCACTTGAGGAGAATTATGCAAAGTTGATCTCCTCAATAGAGGAGAAATGTCAAAGGAAGATCTCCTCAATTGAGGAGAAATATGAAAAGAAGATCTCCTCAATTGAGGAGAGAGTTGGAGAACTATTATGCATCATTGCAGAGAGTCAGGTAAACCAACAACGATTCCTATGTATTCTATAATTATTTGTTTTTTGTATACGTATGCATTAACAATATGTTTATCTTTAACGGTATGTGCAGAAGGAGAAGGACAAGAAGAAGAAGGAGGAGGAGGAGGAGGAGGAGAAGAAGAAGGAGGAGAAGGAGGAGGAGAAGAAGAAGGAGGAGGAGGAGGAGGAGAAGAAGGAGAATGAGAAGAAGAAGGAGGATGAGGATGAGGATGAGGAGGAGAAGGAGAAGGAGAAGAAGAAGGAGAAGAAGGAGAAGGAGGAGGAGGAGGAGGAGAAGGAGAAGGAGAAGGTGAAGGAGGAGAAAAAAGAGAAGGATAAAATGGAGAAGGAGAAGGAGAAGTAGAAGGAGAAGGATGATGAAGAGGGAGACGAGGTGGTGGTGGAGAGGGTTACATTCAAAGGTTTAACATCACAACGATTGAAGAAACCGGGTCGAAAAATAAGCTCTCCATACACCACCTACAAAAAGAAAAAAATTCTCCGTAAGGAAATACAAGAAGAGGAGGTCGTTGACGTGGAAAAATTGATAAGAAGACTTTCGTCTGAAGAGAGAGAGACAATGATAGCTTTTCTTGATAACAACAGAAATAATATTTAAGTATAGTCACTATATCATATATTTTTGAATGATAACATATTTTGCCTCTTAGTAATTAATTGGATCATTGTCAATATAGGCCTGAAGTTGTAATTGATGGGTTCATTATAACCCCTTACTTAATTAACAAACTATATGAGCGCACATCATGGGTGATGAGCGAGGTGGGTTTATATCAATTATTTTTTTTGATATATCTTGATATGTCATATTCAATCGTTTAAAACTTTATATTGTTGCAGCACATTGATGTATATATGTACTTACTTGAAGAGCGCATGTTAAGGAATAAGACCAGTACAATATTCACCATTTATTTGGCTAGGACATATTCTTGGGTATATCTCTCATTCTTAATAGTATTTGTATAAAAATTTTTCTTACAATTCAATAAATATTTATTATTCATTTTTGAATTGCAGATGTTATGTCAAACATGCTATAAGGATTGGAAGAACTTTGTACAAAGTTACGATGGAAGCAACCTAGATAAAGATCACCTTATGTATGCCTTCATTGCATCATATAGGTGGCCCAAAGAATTCGGGAGTCCTCTCAAAAATGATAAAGGGGATATCATTCCGTTATGGAAGTGTTCATACGTAATAATCCCTATCAATGAAGAAACCAAGGGTATCTTGGGATTCTTTATATGCAGGATAGGCAATTAGTTTTGATAGGCTCTCTTTATAGTGACCCTGTTTCTAAGTATAGGAAAAAGGTAGAAGCATTTTTAGAAATTCTACCAATGTTTTTAAATTTTTTGGGAGATGAAAATGTATTACAGGGTGCAAAATGGATAAGCAAGAATGGTAAAGATCATCCTAGGCAAAACAATGAAGAAGTTTTTATTACGAAATGCTGACAATAAAATATTAGTCCTTTTATACAACTAACAATTTTATATGTTATATAGGTTTGATTGTGGTGTATTTTTGATGTCTTTTGCCAATTATTATAGCTGCAAAAAAAAGATCGATTTCAGTCAAGTATAATATTCAGTTGTTTGCAATGTAATATTCAGTCAGTTATAATATTCAATAATTACACTTGCAATCTAATTGTTTAAATTTATAGCTTGATATGACCTCATTTCGAAGGCGAATTGCATATCAAATTTTGCATCAATATATAGATTGAAGGGCCATGACGATTGGGATGACTCGATGCATCAAAGAACTTGTTATTTGTTGGAATTTGTAATTTGTAATATATTGTACATTGTTGTAATTTGTAATGGAAGGGCTATGACTGAAGGAATGACTCGATGATTTGGAAGTTGGATCAAAGTTATTTATAATTTGTTGGAATTTGTAATGGAATGATATGTTGTTTGTAATTGTTGGAAGTTGGATCAAAGTTATTTGTAATTTGTTGGAATTTGTAATGGAATGATATGTTGTTTGTAATTTGTTGGAAGTTGGATCATAGTGAAATTTGTAATGGAATGATATGTTGTTTGTAATGGAATGATATGTTGTTTGTAATTTGTTGGAAGTTGGAATGATATGTTGTTTGTAATTTGTTGTAATTTGTATCACAGTGAAACCTGCCAGAGACTGCCCATACAACCTGTTAAAATATAGACGAAATTCGGACGAAATAACAAATTTCGTCTATGTTTCGTCGAAGAAAAATTACACAATCAGGCTACCCGAGACTGTCTTTGGGATGTGAGACGAAATCACGATGAAATAACAAATTTCGTCTATGTTTCATGGAAGAAAAATCACACAGTCACCTTCGCGAAACCAGCTTTTGGCTTTTTCGTCTAGTTTTCGTCCCCAAAAAATCACAGTCTTTTCTGCCAGAGACTGGCTTTTGGTTGTGTGATGAAAATCGGACGAAATACCAAATTTCGTCTAGTTTTCGTCGCCGAAAAAGCAGAGTCAGTTTTGTCCGAGAGTGGCTATGGGCTTTGTGACGAAAATTGGACGAAATACCAAATTTCGTCTAGTTTTCGTCGCCGAAAAAGCACAGTCAGTTTTGGCCGAGAGTGGCTATGAGCTGTGTGACGAAAATCGGACGAAAGAACAAAGTTCGTCTAGTTTTCGTCGCCGAAAAAGCACAGTCATTTCTGGCCGAGAGTGGCTATGGGCTGTGTGACGAAAATCGGACGAAATAACAAATTTCGTCTAGTTTTCGTCACCGAAAAAGCACAGTCAGTTTTGGCCGAGAGTGGCTATGGGCTGTGTGACGAAAATCGGACGAAAGAACAAAGTTCGTCTGGTTTTCGTCGCCGAAAAAGCACAGTCAGTTCTGGCTGAGAGTGGCTATGGGCTGTGTGACGAAAATCGAACGAAATAACAAATTTCGTCTAGTTTTCGTCGCCGAAAAAGCACAGTCAGTTCTGGCCGAGACTGGCTATTGGCTGTGTGACGAAAATCGGACGAAATAACAAATTTCTTATAGTTTTCGTCGACGAAAGTTGGACGAAAATTGGACGAAATCACAAATTTCTTTTATGTTTTCTTTTTCTATAATTTTTGTTCACTCTAATGTTTATCTCTCTATAATTTTTTCTCTCTCTATAATTTTGTCTCTATAATTTTTTTGGCTCTATAATATTTTTTCTCTCTATATTTTTTCTCTCTCTACAAATTTCGTCTATTTTTTCTCTCTCTATAATTTTTGTTCACTCTAATTTTTATCTCTCTATAATTTTTTCTCTCTATAATTTTTTTCTCTCTCTATAATTTTTTTATCTTTTTATAATTTTCTCTCTATTTTTTTTTTTAAAATTTCTCTCTATAATTTTTTTTATCTCTCTATAAATTTTTGCTCTCTATAATTTTTTCTCTCTATAATATTTTTCCCTCTATAATTTTTTTGTCTCTATAATATTTATTCTCTTTCTATAATTTTTTCTCTCTCTATAATTTTTTTTCAATCTATAAATTTTTTCTCTCTATATAAATTTTTCTCTCTGAGTATTTTTTTCTCTCTATAATTTTTTCTCTCTATAATTTCTCTCTCTATATTATTTATCTTCTCTCTATGTCATTTCCACTCTCTATGATATTTTCTCTCTATGTAATAGGAGAAGCAGAAGATATCCAATGTTCTTCTAAGATCAGTTTGCACTTTTTTCCTGCGCCATGAACTCCAAATAGAGGATACGAAGAAATACCAAATAAGATCAGTTTCCAACTGATACCCTTCGCTTATAACCCATTTGGAATCACTTGCCACATGGATCCGAGACATGCATTCAAACAAAAACTTAAGATACGTCATTACATTACAAAACTTAAGATATGTCATTTATAAACTTAAGATATGTCATTACATTTCAAAATCCGAGACATGCACCATATTCAAACAGAAACTGAATAACTTCTTAAATGCAAAATCTTAAGAAATGTCATTATATTACAAACTTAAGATATGTCATTACATTACAACATTCGAGACATGCAATACTCCAGAAATATCATTACAATAGAGTTCCCCCTCACATATCATTACAATAAACTTAGGAGCGGGAGGGACAAAGGAGACGCAATCCGAAGGTGCATGACGCTTGCTATCCAAAGGGATATCATGATGTTTATCAGGAGGGAGATGCTCGCTTTGGAACTTGGATAAGTGACCTTCAGCCTCCTCCAAGGAACGGAATGAACGATACAAAGGTCCTCCATAGCAATTAACTTGTCGTTGATATTTCTCCCAAGTGTAGTAAATCCCAGGCCTTCTATCCACAAATACCACATAGTATTTATTTGCCATAGGTACGATACCTGTATAATCATGTCATTCAATAAGTTTTATAAATGTTCAAAAAAAATGCAGAAATTAAAAACAAGAATATATATATCATAATATGCATATATAACAACAAGTAATCATAGTGATTTCAATAATTCAGTCAGACATGTTATAATGACTGGAAGAAGTATGTGTAAAGTCATAAAGGGAACAAGTAAAAAAACATAATACCTTTACTCTGTAATAATAGGAAAGTTACATGATTTTTTATTATGTCCAGAACGTTTACATCTAGCACATTTGACAGTCCGGCGTTCCTCACCCTATGAGAGAATTCTTTTTTTCTTTGGCCTTCCCGCAGTTTTTTTTCCAATGGGTGGGATTAGTTTATTAGCTGATTGAATACTTTTTGGGGTCTTCCACTCACTTTTATCAGCAACTGGATATATAGATTCTGCATAGGTTGCCCTGTAGTTATCCGCTGTATAGTAGTGTGCACAAAATAGATAAGAATCCATCTTATACTGTGCAATTTCGGCTAATGCATGTGAACATAGCATGGCCATCACATCAAATTTACGGCATGTGCATTTTCGATTGCTTAAAACTACATGATCACAATATTGTATAGATCTGACCATATACTCATCGAGATTAATAGGATGACACGCTGTGCCACGAGCTCTATCCATATCTCCGGCTAGCTGATTTTTTGCCCATTTTGTTAGTTTTGTTGTCAAAGTTTTTGCCGTATTTCTTCGTTTGAACCATAAAAGTTGGAGCTTTAACCGATATTGCTCCAAAATCATAGTGATGGGTAGTTCTCTGATATCTTTTAGGACACTATTGTAACTTTCAGAACTATTTGTGGTTATAATATTATACCTTCTGCGTGTGAAATACACTGTAGTCTATTTTGCTGGCTCAATTTCTCGTAACCAGTCATGCGCATCTTCATTCATGTGCTTTATAGTTTCCATCACTTGATGAAACTTTGATTCTCTTGTTGCCTTTGCAGCTGTATAAAAGTAAGAGTATAATCTTTGTTGTTTGAATTTGGCATACATGTTTTGCGAAATATGGAACGCACAATAACCATGTACAGCATCCGGAAAGACAATAGGAACTTGAGCCAATAAAGCCTTGTGTCGGTCGGATATAATAACCAAATCATTAACTTGACCCAAGCTGTCCCGCAGTTGTGTTAAGAACCAATTCCAACTTTCATTGTTCTCCGATTCACCAATCCCAATAGCCACGGGAAATATATGATTATCTCCATCCAAAGTGGTTGCAATAAATAAAGTACTTTTGTACTTGCCTTTTAAATGAGATCCGTCAACGGCTATTACTGGTCTTAGATTTTGTCTTTGAAAACTACGTAAACATGGACCAAGAGCCATAAAAACAGCCTTAAATCTGTCTCATTTCCTTAAAATATTAGTGATGATTCCAGGATTATTTTGTGCAACTTCATGACAATATGCTGGAAGAATTATATACGAGTCCTCGTATGAGCCTCTTAAAAGAGTAATTGCCATCTCCCTTGCCAGCCATGCTTTTCGATAAGTGATCTGCACACCAAATTCTTATTGCACATCACATATAATTGCTTTGGGAGAGTACAATACATGTGCTTCTATTCTAGCTTTCACAAAATCATATATCAACTTGCTTGTAGCTTGTCGATAATCAATTCCACGTTGCGGCAATGAGCAGTTGTGTAGGCCTAGGAAAGTAATTTTGAAAACATCACACCCTTTTTGTCTACTTGCACGTAATCTCCAACTTCAATTTTCTCTTTTATATTTTAATGCATATCTTGTTCTGCTTGACTTCATCACCTTGTACTCATTGTTTGTAAATAAAGCATTTTTCTGTACCATCTTGATCAATGTGTCTTTATCTATAAATATCTGATTAGGATAAAGTTGTTGATAATCATCTTTTACTTCAACAGCAATAGGGAATTCGTTAGGTACGTATTTGTCTTCATAAACCATAACCGAATCAGGTATTGAAGACTTACGTTCATCGTTTTCCATCCAACTACTGCTGGCAAAACACTCTTTCTGACTATGTCTCAGTGGTACTTCTTTCTTCCTTCTTTATTTTTCAGTCTTACTTCCTTCTTGCTTACAGATAATATCCTTATCCTTCAGCTGACTATTCTGTTGAGTGTGCTTTGGAGATACTGCCATATCCGCAGGAGTGTCAATGAATAATTCCTCCAATACATGACAACCAGCAGGCTTCTGGTTAAGATCTATAGATAATTTTGCATCTCTTCTTGACCCATTATGATCGTCATCTGTATTCACCTTACTGGGCATATATTATTTAAAAACATATAAGTACATGAACTAATTAATCATCAGAATTACAATATAAGATATTTGAAAAAATTATTCATACCTTCTGTCATTCATAACAATGTCAAATAATAGAGGGTTGTCTTCAGGTTTCTCCACACTCTTGTACTCAATACGTTGACTGACATCTAGTGTGCATGGTACAAAACTGAAATCCTCGCCATAATTAATATCAGTCTTTTCATCCGTATGCAAATCTCCAACACCGAATGATGACGATATCGAACAATGAAGCTCCGATGATGTCGAGATATTTTTTAAGTCAACGAGAGGGGTAACTACACAAGGTGTTTTACGAGACACCTGTGTCATTTCTTTCAACTTCCTCTTACTACCGAGTGGTTCGATTTCAATCGACCTGTCAATAGATCTCGGATTTTTCAGCACTCTGCTTATCAGTAATGGGACATTGCTATTATTGGCTCGGATGTTATGGGCAATAAATACTGCAACATCATTATCATCCACAATTTCGGTAGGAGGACATGCAAGTGTACTTGGATATAAAACCTTCATTGTGATTTCATACTCTTTGAGACTATCATTTGTAATCTTATAAATTTCCTGAAGAAGACAGTCAAAATCTGATTTTGTAGATAAAATGATACTTTTAGTTCTTCCACCCCTGTACTCGTATTTTTCTTTCAAATATAACAATTCTCCATCGTAACAACAAAGTATCGGTAATGTTGAATTCATATTTCAAATCCCTGTTAGGATAGAATCACAATATCAAAACTCAGCAATATAAAATTTTATATCAAAGATTAATCATTTTATCGATTTCATCACTTTTTCATCCTACAATGTGATGTTACTATTTTAAGCATAGAACCACAATATCAAAACTCAACAATACCAAATTTGATACCAAAAATTAATCATACGTATCCAATACATACTAGACTCATCACGACCAATACATACTAGACTCATCACGACCAATATAATATAAATTCAGCTAATTTTGTCGATTTCATCCCTTTTTCGTCCTAACCATAATGATAACCATAATGATGAATAGCCAATTTTATCAATTTCATTCATTTTTCATCCATCTTTCGTCCTAAAATGTACTGTTAATATTCAACTACTTTTTATTGATTTCGTTCCTTTTTCTCGATTGGTTGTTGTTGTTAATGAAATCATAAAGTAATCAAATACAATGAAGAAGTTAATCAAACATATATGAAAAAAATCGCAAAGCATGGAGGTGAAGTATAGGAGTCGTTGAAAGGGGATGAAGTGTAGGACTCATCACGACCAATATAATATAAATTCAGCTAATTTTGTCGATTTCATCCCTTTTTCGTCCTAACCATAATGATGAATAGCCAATTTTATCAATTTCGTTCATTTTTCGTCCATCTTTCGTCCTAAAATATGCTGTTAATATTCAACTACTTTTTGTTGATTTCATTCCTTTTTCTCGATTGGTTGTTGTTGTTAATGAAATCAAAAGTAATCAAATGGTACAATAAAGAAGTTAATCAAACATATATGAAAAAAATCGCAAAGGATGGAGGTGAAGTATAGAAGTCGTTGAAAGGAGGTGAAGTGTAGGAGCCGTCGAAAGGGGGTGAAGTGAAGGAAGACTCACGGGATTTGATGATAACCGTTGAAATGGGTGGCCGATTGTCTCTCAGTTGCCGTCGAAAGAGGTGGAGGAAGCTGTCGTCCAAATGAGGGAAGTGAAGGGCAACTCAATGGGAGCTAGGGTTTTAGTAGTAAAGTAAAAGGGTAGTTAGGTCCCAAAGAGTTTCAGTGGTCATTTTGGTAAAGCCAAAAGCAACCTGGCCCATTCTCAACAATAGTTGAGAGTTGGTGGCCATTTCGGTAAAAACCTCTTTAATTTTTTGGGGACTTAATGATAGGTCCCTGATAAGAGATCGGTTTAACTGAAAGGACAGCCAATAAGATAATTTTACACACGAGATCCCTCCCGAAAAGGATGCGACTAGAGTAAACCTCACACGTGACTATTATCATTTATATATAGGGATAAAATTATTATTTAAAAAATTTCGTTATTATATGTGCGCAGCAGAAGGAGCTCGTGTTAGCTAAAGGTCAACCACATAGACTTAACGTTAAGTTCAAACTTTACATATCCTTAACGTTAAACCGAAACTTTTTTACGGACCTAACATCAATAACTCCTGTTTTTTTAGGAGGTCTTGTCAAAAGCCCTTTTTGGAAGATGCTTTTGAGTCACAGTCCCGAACAACAACATTGCTTAAGCTCCAACTCCTCCTAAAAAGATAGGTTTTATATTAAACCCTCCATTCGCTTGTGTTGACTTTTCAACCCCTTACAAATGACAAAATTACCTTTCATTCACTTATGACGGTACCAGATTGGGAGTATCAATTCGACTTCTACAATGTGCTTTGAAGTATCAATTCTGTTGCTATGATGGCTTCACTGTAGCAACAATAAAGTCACTTTCAACCGAATTGCTACCGCTACAGTATAATCACTGTAACAATCACTATACGAATTGAAGTATCAATTTGGGCATCAGAGTAATTTAGTTGTTATAGTGGTTTCACTGTAGCTATAATAAATTCACTCTTGCCAAATCCTTACTCTGTTACAGCAAAATCACTGCAGCAACCATTGTACATGCACTATTAATGAATTGTTATTCTAGCTTACCGAATTGATACTCAAGGAGCCTAGCAAAAAAACAAAATACTCGAGGGATAAAATTGGTATTAAAAAAAGTTGCTACATGTGGACTTAACTGGAAGCGAACTGAGCCAAGGGTTTTCGTAATACATGATCAGTTAGAAGGGCCTTAGGTGAATAACCCCTTTATTTATTTATTTTGTCCTTACTCAATAGTTAATTAGGTTAATTAAAAAATATCCCTTATGGTCTTATTCTTTGAGTCTTACCATAAATCCACATGGCCTTGCAAAGGAAAAGTGAGTTTTCAGGGGTAAGACTCAAAAATTAAGGTCAGAGGGGGTATGTTTTAATTACCCTAATTAATCGGGGGTTAGGGACTTTGGGGTAAAAAAATCCCTCTTTTGGGTAGTGAAATTGGAAGAACATTTGAGTACCACCTGGCCAATAGCCTGTTGGTTATAAAGAAAAATATTGTAAAGAAAAAATATCTAATCGGGAACAAACATACATAAAATAAGGTAAAAATAGGAACCAGTGTTCATGGGAACCAAAAATCTATTCCTCATAATATCTTTTTGATGCTCCTAAAATGTTGTTATTTAAGAACATTATTCCGAAAGAACACGAAACAAGAACATACAAAGAACAATGGCAAACAATATTCAAGAACAAAATTATTTTATTAGAACAAAAATTACCCGACAAACGTTCCATGGGACTAATACCAAACATGCCCTAAGGGGCCGTTTGGTTCGCGAAATACAGACCAATTTCCCGGAATCAAAATTTGATGCCGGGGTTTCCGATGTTTGAATGACTTAAAATAGTCGCCCCGAATCATGCTATCACCGTTGTTCGGGGTCCACCGAAAAACACCTGTCTTTCTCCATTCGGATCAGCCATCCCTTATGTGTTCCCAGGTGAACCCCGAACCACGGTGACAACATGGTTCAAGGGGACTACAATAAGGGCTTTAAAATTTGGGGGACTTAGTGATAGCTCCTTTACAAAGGAATCAACTTGCAATAAACCCTACTACAAGTGCCGTATTGCAATAGCCCCTTGTCAAAATCCCGCAGAACCAAATAGGAAAAAAATACAATAACGTCCAACCCAAGTTTATTAAATTTATATTTCCTGTCATCAACTTAATACGAACTGTGTTTTGCATGAGAAACAATTGAAATCGCTCCAGATTTTTGATTTAAAACCACAAAACAATTTATTTATTTATTTTGTATATTTTTATTAAAAAGATATTATGTCAACCGACCAAATAGTTACTCTTTTTTTATCTAATTATTACTCTTTATGTGTGAGATAGAATCAGCCTAGTTTCGCATAGTTAAATGCATTTTTTATCACAAAGATAATCATATTGTGACTAGATGAGTAGAAATACCACTACAATCAATCGACAATTAAGACATTTTACCATATCAAATTGCTATTCTTTTCTAACGGGTTGTTACTTTTTACCAATTATTAATTTTTTGCTACGATTGTTATACTTTATATGTAGGGCTAAAATTGTCATTAATTTTTTTTTGCATTACATGTGTGTAGCAGAAGGAGCCCGTGTTAGTCAAAACTAACGGATTTTTTCTCTTTACCTACTCGTTGGCTACGATTATTACACTTTATCTGTAGGGATAAAATTATTATTTAAATTTTTTTGTTATTACATGTGCGCAGGAGACGAAGCTCGCGTTAGCCAAAGTCCAACTACAGGACTTAACGTTAAGTTCAAACTTTTCATACCCTTAACGTTAAATGAAAACCTTTTTAAGGAGGTATCGTTTAATAGAGAAAACTTGTAGGTCACATGCCTCAGATGGATCTGTATAGCTGCAAAATAGCCCCTTCACCTACCCCCAGACTTAACCCAAGTATGTTTGAGGCCTTTGTAGACAACTACCAAATCAAGAGGGTTTTAAGTAGTGATTGGTGAGGCAACATACTGAAGTGGCGCCCAATCACAATCGTGTGATGCCTTCCGGTTGGGGGTACGCGCAATTCAACGGTCTAGGATCATTGTCGGTGCGATGGTGTACCACTCTAGGGTATTGTAGGATCGGCTAGAGGGGTCAGAGGACTGGGAGCTAGAGCAAGGACATTCAAGAGGTTCATAGCTCGGAACAGGACGATTCGCACAAGCAAACCAAGCACGACGATCTTGAGAGAAAGTTCGCTCATCAGTGTCCATACATGGAATCGAACATGAAACCTCTCCAACATAGGAGAGAGGAAGTACCACCCGGACAAGAGCTCTTTTTTTTTTTTCCAAAGTGGATAGATAACCTTAAAAGAAAAAGGGTGTGGAGTTTTCTTAAATAAGGGGCAACCTGAGTCTCGAACAAAATCTCATGTGAACGTATTGAAATTTTTGGCGATGCCCGTTGGTTAATTTATGGGAGATTGAAAACCTGGTTCGTTTGCTGCTTATATTTTTATGGGTAAATTGTACTTTGGCCCCTCTGAAGTTTAGCTCAAAAACACTTAACCCTATTCTAGTATAATTTGTTCCAAATCGCTCCCTAAAGTTTGAAATGTTAGCATAGTACCTCCTTTTGTCAACGACTTAATTTCCTCATTTCGTAATTTTAATCTGATCAAAACTGAATTGAAGGGGGTACAATATAGTTTTGAAACTGTAGGAGGGGTTAGGTGTTTCTGAGTAAAACTTTAGGGGGGCAAAGTGTAATTTATCCTATCTCTATTATTATTATTGTCTGGCCCTGTTGACCAACTAGAAAACACGGTGAGCTTCGAATTGTTTGGCAAAAAATGAGATTTGAGGTGGTTGAAATCACATGACGCCCCCTGACTTGTACAGAATATAAACGGGAATGGTGACATCCCAATCCTCCAACTTATTTACTCTATCTGAAGCAGAGGACCATCCCACCTGTCGTTGACGGCCGCGATTCCTGCCGGACCGAATGTGATGGTCGGTCCGTCAATAAATAAAATTATTTGAGGTTTTTAACAAAATAGTCACCAAAGATGACGTATTGTGCAAACTACTACAGCAATCCAAAGTTAGTACTTTTCTGATCGTGATCATATATGAATCGAGCCGCATAGTCATAATTTAGTTGATGTTCTATTTTTCCGGTCTGTTTTATCTCAAGACCCTTGTGATCAGAAGTGAGAGAGGATGTTGTTTAATGTTTACGATCCCCCTTGCGAGAGCTTGCGATCCACCACCGTCATATGCATCGTCGGTCACCAATTGCTGCCACAAGCGACTGCCACCACCGCCCTTCTCCACTGGCCACCGTCCTCCCCCACTGTCCACAACATCCATCGACACCGCCGCTAGCACTTGTTGGACACCGTCCACAGTAGCCATTGCCACCGCCACCCTCCCCCGTCGGCCACTGTCCACCACTGGCGACCGCCCCGTCGTCCATCGTCCACCACCGTGATCGCCCCCGCCGGCATTACTTGACCTTTTTTAATAAGCGTCAAGTAATAAACTTCTTTCTTGACGGTTTATTACGAAACCGTCAACTCATCTGGTTCTTTCTTGAGCTTTATAATTGGACTGTCAACAAAACCATCTTTCTTGATGGTTTATTTAAAACCGTCAAGAAAGACTAAAATCAAAGCGTCAAGTAAAGGCATTTTTGTTGTAGTGCCCCCTCCCCCCTCTTGCGGTCATCCCCATTGGTGTTCATTGTCACTGCCGGCCACCATTACTACCACTACTACCATTCAAAAGAAGAATATATTTTTCGTCGCCTTGTTTCTTCCTTGTAACCTGCAGATTTGTGGCTGCCGCAGCTTGCACAGAACACAACTCGATAGATAGCCGAACTTTTTGCCGATTGATTTTGCAATTTTTGCGGCGGACGTAATTAATTTTGTGACGAACACAACTATAAAGGTAGCAAACTTTCGCTAAGTGATTTGCACCGGCCGCTAGTTTTTGCGATCGTCGCAAGTCACTTGCGATGGATGCAAAACACTTGTGTTTCTTATTTCAAAACCTTTTTGTTGGAAGACAAGGCTTGGGCGGTTGCAAAAATCTTATGCTCCCTATTTTAGAATCGTTTTTTATGGAAAGAAGGAATAGGAACGGGAACACAAGTTTTACAACAACGTGCGACCTCCGATTAGTTTTAGAACAATGAAGGAAAGAAAAATCATCAAAAGAAAACATGTATTAAATAATGCGGAGAGATGAAAGCTGGCATGGTGGGATGAAAATCATTAAGAATGCTTGACTTCTTAAAGAAGAGAAAGTTTAAATAGGAGGGGCTTAGTAAAAAAAAAAAATCACTTTTTTGGGAGATGGTTTTGAACTCCAACCCTGACAATTTCATTCGACCTCCAACCCCTCTTAAAAAGATATATTTTACATCAAGCCCCCAATTTGAAATGTTAACTTTTTAACTCCTTACAAATAACAAAACTAACCTTCATTCATTGTCGCACAGTACCATTATGGTTTCGAAGTATCAATTCGGTTGCTACAGTATATATGGTTTGGACTATCAATTCAGTTGCTATAATAATTTTACTGCAGCAGCAATGTATATTCTCTTACAATAAAATCACTATAACAATCATTATGCATGCACTATTATGCCGTTACTTAACTTGCATAATTAGTATTCTATAAGTAAAATAAATATTATTTTTAAAAAAGATATGGATTTATTGTAATACAGGATCAGTAAGAAGGGTCTTAGATTAAAACCCACTTAAAAAAACTAAAAATATTGCTCAAAATAGCTGAAATGAATTCGTCGCTTTCGAGGACAAGGCTGGTTTGTTTGCCACCTTTCAGTAGACCTTTTCACACAGATCACACAAGCCCATCTGAAACCTTCAACCTTTATACAAACTTTCCTATATATTACTAGATGAGTACGGATGCACTCTTCAACCTTCAATCCATTAGTCTCTCTCTCTCTCTCTCTCTCTCTCTCTCTCTCTCTCCAACCCTCAATCCATTAGCCTCTCTCTCTTCAACCTTCAATCCATCTCTCTCTCTCTCTCTTACCTTCAATTCAATACTCTCTCTCTCTCTCTCTCTCTCTCTCTCTCTCTCTCTCTCTTACCTTCAATTCAATACTCTCTCTCTCTCTCTCTCTCTCTCTCATGGAGCTCCCAAACCGCCTCAATTCAAGGTTGGAATTGTTGCTTCTCATGCATGCCACCCTCTTCCTGCCATGCACGTCCACCGGCAACGCCACCGACGGCCTGGCCCTCCTCGCCTTCAAGGCCTCCCTCTCCGGCGATCCGTCCGGCGTCCTGTCCTCGTGGAACGACTCCCTCCCCTTCTGCTCCTGGAGCGGCGTCACGTGCGGGCGGCAGCACCCGGATCGGGTCACTGCTCTGGACCTCCACTCCACGAGACTCACCGGCACAATCTCTCCCGCCGTCGCCAACCTCACCTTCCTCCGCGCCCTCCACCTCGCCGACAACCGCATCGGCGGCCCCATCCCCCCGGACCTCGGCCGCCTCTCCCGCCTCCAGTTCCTCAACCTCAGCTACAACTCCCTCGCGGGCGAGATCCCGGACACCCTGTCCCGCTGCCCGGACCTCCGGTACCTCCTCTTGGGCGCCAACCAGCTCCAAGGACGGATCCCCGCCGGCCTGGGCAACTGCACCGAGCTCCAGATCATCAGCCTGAGGGCCAACAGGCTCCGCGGCGGCGTCCCCCTCGAGCTCACCGCGCTCCCGAACCTCGTCCGCCTGATCCTCGGCACCAACAATCTCACCGGCGGCATCTCACCCTCGCTCGGCAATCTGTCGACCCTCTCCATCCTCGATCTCGCCGAGAACAATCTGGTGGGGCCCGTCCCCGACACCCTCGGCCGGATCTCCGGCTTAGGAGCCCTCCAGATATGTATCAACCAGCTAACCGGTTCGATCCCTCCCTCCATCTATAATCTCTCCTCGCTCTGGTTCTTCCACGTCGCCGTTAACAACCTCACCGGAGCTCTTCCGCCGGACATGGGCCGGTCGTTTCCGAAGCTCCAGTTCCTCCACATGTCTCAAAACCGATTCGAGGGGCCGATTCCGGCGTCACTATCCAACTCCTCCGGCCTAATCAAGATCGAACTCGCCGCCAACCGATTCAGCGGCCGCGTGCCACCGGACTTGGGGGTGCTACGGAACCTCATCGAGGTTCTTCTCGCCTCGAATCGGCTCGAAGATGGGGAGGCTCATGGGTGGAGCTTCCTCAACTCTCTGACCAACTGCAGCCAGTTGCAGGTCATCGACCTGTATGACAACAGGATCGAAGGCAAATTTCCTGAATCAATCTCCAATCTCTCCACAACCCTCTGGAAGCTATCGATAAACAAGAATCGGCTCACCGGAATCATCTCCGAGGGGATCGGGAGCCTCGCCGGACTAACTTCGCTGTATCTCGAACAAAACCTTCTCACCGGCCCGATTCCCGCCACCATTGGCAAGCTCCAGCGCTTACACATAGTGGATTTATCGGCAAACCGGCTCTCTGGGGAGATCCCATCCTCCATTGGCAACCTCACCCTATTGACCAAGCTCACTCTGGACGACTGCCAACTGGTTGGTAGAATACCCACAAGCTTTGGGAGCTTGCAGAGGCTTGAACTGCTGGACATCTCATCAAACCAGCTCAGTGGTGCCATACCAAAAGAACTTGTCAGCCTCTCCTCTCTTTCAAGATACCTCTCTCTGTCCAACAATTCCCTGTCTGGATCCCTGCCAGTTGAGGTGGGCAGCTTGAAGAACATCGAATTGCTCGATTTCTCGATGAACAACTTGTCGGGCGAGATCCCAACCACCCTCGGCGATTGCCAGATCATGGTGTACCTCTATCTACTAGACAATGCGTTCGAAGGGCCGATTCCGGAATCGCTGAGCAATCTGAAAGGCCTAGAGGAGTTGGATCTTTCGAGCAACAACTTATCGGGGGGCATCCCCGAGTTCTTGCAAGGATTGCGGCTCTTGAAGAATTTGAATCTGTCCTTCAACAATTTTGAGGGTGAAGTGCCCACAGGAGGAGTTTTTCGGAATGCCAGTGCTGTTTCACTACAGGGGAACAATGAGCTCTGTGGCGGCAGCCCGGGATTCAAATTGGAAGCTTGCACCAGCCAGTCCTTTAGGAGGGGACATCGATTTCCGACGAGCGTGGTTATAATCTCGGTAGTTAGCGCGGTTCTGTGTCTAATTCTGCTGCTTTGCTTGATTTGCGCTCGTTATCGACTGCAGAAGCCGAGAGAAGTTGCTGCATCGGCGGAGTCCTTGTTCGATCACCAATTCATGAAGATCTCCTACTCTGATCTGCGTCACGCGACCGATGGGTTCTCTTCAGTTAATTTGATCGGGGTCGGAAGCTTTGGTTCTGTATACAAGGGGGTTGTCGATGATGGGACGGTAGTCGCCGTGAAGGTACTCAACCTTCAGCAGCAGGGAGCTTCAAAGAGTTTCATGGCGGAATGCAAAGCGCTGAGAAACATCCGGCACCGGAATCTCATCAAGATCCTGACTGCTTGTTCGAGCGCAGATCCTAACGGGAACGATTTCAAAGCTCTAGTGTTCGATTTCATGCCTAAGGGGAGCCTGGACGAGTGGCTGCACTCGGAATCGTCGAGAAACCTGAGCTTTACCCAGAGGCTGAACATCGCCATCGATGTAGCTTCGGCATTGGATTACCTGCACTGCCATGGGCAGACTCCCATTGTTCACTGCGATCTAAAGCCGAGCAATGTCCTTCTCGACAACGACATGAGCGCTCATGTGGGCGACTTTGGGCTATCGAGATTTCTCTCGAGGGCGGCCTCGAAGCCATCGACCAGCTCCATCGGCATCAAGGGAACCATTGGGTATGTTGCTCCAGGTACAGATTTTCCATAACGAGCTAGATCGTCGCCCATTGTGAAAAGAATCAACTTATACTCATTCAGTTCATATTTTTTTTTTTGGTGGGATACTCATTGATCAGTTCATGTGTGTGCAGAGTATGGAATCAGTGACCAAGTCTCAATCCAAGGGGATGTGTACAGCTATGGAATCCTCCTGCTGGAGATGTTTACAGGAAAGCGACCGACCGACGGAATTTTCACGAATGGACTAAACCTCCACAAATATGCCCAAATGCATTTCCCTGGCGATATCGCGGAAATAACGGATTGGCGGATGCGATTCGAGGGGCAAGATGAAGGGGCTGATGATAAAAGTGTCTCAAGCTCGAGCAATGAAAGAGAGAGGATGCGAGAGCGCCTAGTTTCGGTAATCGGGCTTGGGCTCGCATGCTCGAAGGAATTAGCGAGGGAGAGGATGGGCCTGAATGAAGTCCTCAATGAGATGCATGCAGTGAGGAATGCTTTTACTGGGGGTAATCCCTCATGTATTTAGTCTTCCTGTAAGTGGCGCTTGTGTAACTTGCTCAACTATAAGGAGAATTATGAACTCATATATTCATCATTAAATTTGTAGTCCAGGTGAGAAAATGTTTAAATTTATATTGATATATATATCATTCAAAATTCGACTACAATGTCACAAAATGCTGTCTAGACCTGTCAAAGGACAGAGCCAAGGCAGAATTGAGATCAAATTGGGCATGGCCTTTTGTTTTAGGGGGCAGGCCCTTCAGGGTCGGAAAATGATGGGCCCTAGCCTGACCCTTCAAGGGCCAAGCTAATGTCATTAAGATAAGGAGTATCGATAAGTTTATTTAACCGCTTATGTTATTAAGCCAATGGTTAAAACTTCTTTTTTCTTTCTTGTTGAGAATAGTCCCACATTGGTAAAGGGGTGGGAGTTCCACATCTTTATATACTGTTGCCCCCTCCCTCTCATCACCGGTTTTGAGGGGGCATGGGAATTGTAACATGGTATCAGAGCTAGGTCCCACCTCGTCTCGCCTCTATGTGGTGATGTTGCACCGTCTTTCTTCCTCCGATTAAGATCTTATCCCTTCCTCCGATCGAGAGTCGCTCTGCGTGCGGGCGGGTATTGAGAATAGTCCGACATCGGTAAAGGGTTGGGAGTTCCATATCTTTATATATTGTTGCCCCCTTCCTCTCATCACCGGTTTTGAGGGGGTTTGAGAATTGTAGCATTCCTAAACTATGCTCATGTACCATCATTATCTTTTGACTTTTGACAGTCATTTAAAACCATCTTTCTACATCAAGGCGTGAGACCAACAATACCACTTAATGTATTATAAGAGCATCTCCAACCGGCTCCGTAGGCGAGCTCTGAAGGCCCACGTGGCACTCCGAATAGAAATGGGCGCTCCAACCGACTCCGAAGGATGCTCTGAAGGCCTACGTGGCATGCCACGTGCGGCCCGAACCTCCGAAGCCCTCCACATACAACAGAGCTCCTTCGGAGCCTCCGAACGAATAAAAAATTCTGTCTTTTTTTAAAACCCCCCCCGGAACTTCATAAATTATTTTATATATATATCAAAACATGTACTTTTTAACAGATTTGGTGTAACTTTGGAGACTTTGGATAACTTGTAAATATATAGGGTGTTTCATGCAAATGGCTCGGATATCCCGTTCGGAGGCCGTTGGAGCTGAACCTCTCAACAAGGACACCTCCGATGAGGTGGCAGCAAAATACGGGCCCCACTTGCTTCGGAGGTGCTCCGAGCTTCAGAGCCGGTTGGAGATGCTCTAAGTCCTACGAGTATTGTTTAGGGTTTGTTTGGATGTTGGGCATATATGACGTGCATTTTTTTGCACATGCATTATTGTAATGCAAATGCAAAGAAACGCATGTTCATTTGGGTGTACTTATTTGTCTGTTTTTATCGATTGTACATATTTGTACAATGATTTTTATATACTTGTTTGTCTTTTTTAACATGCAAAGGGTATGCGATAAGGTGATAGAATAGATGATAGACCAACGTTGAGAATACATACCGATTAGATCTTGACGGCGAGGAGATTGGTCATGGGGAATCGAAGATCCTCAGAGAAGATGGTTGTGGGAGAGATCAATAGGACTACAACGAGCTGGAGATGATTGGGCAAACCACGAAGGAGTCGCTAGGAGGTATGTCACACAGGAAGGGAAGAGGGAGACTGTGTTTTATTGCACGGGAGGAAAGCACGTTCTTTTTTTCACGAAATGGGATCACGAGATTTCTTATATGGGGACCGATTGTGCAAATAAGACATGGGTTTTCATTTGTTCATGGGGTGAGCCGAATTCTCAAAATCCTAGCTAGCAATACATCTTTGTATGTGTACATCTGATTGCACACCTTAAAAAACCACATCCAAATAGAATTTTATTGTTTGTACTTGTACAAATAGAAACCCATCTTTATTTGTGTAGGATCCAATAAAGCCCTTAATATTTTTAATACTAATATATTTGAAATTGAGAACTCCAATCACCACAAGGCCACAGTGAGTGACCGAATAATGACTAATTAGTCCCAATTAGTCTTTAATTTAGCCTCGTAATAAGCATTATACATATTAGTAATTTATGTATATGGAGGGCAGGTCTGATAGGGTCGGACCGTAGGTTTCCCTAGCTCAGCGGGCTTATGAAAACTACGCCCAACCCTTAGGTCAAGGGGAGGTCAGGGCTTTTAAGGGCTAGACTGAGCAGGGTACCCTCTCCAAAGGACCAGATTGACAAATCGAATGTCGGCCATCTGATTGAAGCGCGCTCGCAAAGAAAGGAATCCACACTTCCATCAAGTGGAAACCAAGATCTCTACGTCGATTCACATAGAAAACGTGAGGCCATGCTACTGGAGAGAAAGCGGGCAGGGCATGGCAGACCATGAGTTGCGTTAGTAAGTTCTAGACCCCCATCATGTATCAAAACCATATATGGATGGTTTCTATCAATTTAAGAATTCACTCTATTAGTAGGTGGAAGATAAGTGAGATGTTTACATTTCAAATAAGTCAACTTTTTTTTTGGAGATACAAAGGGTATGAACAAAGATGTGCAACAATGTAATTTATGGATCGAAAATTGTCGAGGAGATTCCTATATATGCAGCAAGATATGATCGAATATGCTCTTGCCGGAGTGGCGGTGTGTGGGTCGCCGATGAGGCGGAGTGTGTTGTTGAGGCCTAGTGCCCCTTTCTCTTAGCCTGGGTTGCTGCTTGGTTCCTCCTATAGGGTGCCAGGCTTTTCTCTGTTGCGTCGGCATGTGGCACCTCCTGGAGGTATGATGACCTACCATTTTCAAAGTACTCCCCAAAAGAAAAAGATATAAACATGAGTCATATCTTTTTACTTTTGTTTTTGGTAAAGGTTAGACAATTTACTTCAACTCTGTAAAAAGTATTACTTTTTCAACAAATTTTATCTGCTAATTTTATCTTTTCGTGTATGATTATATGTTTTCATGTTGTGAAAATATTAAAATGTTTCATGGGAGTGTTAAATAAGGGTAATTTTATTCATACACCAAAAATCGATAATTAGCCTCCATTTCCAACAAACTTGAAACAATCCATTAAACTGAGGTGTAAGAAGTTTTGGAGGCTTTATGGTAGAGGCTTTATCTACCGTCCGTAGTTACCGTTAATTTTGCTTCTACCATTTGATGACCATATAAGTTTTGGAATTTAATACAAATTGGTGAGGATGATCATCTTACCCTAGATAACACCCTCACCAAATATTATCAAATTCCAAAACTTTTAGGGGGATCAAAATGAGGGCATCTCATTTTCTCCACCCGTAGCTCACTGCTCACTGTAAAATTCCTTCTATATATAGTTTTGGGTTTTAGTTGGATGTGGGATTTAAGATAAGGGTATAAATGATATTTTAAAAATGTTAAGTAAGTTATTGTGGAACGGATGGGAGATGGGGGCTAGTTACAGATTTTTGGGGTATGAATAAAATTTCCCAAAATAAATTGTAATAGTATAAGCATGTTTGATTCTTCGTATTTTTACGAACAACCTCAAATTATTCCTTATTTGCAAACAAGCCTTAGTGAACCAATATTTACTTATAGACCCCTCATAATATCAAAAATAAGGAAACGTTTATTCATTTGGTAATTACTTTTAAACAACTATTGTTTTTTTTTTGGTACAATGAGTTTGATCATAGCTTTATGATCTTCAGATCCTCACACGAGGGTGGATAAACCTAAAGGAATCCCATGAAGCCGAGCGTACCTCCTGAGCTAACCAGTGAGCGACTCCATTGGCATGTCGAGGAACCCACTGAATTGACTCCGTATCCAGTGTATCCCAAGCATGCATGCATCGAGTAAGAATGGGACAAATGTCAGCTGTGCATCTTTTACCAACCTCCAGAGCGTCACGAGTCTGCGCAGAATCTGTGAGCACCACATCTGGACAACACGACATACTACCTGCCGCCGTCAACGCCGCCATTATCGCCCAAAGTTCAACATGTAAAGAAGAAGACACCCAACACCGGAAAGACCCCGCCGCTATAAGTTGCCCATCAGCCGTCGTCAAAACCCATGCCCCACTCACCACTTCCTCGGCAGACAAGAAGGACCCACCTATCCAGACAATGTAGGACGACTGCAGAGGTCCACCCGTATCCAACCCACTAGCTAATGTATTCCGTAATAAGTTAGTCATCAACTCCTGCCCCTGACTTGCCACCAGCGAGCAAATCATTTCAGATCCTTTAAATAATTTCCGACACCGCCCCTTCCACAGAAACCACATAGATGTGACAAAGATTTCCCCCGATGTCGGTGTTCCCTCTTCTCTGCCGGCGATTGCGTTGCTAGAATATCCATTGTATAAAAATCTAACCTGGTGCACTGGCCTCTTCACACCCAACCAAAACTCCTGAGCTTTAAAGCATAGCCAAAACACATGCTCGATATCTTCGGCCGGTTCTCCACGCCACTGGAAGCTCCCGTACGTACCCAGTGCCCACGCGTTGTCTGAGGAGCTCCGCCGTCGGCAGTACCTCGTGCAAAACCTTCCTCAAAAAAAATTTGGACCTTAGATGGAACACGGAGTTGCCATATCCCGTCCCCCCTCCAACAGGGACTATCAAGCTCTATCGACAGGTCCCCTTCATGAATATCTTCTTCCAATCGTGTGTACCTAGGTCCAAGAGCAGCATATCCAGTTGCCAATCTCTGAACCCGCAACATCATATTCCGTAACCATATAGACACCCCCCGCCCCGATCAATGATGCCAAGACTCTACATCGATCGAGACAGTTCTGATTGTGTCCAAAGGATGCACCATAGATTGGCCACCCCCAACTCAGACTATTGTGTAGAAAACCCTGGTATTTGGTGGTCGCCCTCTCTTTTAGGCTTGGTGATAGCTTCCCATGCTAGGAGATGTATATGCTAGCTCCCGTGCAAATCCCCCCTAAAAAACACCCTACACAGCTGATCCAACCTGTGGAGAACACCAACTAGCAGAACCCTATTACTCAACGCATGCAGTGGGACCGCAGCTAACATCGACCTCAACAACTCAAGCCTGCCTGCTTGAGATAATAATTTCGACTTCCAACCTGAAAGTTTGGCTTCCATCTGGCTGATGACCCCATGGTACTGCTTATTTGGAATCTGTCCCCCATGTAAAGGAACACCCAAGTGTACCCAAGGTTCGCTAGCTTCCGCCATGCTTAAGGCCCACACTACTTGCTTTCGTAACCCCGCAGGTACAATCTTGAAAAGTTTGACACTAGACTTCCGAAGATTGATACATAAGCCAGTACATAACGCCACCCGGGCAAATACAGCCCGAAGACCCCAAGCATCCAGTACGGTAGCCTGAGCAAAAAAAAAAAAAAAAAATCGTCAACATTGGCCAAAGTGGTCACGGGCAGCGGGTTACGCCTTGTAGTAAATCCCTCCAAGTTCTCTATACTGACACTCTTGTTAACTTCCCAATGAATCACTTGGACCATCAAACGGAATAGGTAAGGCAACAATGGATTGCCTTGTCGCAAACCACAACTGGGATGGAAAGATTCCGTCTCCTATCCATTGATGAGGAGTCCTAATGTGGTAGACGTAACACATTCCGTCTCCTATCCACCGATTTCGAAAGAAGATAACCAGCCCCGCTTGAATATCCTTTGGCTCGGAGAGGGTCACTCCATCGACTTGGAGTATCCTAATGCGATTCTGAGCCCACCTCACCTTAGTGCTCGTATGGAAATATCTCGTATTTCGGTCACCCTCCCACAGCCATATTGAATCCTCGATTTTTGTGCTCAAATACTTTCGTGTTGTGCCAACGCCCATTCAAGCTTCGAGCACACTCGGTCACGCTCAATAGTACTCATCCCACCTCCCGACTCCCCGCCACCAAGATCTAGTTTCTCCCATAAGGCCTCCACCATGTCGTGCACATTGCCCACCTTCCATTGAGCAATAGCTCGTCTCAAAAATGGGATGTTGGCCGGCCTCACACTAGCACCACGGACCCAATTCTGATGCACTGCAGTAAATCCAAACTCCCGATCGAACACACCCAGCCAGCTCCGCCCACAGATGTCGCCACTCAACCGTCGTGTTGGCCGCATGCACTGCCGACAGAAGAACAGATTCTGTTGCGATAAAGCAGTGACCAACCCAATCTCCGGCCGCCATAGTACTATTCCTCCGGAAGATCCATCAGAAGGCACACAAGCCACCTCAAAGTTATTATTAAACACAGCCCGAACCCTCTGCATCTGGTTGACACCGACATGGCTCTCCACCAGCAAAATAAAATCCGGCCTGCACTGTCATTTTAGGAATTTCAGATGCCCTGCCACCATCGGTCGGAGCAACCTTCGACAATTCCAAAACCTAATCTTCATTGAGGAAGAGCGGAAAGTAAGGAAGGCGGGATCCGAGGTCCCTTTTCTGACTTCTTGAGCACCGACCCTCGCATGGCTGGTCGATCGATAGTCCGGGCTTTATACTGAGTCCGATAAGTTTCCCATACCGGTCATCGACGAACTCTTGGATGAGCTACATGGGGCTTGCATCTTCTCCAAGCTCGACCTACGTTCGGGGTACCACCAAATCCGAGTCGCCGACAGGGACACTCCGAAGACCGCTTTCCGCATACACGAAGGCCATTACGAGTTTCTAGTTATGCCTTTCGGCCTATCAAATGCAAAGGGGCCGAGCGATCGCATACTGCAAGGCCTTATTGGGGAATCGTTTTACGGTTCTCTCACAGATCACCAGAACTTAAAGCACCTCCTCGATCGGCAACGCATTGGAACACCAGCACGACAAAAATGGCTTGTGAAGCTCATAGGCTACGACTTCCTCGGTTGAATATCATAGTGGCAAACTCAATGGATTGGGTGGCGGAGGTGCTCTCCCGAAAGGAGGCGACGGAGAATGAAACGATGGAGCTCCAGGTGATATCCGCGGCGATCCCTCTCTGGATGACTGAATTTAAGAAGGGAGTATGCCACAAATCCCGATCGAGCTTATTGACAAGATGAAGGACTTGGCGGACGGGAAGCTAGACCCTGCCAGGTTCTGTCTCTCACCAAGGGCTCTTATTTTATAAAGGGAGACTTTATGTTGGCGCGACCTCACGGCTCAAGGACCAACTGATCCGCCAATTGCATGATTCGCCTACGGGCGGTCACTCGGGTTTTCACAGGACATGGATGAGAGCGAAACCCAAGTTTTATTGGGAAGGCATGAGAGCAGACATCCCCCCCCCCCCCCCCCCCCCCCCCCCCCCCTACATCCGCGAGTGCGACCTCTGCCAAAGAAACAAAACGGCCGGAGAGTGTGGCATTTCCCCGGCCTCCTACAACCACTTCTTATTCCGGAGGCCGCGTGGCAAGAGATTTCCATGGACTTTGATGGTACCAGAAAATATCATCAATTCATCATTCACGTGGTAGCAGCTAGCGAGGAAGACCGTCTTTGTCCTGGAAAACACTCTAGGCAACCTCGGGAGTCCTAAGAACCCCGCCCCCCCCCCCCCCCCCCCCCCCCAATGGGTTTGAGATTCAAGGATAGTCCTACTTTTTGGGTAAGCAGCATTGTGATCAAAACAAGTATTGGAACTCGGCACCCACGCACAGCTTCCACGCGGCCAGCTCGCACACAACTAGAATGGAAAAAGGCTTGCACACGGTCAGCTCGCACGCAGTTTGAATAGAGAGAAAAGCTCGCATGCAACTCATCCAAGGGAACAGCTCGCACACAAGAGATTTCCATGAACTTCATCGAGGGTCTCCCCAGATCCCAAAGGCTTGATGCCATAGATCCTTGTCGTGGTTGATCGCTTAACCAAATATGCACACTTCTTTGCCATCTCGCACCCCTACTCAGTAGAGGGGATCGCTAAGGTATTCCTTGACGGGGTGTTTAATTAAACTCCATGGTATGCCCAAATCCATCGTTAGCGACCGTGACCCTATTTTTTCAAGCCGCTTTTGGAGGGAGTTGTTCAAGTTGCAGGGGGTCCAGCTCAAGCTCACCTCGGCATACACTACAACAGATCTGGGTTTTTCCGGCCGAAAAATCGGCGGCCAGCTCAAGGGGGGCCGGATCTATCTCGTGAAATCGGCGGCCAGCTCAAGGGGGCCGGATCTATCTCGCGAAATCGACGGCCAGCTCAAGGGAGCCGGATCTACCTCGCAAAATCGACGGCCAGCTCAAGGGGGATGGATTTTTCTCACACGGCCGCCGCATCCGGTCGTCACGGCCGCCGCATCATCGAAGTGGGGATTCGGGGTTTTAGGCCGCCGCATCAGATCCTCAATTTCGGGGGTCCAGCTCGCCGCATCAAAGGGGATCTGCTTCGAAGCGGATCCCCCTCTAATTCGGGCATCCAGGTCGCCGCATCAGAGGTTGGGGGAAATGGCCGCCGCATTAGAGGGGAGATCCAGGCCGCCGTATTTGTCGAGCCGCCGAGATTGGTGTCCTGGCCGCCGCATCGAAGGTTTTTTTGGCGCGAATTCAATACATATTGAAAAGATTTTGCATGCGCGCACGAAGTCTTCAACGATCGAGCTTCCCTCCCTGGCCTGCGATAACCTTAGCCGCGTTCGACTTGCCCTGGCCGGCCCTTGTGCTCACCGATCAACGACGCCGGCCTCTTGTGATTGAGACATGTCTCGGTACCCCGGCCTCCTTCGATCTACACCCATTGATCAGTAATCTGGTATGTGCCTCCTTACTCAGCATCTATGATCTCTTCCACCGCCGTTCTATAGAGATCTCATCCCTCTTCATCCCGGCGACAGATCCACTGCCTGTGATCGATCGATTGAGGAAAATCTGATCGAAGTTCCGGCCTCCACTTTGATTAAGATCTCCCGACCACACCGCCAATCCGTCAACAGTGCATAATTGGTAAGATTGTTCGATCATATGTTTGTGAAGAATATGCATGGATCTATTGTTAAGCTTCATATGTTTGTTAAGCTTGTATGTAGCATATTTGTGTATATGCATGTACGTAGGATCACAA
The DNA here is from genome assembly GCA_947650365.1 of Chamaelirium japonicum. Lineage (NCBI taxonomy): Eukaryota > Viridiplantae > Streptophyta > Magnoliopsida > Liliales > Melanthiaceae > Chamaelirium > Chamaelirium japonicum. Next base: position 27,203,100 of record OX393558.1, on the reverse strand, counting down.
CCCTTCTTAGAAGGACATAACCCTTCATACATGAAAGATCATAACCCTCCATGAAGAGACAGTCTTTCATAACTTTTCATAACTAAAAGATTTTCTACGGGTTTGATATAATATTTAGAAGAGAAATGCTATTCAGGCCGAAGGTTTTTTCGATTCCACTCGATACGACTAATGTGGCAGCGTACAACTAGTGGTGTTAAAGATTGAAATATTGCTAGTGAAATTCAGCCACCAGTTTATCCTGCCACATTAGTCTTACCGAGCGGAATTGAAAAAACCTTCGGGCTGAATAGCATTTCTCTATTTAGAAGCCTCCATCTTTCTGTGTTTGTTACAAGTGGGATCTTGATGGATTAGGCATCCCACAAGAAGAGACCCCCATCAAACTGAAGGAGCACTAACATAGTGTGGAGTAATTTGATGATTTCCCCATCTACATCCCTCTTCCATTTGAGGTGGAAAGAGATCTACAATCCGAATAACTCTTTATGGAAGGCAAAGATCCGGATCCGGATTTTGTGGCCCGATCCTGATTTTATGATTAGTTGGTGAGAAAATTGCGTCACGTCTGTTTTTGAGTAAGAATTCGTCAAATGGTAAAATTCGGATATGATGGCCAAGTAACTACAATGTGAGAGATGAGCAAACATCAATGCGGTGAGTTTTTTTGTGGCTTCACTGCATTAAGAAGAATATCTGAACCCCTCATTTCTATAACCTAAATGCACACTTTCTCTTTTACAATGTCTGATGCCTATAAGTGATGCAATGAGTACCTGTTTTGGCTATAATGGGTAGATAGAATTGATGAGAATCCATTGTCTTATCTTTTGCATTCCATTGAATTACACAACCTAGAGTATCCATATTCTCCAATATCAAAATAATATAGATGTGGAGGATTAAAAGGGCTTCCAACTTCAGGAAATAATTTGCTTTTTGGAATCAATCTGCATGATACAAGACAGTCCATTACTTTTAGATGAGCAAAATGGGCTAGCTTTCTAATTCATGATATGTGAAAATGTGCTTCTAAACTCCGAGGCACATGAGTTTTGCTGTTGTTATTGAATTTCGCTTGATTACTTTTTGACCATCTAGTTTGGTCATCTTGTATGTAACATGCTAATAAGTAATAAGGCAAGCTCTAACGCTGGCACCATATGGACTATTCTATGTTTCCATTCATGATGCATGGTCGATCCCTATTAAACTCATAAAAAGTAAATTTACCTCAAAGGCTCAAACTAATATACTTCTTTATAGTGAAGTATTAACCGGTCGATCAAGTGTTCCAAATGACATCGACCGTCAAGATTCGCATTACATAAGCTATGTACTGTAAGCCATAGAAAAGGGGGGTGAGAATATCGTTACCCACCCACCTCCTTCTTTGAGAGTTGGGCTGCTACACTAGTTGTCCGATCAAATATTCGTGATGACATCAGTGGCTGGAATTCACCTGCAGTGGTGGAACCATCACTAAAGCACCTAGAAGCAAGCTAGCAGTCACCATCAGTGGGCGTGGCAGCCAAAGCAGGGTCGGTTGACCGATACCAACGGCCTGGATTTGAACACCTACTAGGTGGGGGGGCTAATCAAGATCGCATAAAGGCTCTTCCACCTCGAAGGGCGTGCTGAGCAGATTCACGTCAGCTCCTAGGCGTCCATGGTTAATTGTGGTTGCAGAGGTACAACATGATGTTACCATGGATGTTTTTAAGGTAAGGATACATCATTTCTTCCCTTTTTAAGGTAAGGATGAATTAGTTCCTTGCTTCGTCCCCAGGAACGGAAGGTATACATTTTGTACCCGAAACAAGATTTGGGTAGGGTAAGGGTATGAAACTCCACCTGATCGACTTATGGGTATGGGTACCTCAATGCCCATAGCAGAAAACCGTTTGGCCCTCTAACTTGTGTATACTAGATAATTTGGTTGGACTTGTATCTCGTAATATATCCAAATTCTAACCAAACTCATATCCCACCCAAAACTTACTCAGCTAAACCATAAGAGCTTCCAAACATTGCATTGTAATACATTGATTTATTTTTTCGTGGAGAAAAAAAAGTGATTGCTACAAATAGATCATCCCTTTATTATGTTCAATTCTCCATTTACAACCAAGTGACTGCTGAGTTGAATTTCCATAATTATCTATAATGCTATCTTGTAAGTTAAATGACATATTGGGATCCTTCGGGTTATACATAGTAGTTATGTTGAATCGTATTTCGCTATATGTTTGTATTTTTACTTAATTTGTTGTTGTTGCATCCTCAACGAAATTGTATAGTAACTCTAGATTTGTCTTCTGGGATTAAGAACTTGATAATACATGTTCATTGTGCCTTATTAGTACTTAAAAATTATGTGAAATTAATAAAATATTTCTATATTTTTGTAAAACTTTATTCTAGGAAAACAGACATGTTACCAGCGATCAGTAAGGTAAGTTAATCACTCTAATTAAATTACAGCTTAATCTTCCATCACTCTAATTAAACTCTTGTCATTTTTATTGTGTATTAGGTATTCAACTTCTTCCACTGCTACTACCGTGCGAGATCGGAGAAGTCAGGCTTCATGCATGCATCCTTTGTTGGCTAATTGACTTGCATGTGCTACTACTATGATTTTTTTTTTTCCATTTATTCGATGCCATGTACTATTGAATTATCATTGAGATGGGACCGAGATATTGTTTTGAATTGTTGTTACAATGGTGGTATGAGTGGATTGTTGTTATAATGGTGGAATTGGATTGTTTTTACAGTTCTTTTGAATTGTTGTTACAATGGTGGTATATATATATATATATATATATATATATATATATATATATATATATATATATATATATATATATATATATATATATATATATATATATATATATATATATATATATATATATATATATATATATATATATATATATATATATATATATGAGTGGAATTGTTGTTGTAGTGGTGGTATGAGTGGATTGTTGTTATAGTGGTGGTATATGTGGAATGAGTGAATTGTTGTTGTAGAAATATGTGCCGGCCGTTGGTCGTATAAAACGGATAAAATACGATGGTTATCGACCATATAACACATGTCAAATATGGGGGCCATCGGCCATATAAATCTGTCCGAGACCTTATAAAACCATTCAAATACAGGGGTTGTCGGTCGTATAACCCGGGTCATATACGAGGGCCGTCGGCCATATAAATTTATCCGGGACCTTATAAAACCACTCAAATATAGGGGTTGTCGGTCGTATAAACTGGGTCATATACGGGGGCTGTCGGTTGTATAACACATATCATGTACGGGAGCTGTCAGCTGTATAACATAGGTCATATACGGGGGCTGTCGGCCATATAAGACAGGTCATATACGGGGGCTACTGGCTGTTTTATTCAGACTCAAATACGGTGGTACATTAGTCTTATAAAATATTATTTGCGACGGTACATAAGGGCAGTATATGGTATACATATATCGGCGGCTATGGCCGTATATGGTATTTGCGACAGGTGTATTTATGGCGAGCAAATCCAGCGGCTAGACCCCCGAAAAAATAAATATACAACCAATTTTGGCCCCCGAAAATCCTCAGATCTGTTGTAGTAATACCACCCACAAACGGATGGACAAACAGTGTTTCATGTCTCTTGTTCGAAGGAAAAAGTCGGAACCAAGGTCACGACGTCGATCACTTTACCACCGGTGGACTAGGAGGGGCATCCAACTATTGCACTGAAGTTCTTGTTAAATGGGAAGGGTTAGATGCAACAGAAGCCACTTGGGAGCCATACTATGATCTTCTACGACACTTTCCAGAATGCAACCTGGAGGACCATGTTCTTTAACAGGGAGAAGATGTAACAAACCAAGTATCGCCATGTCAGAGGGAGCCTCAAGGGGCCCTCGATGCTGGAGTAGAGACCCTGTCAGCACAGTCACATGAAGAGCGGGGAGGCGTGTCGCAGTAGTAGAAGGATAGGGTGAAAGATATGGTCATGATGGTGGGTATGGTGGGTGTCCGATCATGATGGTCATGTAGGGGCTCTGCTATGTTTTGTTGAAATCTCTGCAAGGCCTTACAGAAATCTTTGAAAAACAGAACAGAAAATATTATTATTTTAATAAACGAATCAAAACATTAGTAATTAGAAGAAAAGAAACTTTACGCCATTTGAGATGGCGTAAAGGGTTTACACCAATACAGATGGTGTAAATAAGGGGGCCATATATTCAAGATGGTGTAAAGTCTTTACGCCATTTGAGATGAAGTAAAACCAGATGAATATTTATAGGCGAAATACTCCATTTGGTTCATTTGGTGTAAAACTCCCTCTCTCCTCTTCTCTCCTCTCCTCTCCCTTCTCTCTCTGGTGGCTGTAACGACCATGAATTTTAAAATTATTAAAAAATTACAATTTTACCATTGTGATGATATAATATTTAATACTGGTACTTTAGTATCCTTATCGTCGACAGGATTCCAATAAATCTTGTTGCACTCGAATCCAACTTTCTTATCAGTAGTTACAGCCACTTAAATATTTCCGATAAAAAATAATAATACTTATAATAACGGGATCCAAATTTTTCTGATTGAATCGAACGTAATTCCGCAATACAAACCTACACGCAAAACAATCGGGTACGACTCATAACAACCATTTAATTTTTCTAGATTTTTAGAAAGAAAAATAATATTTTTCGGATGCGAAATGAACTTTTTATGATTTATTAGGATGAATAAATAAAATAGCAAATTAAGTATAGATCCTTCACTATTTTGCAATATTAGCCACAAGACATCATAATGGCTACATTAACTTTGGTCACTACAAGTAGATTTTCTACTTTAGAAAGAAAATATATTCGTCGAGAGGGTCTTAAGCTATATTCTGAAATTTACATGTCCTACAACTAAAAGTCATCTCTCAAGAAGGACTTAGGTCAAACTTTGCCTAAATCGTAGCCGTCCACTCCACTTCACTATGTGATCCAACGACCCAACTTTACCCCATCTTTAAATCCCTTTGTTTTTCCTCACCTCACACCCCAGGGATCGGTTTCAGATTTCTAGGGTGTGACAGCTGGTATCAGAGCTTAGGGATATGTTCCTAGGGGTTTCATTAGGATGTTATCTTGTGATTATTTTAACGGGAGGTTTAGGCTGTATTAGTGATTGGGTGATTTTAGATATAATCGAGAGATTGTTTTAGTAGTATTTTTTTTTAGTAGTCAGTAGTAGCTTAGTATGCGAGAGTCTAGGGTTTATTGTAATTGAAGAATTAGATAGGTTGAAGGAATTGATTGGTAGCTAAGAAGTTATCCATACATAGGTATTTGATTGATAGGGACTTGAGGAGTCAATATAACTATTATGCAAATTAATCATGATTATATTTGTCTCAGGACCTTAATGTTTAAGCTCAGAGCTAGTTGCGATAACTCAGGTGGAAAACCACCTAGAACATCTTAACCAAGGATAGTGTTGAGTCAATCTCGGAGTTTTTGTTTGGAGTCTAATGTTTTTGTTAGTTGTGGGCCTGGTGGCGAGTTGACTAAGAATTGGATTATGATAATATATAGCTGAGAAATTTGTCCATACTTGAGAAATTAATTGACTAATGCTTGAGGACTTAAATTGTATTCTACAGATTCATAAGGGATACAATTATCTTAGAACTTAGATGCTAGTTAAGTACACAAGATTAACTTCCAGCGTAGAGTAATCTAATTTGGAGCCATCTAAATAATTCAAAGGTTATTATATACTAGGTACTATTATAAGTATATGTCTTTAAAGCGTACAACTGCATGCTTTGAAATTAAGACCCTAAAGATGATATTGAGATTCCTTAGCGCAAGTACAACGATGAAATAAAAATAAAAGTATAAGCTATTGTGATCTTTCTAGTGACAACATGTGATCAAATTTTAAATATTCGTGTTTAGTTTGAACTTAGTGAATTGGATTAGGAGAATGTATCTGACATAGTTGATGTATTTTATAACAGTAATTTTAGATTAGAGACTTAGTCGGGGTTCTTGGATCACCAAAAGAAATTGGTTCTCTTGAAGTTATGGCAACTGCTCTACCGAAGGGGGACACTCTTCGGGTAAGAAAAGTAGCCACAGTTTCTTGAGAGCATTGATTGTCTAATATAGCTCAGAATTGGTCACTGTGTTTCGTATGTCGATTGCGAAACCTAGTGATCTATTCTTGAGGGAGCGTATACAACTAGAGTCAGTAGTCTTTTCTAAATTTTAGGGGCATTAGACTTCATAAATCATATTTTTCTATAACAGAATAATATATAATGATTGATTAACTTTCAGAATTGGTATATAGAGAGGTACATTTTATACTCCTTTCCTACTAGTGTTCCTTTAAAAGTTTGAGGATCCTTCTCGAACCTTTAGCAAAAAAAAAAAATATAATAAATAAATAATAATAAAATTTTGGACATATGTCGTAGACAATTGTGGGTATAGCTAGTAATCTTTTAGGATATCTTAATATTAGGATCACATTTGAGAACTAGAAGACAATAAACTCATGTAAATGCTAACCTAGAATTAGGGTGTGTGGAAATGTAGAATGACACGTTAGGCTTAAGAAATGTATTGAGACTTACATTATTCATGAATTCTGACATCATTACATACAACAACTTAGTGACACACTCAGAGTAGTTGAAATGTATCCAAAGGTCCTACATGTGAGGATATTGTTTGACATCAAGGCATAAACATGCGATTTACTTAAATGCCGTAACTAAATATAATTATGTATACATCTTGTAGCCACGAATGCGAATGAGACTTCTATTATTTACAAACTTTACTATGTCTCGTTCATACTTTTGAAATAATTTCCATGGAAATTACATATCTATTAGTTAAGCGTGTAATATGATTTCATTAGAGTGGCATAGCGAAAACATGGTGGTTATATTTTAAATCCAATAAGTGTGTTTGAATTTCGGGGACAAAATTCTTTTAAGGGGGGAAGGATGTAACGACCATGAATTTTAAAATTATTAAAAAATTACAATTTTACCATTATGATGATATAATATTTAATACTGGTACTTTAGTATCCTTATCATCGACAGGATTCCAATAAATCTTGTTGCACTCGAATCCAACTTTCTTATCAGTAGTTACAGCCACTTAAATATTCCCGATAAAAAATAATAATAATTATAATAACGGGATCAAAATTTTCTTGATTGAATCGAACGTAATTCCGCAATACGAACCTACACGCAAAACAATCAGGTATGACTCATAACAACCATTTAATTTTTCTAGATTTTTAGAAAGAAAAATAATATTTTTCGGATGCGAAATGACTTTTTATGATTTATTAGGATGAATAAATAAAATAGCAAATTAAGTATAGATCCTTCACTATTTTGCAATATTAGCCGCAGGACATCATAATGGCTACATTAGCTTTGGTCACGACAAGTAGATTTTCTACTTTAGAAAGAAAATATATTCATCGAGAGGGACTTAAGCTATATTATGAAATTTACATGTCCTACAACTAAAAGTCATCTCTCAAGAAGGACTTATGTCAAACTTTGCCTAAATCGTAGCCGTCCACTCCACTTTACCATGTGATCCAACGACCCAACTTCCACCCCCTCTTTAAATCCCTTTGCTTTTCCTCACCTTACACCCCAGGGATCGGTTTCAGATTTCTAGGGCGTGACAGTGGCCCTCTCTGTTGGAGCACTGTGGGCCTGTGGGGGTGTTGGCCGTGGGGGGTGTTGGCAGCGGGTGGGGTTGGGTGCTATTTGTGCGAGTGGGGTGCTCTTGTGGATATTATCTGGAATAGAACGGAATGATGGACGATTTCCAGGAGGCCCGACCACGGATCAGGTGCTTCTGTCACGAACTGACATTGTGCTACTGCTGTATTCGAGCATGCTGAGGTACGGTTTTTAATTTTATATTCGAGCATGATGCGGTACTTAAATTAATTAATATTAAAAAATAAAAGAATTTAATTAAAATTTGTATATTAGATCGACTATCACGATATTTGTTCCCGTTATCACGGGAATCTTTTGGACGAGTGGGAGTTGTTCGGCTCCCGTACTCAGTTAGTGGAGCAGGCCGGGTTCGGTTGTTTCAGCCAACATTGACCTGTGTCTCTGCCACGCACTAGCTGAGCGTTAGTGGCCGGCTACTCACACATTCTAATTTTCTTTCGGAGAGATGTCGATCACTAAACCCCTAAACCCTAACCCTAAACCTAAAACCTAAAACCTAAACCCTAAACCCTAAAACCTAAACCCTAACCCTAAACCCTAAACCCTAAATCCTAAACCCTAAACCCTAAACCTTAAACCTAACCCTAAACCCTTAAACCTAACCTTAAAACCTAAACCCTAAATCCTAAACCCTGAAACCCTAAGCCTAACCCCTAAACCCTTAAACCTAACCCTAACCCCAAAAACCCTAAAACCTAAATCCTAAACCCGAAAACCCTAAACCCTAACCCCTAAACCTAAAACCATACCCCTAAACCCTAAAACCTAAACCGTAAAACCTAAACCCTAAAACCCTAAACCCCTAAACCTTAAAACCTAAACCCTAACCCTAACCCCTAACCCCTATAACCTAAACCCTAACCCTAAACCCTAACCCTAACCCTCACCCCCAAACCCCTAAACCTAACCCTAAAACCTAAACCCTAACCCCTATAACCTAAACCCTAACCCTAAACCCTAAACCCTAACCCCCAAATCGCTAAACCTTAAAACCTAAACCCTAAACCCTAAAACCTAAACCCCTAAACCCTAAAACCTAAAACCTAAACCCTAACCCTAACCCTATATCCTAAACCCTAAAACCTAACCCTAAACCCTAAAACCTAAACCCTTAAACCTAACCCTAAACCCTAACACCTAAAACCCTAAAACCTAAACCCTAACCCTAACCCAAAACCTAAACCATAAAACCCTAACCCCTAAACCCCTAAACCGTAAACCCTAACCCTAAGCCCTAAAACCTAACCCCTAAAACCCTAACCCTAACCCCAACCCCTAAACCCTAAAACCTATACCCTTAAAACCCTAAACCCAAAACCCCTAAAACCCTAAACCCGAACAGCTAAAACCCTAAACCCTAACCCTAACCCTAACCCCTAAACCCTAACCCCTAAAACCCTAACCCTAAACCCTAACCCCTAACCCCTAAACCCTTAACTCCTAAACGCTAATATTTTTAATTAAGATGTTACATTGGCAAAGTTAGCAAAAAAAAATTTAAAATATTTTTTTCAATGGCAACTAAGATAAATAATTTAGTTGAATGTAATCAAATACTACAACAAATTGATACTGGAGATAAATAAGTTTATGAATGAGAAATCAATAACACTATATCAAATAGATACAATTTACGAGAAAAATCAATAAAAAGACGTTTACATGGAATTAGGTGTACATTAATAAAATTACATTGTAAACATAGAGAGACTAGTCAATTATGGGAATATTAACTTATACCAACAGTAAAATATATAGATATTTTACATGTCAATGAGATATAATTTTAAATAATTGATTTTACAAAATCAAGACATGAAATCGGGTCCTATGGAATTCCTACAGGTTGTTCGACTATGACCAATTTGGTAGCAACGACTAAAACAAAAATGTCGCACTTCCCTAACATCTGTATTTTATCTTCTAACTTTGGGACGACCAGGACGACGTCTACTGTTTGGTGCTAAGATAGGATTTTATCTTTGTGATGGATTATGGAGCTCATATGGATTAGGGATTCCTTCCATAGAAGTAGCATAAACTTGTTTATATGTTTTCACATAGTTCTATTGGACATAAATCATAAATATTCCATCTTTTAAAGTTGCATGCTGATATGGACTAAGTGTGCGCTTCTATTTTTTGCATGTACAAGTTTTTTGTACTAGGTCAATGATTTCACATCTAGATTTTGTATTATCAATTATTTCAAATTGCATCTCATTCACATGTAAAATATCTAAATATCTTGCTTTATTAATTTATTTTTTAAGTTTTTTTTTTCACTTTTGGTATAAGTTGACCTTCCCATAATTAACAAGCCTCTCTACATTTATAGTATAGTTTTATTAATTTGTACCTAATTCTATCTAAAAGTACTATTATTGGTTTCTCTCGTAAACATCTAATTGCTAAATTAAAAGACTCGGCTATGTTAGATGTCAATATCCTATACCGTGGTACAAGTGAGTAAGCTGTTAACCAATGATGTGCATTGTGTGTCGGATCACCTGATATAATCCAATCATAAACTTTCTTATCTTTAGTCTTAATTTGTTGAAGCACTGAATTAAATTCGATAATATTATATTTCTTATCTGTCTTTCTTAATAAATCTTATAAAAAAAAATTTCAAAATTTATTTTTAAGATTTACTTTAAAATATTGTATGCAAAAGAAATGATGAGATTGAAAAAAAATTCTACTAACGACATGAATAAGTCTTTTTTATTTATCAGAAATAAATAATAGTTTTAAAAAATTATATGGATTTAATGCAATCATAAGACACTTTAAAAACTAAATCCAAGTATTCTTATCTTCAGCCTCGACAACTCAATATGCAATTGGAAACATCCCACCGTTAGGATCATGAAAAATAGCAGTAAGTATTATACCTTGGTATTTTCCTTTTAAAACAAATTATACAAGAATTAAAAATAATATAAACTCTTTAAAAACTATTATTATCATTAGTTTTAATTATAGCAAAACTACCAGGATTTGTTTCAAAAATAGTTAAGCAATAATGGTCTAGATTCCTATAAGATTCTATATCACAACCATGGATTTATATATTAGCTTTTTTTTTAGCTTTTCAAACTTTATTATAAGATACAGATACACCAAAATCATGAAGTATATCTTTTATTATAAGATGGAGGATAGTTCGGATTATTTGCTATTTAATCCATTCAGAATTAGCTTGAGGATGATTTATTGGCACTACCTTACCTGTACATGTATGAGTCAAATTATATATCACAATGCTAAAGGTAACACCATCTCAAGTTTTTTTTTGCATAAATACGCCATGTATACATTAGCATATCACATTTTACCGTAATTTTACTCTTATTATTGTAATCATATGCTAAAGTAAAAAAATTTTAATTGCAATATCAAGCATGACTTTTCTAAATAATTTTGTCGATGAATAAGTTTACCAATGTAAATCTCGTTATCATATGAAGATGATGAACTAGACTCACTATTCTTTAAATCCATATCACTATCAGATGTAATCAGTGATGGTGCTGATACTAGTGTTGGTATCGGTATTAGTGTCGGTACCGGTATAGTAGATAAGGATTGACTAATATTATCAAGCGTATCATGGTCATTTGCTGGTGGTGCCAATGAACTAGGTTTATTAGCATGACAATAATATGATTGCTAATTAATATTTATATTACTACTTGGAGGAAAATCTATAAATATAGTTAGTCTAGTACCATAAGAAATATTATTTTGTAATATCCATTCCTAATTAGCATTATCATAAATTTCAATTAGATAGTATTGTGATTCATTAACTATACAAGCTGACCTTAGTACGAAGCCCAGAGGGAGGTTGCAACGATTCTCTATCTCGTGTTGCACTTGTACTAACGTTGAATCCAGTTGAATAAAGACGACCCTTATATTTCCTCCAACGTAGCTATCAATCTCACACCAACTTCCGTAGCGACAGATTATTAGAATCATTGTCGCCATTGTACCGAATGTAAGTGAAAGAATTCAAAAAAAATTTATGAGATGAGCAGAGTGGAGAGAGATAAGCAGAGTTGAGAATTGAGAGGGAGAGAGAGAGCTGAGCAGATAGTTGTGATGAGTAGAGAAAGATGTGCAATTTTATAGTGGGCGGAGAGATAAGACAACGAGTAAAAAAAATAGCAGTAGTACAAAAGTCTAAAGTATAGCCGTTAAAAAATAGTTGTTAGACATATGTGTACAAAAAATAGTCGTTAGTTATATAGATGACAAAAATAAAAAAATATATTAGTTCGCAGCCCAATGGTTAGGAAATAGCCGTTAGAGGGGATAATAAAATTATTACTTTTACGCCATCACATATGACGTAAATAAAGGGCAATGCGGTTATAAAGATTTTACGCCATTTGAGATGGTGTAATGTTTATTAGTTAGTGTAAATAAAGGGCAATTCGGTCAACCAACCAAATAAACAACTTTTTACGCCATCTTAAATGACGTAAAGATTTTACGCCATTTGAGATAATGTAATGTTCCTTTTCTGTCAAATGCTAAAGTTTTGTTCCATTTATTAAAATAATAATATTTTCTGTTCTGTTTTTTTTAATTTCTGAAGGCCTTATTATATGTTAGCCTGGGTTGTTGAATGGAGGGAAGAAAATTGCAAACTCATTTCTCTCTCTCTCTCTCTCTCTCTCTCTCGAATTCTCCCCCTCTTTCTACCCATCTCCCTCTCCAGCTTTCTATCCTTCTCCACCTTGTAAAAGCTTGGCTCGTAACACCATTCCTGATCACTCTGCAGCTAGCCGATTCTACCACCACATCCATGCTCTGCCGAGATGCGCACCGCCAAGCTGAAGGAGGGGATCTAAAAAGACCCTTGGCCGGAACCTCCACCACAGGTGGGCCGGGGCCCAGATCACCACTCCCACAGCCACCGTCGGACGGTTATGACGGTTGCGATGCTGCGGCCCTCTGATCAACGTTCGATGGTCCGTTAGGGAGGCGATTAGGACTTGGAGGCCTATGCCGGGCAAGAAGCGAGGTGGATCGATCGGTGTTTCGCACACATCAGACGGTGGTAGAGTGCGTTGGTGCGCTCGACAGCTTAGGGCCCTCATCTGAGGGCCTAGGTCGCTCCCATAGGTGATCGGGACCATAGGGGGCGCATCTAATGGTGAGAGTCACCCATAAGGGGGACCACGGTGTTGCGACATGTCACTCCCCGCTCCTACTACGTGGAGAATGAGCGGGTGATAATTTCTAGCACCAACAAATATTACAAATAACACCCTCATTTTTTATGCTTTATAAATAACCCCTCACATATTCTAACATTTAATAGAATCCCCCACCATGACCTTCTTGCCCTCGAGTTGAATGAATGAAACCTAAATAGTTAGGGGCAAGAAGGTCACTGCAAGGGGTTTTTACTAAATGGCATATGTTAGGGGATTATCTATAAAACTGCAAAAGTGAGAGGGTTATATGTAATATCAATATTTGTTAACTAGTTAAATACAAAAAGTCCTTATCTTCATCCAGATCACACTCAAGCAGTGGGTGAAAGGCAGGAGGTTTATACAGTTTAAATTAGGGGTTATTAGCCTATGCCCTCTCTAACCAACCCAACATTAGGATAAACCCACTAAATCTTTTCATTTGAGCTCCAGTCCCTCTAACCAACCCAACATTAGGAGAAATTCTTCCCCTTTTTTTTAATCCCTAGACCAACCTCTCATCTCTCCTATCAGCCATGGTGGAGCGGCAAAGGCTGGTGGCAAAGGCAGAGGCGGAAGCGGCGAGCGCGAGCGACGGCGGCCGGGTTCGATTTAGGTTGGCATTTCTAGATCTAGGGTTCATCCCATGCATGGCCTCTAGATCTTGGTTAGGTCCGACGGCTGTGGGGAGCGTTCGGTTAGGTCCGACGGGGGCGGGGTGTGATTTGGCTAGGTCCAGCGGTGGTAGCGGGGGAAGGGGCGGGTTCAGTTAGGTTCGGCGGGGGGGGGGGGGAGGGGTTCGGTTAGGTCTGGCGAGGGCAGCGGCGGCGATGGCGGAGGATGAGTGGCAACATACCTAAATTCAAATAATACTAAGTTTTATTGAGTATTATTATGACTAAAATTGAGTACTATAGTGATTTTACAGTAGCAAAATGTTTTTAGCAGTCACGAAAAAATCACTATAGCAACTACAATGATTTCATTGTAGCAAAGATACTCAAATATATATCAATAATACTCAATTAAAATGAATACTATTGCTACAAAATTGAGTACTGTTGCTACAGTAACTTTACTGTAACAATGTGTTTTTTAGCAGTCACAACAAAATCACTATAGCCCTACAGTGATTTCACTATAGCTACTACAACAGAATCACTATAGTACTATAGTGATTTCACTGTAGCTACTACAACAAAATCACTATAGCGCTATAGTGATTTCACTGTAGCTGCTACAATGAAATCACTGTAGCTGCTATAGTGGTCCCACACTAAGTCTCAAAACTGTACGTTTCGTAGAGATCGGGTGAAGTTATATAGACAATGGTAGGTTGGTAAATTAGGCAAATTAACCAAGGCTGTTTTAGTCTAGCGTTAATCAAAAGAGCTATTGCAACTAATTTGCGAAAATGTGGACCTGAGCTTAAAGGAAAAGATTGTCGGGATCTATCCTAAAATGAAATCCTTAAAATAGATTGTTTGCAATCCGCCATTAAATTATTCAAAGACAATTGCAAATGCCAAGGACATGAATACAAATTATTTAATAGCGGCTGTGCATACAAAGGGTATGACTAAAGACGTAACTACGCGGCAAGATCATGAAGCGCCTTGTTTTCCTACCGAAAAAGTGGGACATTTTACTCTAATCATGCATAAAATTTACCTTAATACATTTTACTATTGTATTCTGATTATCTTTAGGTTTCTTGTTGCAATGGTTGCACATTTTGTGAGTCGATTGATGTACCCACTCCAACCAATGAATCCCATTCATCTTGATCGAGAGGCATCGGATGGATGTGATCGAGCCCCCCACCAATATTTATGAATGGGGTTGCATGGGAGGCTGCCGCTTGGGCAATTATCTGGAAGACGGAGAGTGCCACGTGGACCATTTGTCTTCAATCATAATATAAATTTGGGGCGGACTACAAACAGTCCTTTTTAAGGATTTCATTTTAGGATAGGTCCCGACAACCTTTTCCTCTAAGCCCAAATCTACATTTCAGCAGATTAGTTGCAACAAATCTTTTGGTTAATGCAAGACTAAAATAGCCTTAGTTAAGTTGCCGAATTTTCCAACCTACCATTATCTATATAACTTCACCCAATCTCTATGAAACATACAGTTTCGAGACCTAGTATGGGATCACTATATCTGTGGGGAGGATTTTGGCCGTCGTACATAACCCCCCTCCAACAGTCGATTGAAGGGTTGAATCTTCGAGATGTGGTGCACTATAGGGTGTTGGGCTGTCACGTGCTGGTCAGGGCTCCTCACCGGGCAGCAGTTCCTCCTTTCCTTGCTCTGGCACTAGTTGCTCCTCCCGAGCTCTGGCAGGTGCGCGTGGCACCACCACCGAGAGAAGAGGATTGAGCGAGAGAGATAAGAAAGAGAGCGAGTTAACACAGGATGAGGTGATGAAGTTCGGCTGAAGCCTACGTCTCCGTGCGATAAGACGCAACCTTTGAATCAACTATCTCTGTACAAAAAGAAGAGCTACTCTCAATAGGCCGAGTAGTGCTTATACAAGTGAACATAGTGTGGAAAAGGTTTGTATGGAGCCTGAAAACCAGAAGGCTCTGGGAGCTCTGGAAAACAAAAAGTGGGATTCTGGTCTGGAATTTCAGATCTGGCGTATTTACGGGTTAGCTATTTGTAGGAGTTTAATTGGTGGAGAATATTTTGAAAATATTCCCAAACATATCCGGGGTTTTGGTAAATACCCGGGAGGGGATTCAGCAGACCCCAGACAGTGTGTGCGGGCCCCGGGTAGGGTTGCGGGTTCCACAGTCATCTTTGTGGGCCCCAAGTAGGGTTGCGAGTCCCACTATCATCTTTGTAGACCCCAGACCGAGATGTGGGTCCCACTGTCATCTTCATGGGCCCCAGGCAAGGCTGTGGGTCCTACTATCAGGCGTTAGCTAGATTTTGCACCCACAATAGCTGCTACAGTGATTTCACTGTAGCAGCTATAATAAAATCATTGAAGCTCTATAGGGATTCCGTTGTAGCAGCTACAGTGAAATCACTGTAGTGCTATAGTGATTCCGTTGTAGTAACTACAGTGAAATCACTATAGCGTTATAGTGATTCCACTGTAGCAGCTATAGTGAAATCACTGTAGTGCTATAGTGATTATGTCGTGGCTGTTAAAAAACACATTGCTATAATGAAATCACTGTAACGTACTTAATTTTTTAGAAATAGCAATCATTTAAATTGAGTACTATTGGCATATATTTGAGTATCTTTGCTATATCGAAATAACTATAGCTACTATTGTGATTTTTTTGTGATTGCTAAAAATACTTTACTACAGTAAAATCACTATAGTACTCAATTTTAGTCGCAATAATACTTAATTAAACTGAGTATTATTTGAATAAAATTGAGCACTTTGCTATAGTGATTCACTGTATGGAATCCATTTTAGCTGGCACAGTAAATTTCACTATAGCAGCTATAATGAAATCATTGTAGCAACTCATGCATGGTACTCAAATATACAAAATAGTACTCAATTCAACTGAGTATTATTTGCATAAAATTAAGTACTTCGCTATAGTGATTTTATTATAGAAATATCTTTTTACCATCCACGAAATCACACAGTGATTTCGCTGTAGCAACTATAGTAAAATCACTGTAGCATCTATAGTGAAATCACGGGTTGCTCATCTATAGTGAAATCACGGGTTGCTCATCTATAGAGAAGTCACGGGTTGCTACAGTAATTTCACTGTAGCAGCTATAGTAATTTCACTGTAGCAGCTACAGTGAAATCATTATAGCAGCTACAATGATATCACTATAGCAACCCGTGCCATTATTTTCGTAAAAAAAATTGTGCCGTATATCATCTACCATTATTTAATGTGAGAGGATACTATAGGCATTTATAGTATTTTAAAAAAACACGTTATCCAAAATGGTTAAGATTGGTTTATTTGTAATCAAAACTATGGACAAAGGATCAGGCTTTATACAATAGTAATATCGATGGACTTACTGTAAATAGAAACTTAAAATGGGACTAAATGTACATGTTAAACACGCTCTTTTTTTGGACCCAACACTGAGTTCCTCTATAGATTATGTGTAAATTTACACTTAATATTGCGTTAATTATATAGTTTAGTTAGACTCAATTTATCTACAACTATTGAGGGAAGCGTTTCGGAAAGATTCTTGAAATAAAATTATATCCATCTCAATCGTGTGATAGGTCTTTGAGCAATTACACCTACTATATAAGAGAGGGAGAGAGAGAAGGAAATGACAAGTGTGATATGGAAAGGATGACCTTTCGAGGAAGTACTACCATGATAAAACAACTCACATCCTTCATAATCATCATCTTGGTTTCTTCTTCCGGTCAAGCAAGTATAACTTCGAATATTTTCTCCTTGTTCATCACATGTTTCTTTCTAATGCCTAACCAAAATTAGTACTGATGTTGTGTTGGAAGATGATGAACGTGCCTTACTCTGCATCGGTCAGTGCTTGCCCAACGACATGTTCAGCGGGACATGTAGTAGGATGTGCGTCGAATCTGGTCTATCTGGTGGCGGTGAATGTCTTCAATTGGGGGCCGATGAAATGGAATGCTGCTGTAATTTGGTTGCAAAGAAATGAGGGCCTCAGTGTTTCTTGAAACGCATGATTGTGCTCTCATGCATGGAATGTAATAAGAGGCCGCCCCCTCTCTACTACGAAGTTATTTAAGCAAAAATAAAACATATATTTATGCTTGTGGGATGATGATATCTAACGAGGTGAAGTTGCTAAGCCCTTTGATATTCATTTTGTTAAGCATTTATACCTTGGTCCTCCACATATTCTTCCATGATCGTTTGTTCCCATGTATTACCACGGTGCTTGTTCTCGTGCTAGAGACCGCACGTGCGGGAGGTCTTAAGCCATTTGATATACATTGTTGATCCCTCGCTCCAACAAATTGAGCTTTTAGATGAGTTTATAAGCTAACACTAGTAATTAGCCAACAGAAGTTTGCTCGGGCACCAAATCTGGCAGTGTACAACGGAGGGGGGCTATAGGCCGTACCCGAATGTCGATTATGGGCGCCCGAGCGGTCGAAAATTCCTCCGCTGGTCAGCTTTGGGGGATCTGTGTTTTGAGTCGATCTTGGTAAAAATTTAAGGGACTTTTGTCTTATGATTGTTGTGTCCTTGTGGACGCGGAAAAAAGCGCGGGTCGTCTTTATTGCGAATCACACGAGATTACAATTGTGGCCGGGACCCGGGTGGCTCGGGTGTAGCGAGTCCGGGTTGCGGCGAGTTTTGATCAGGGGATTGTGGGAAAGATCTTCTGGGGGATCCCTTTGATCCGCGTCTCCACGTGGTGTTCGTGCGAGAGCTCTGAAGGGGCTGCCCAGGACAGGGGTTTTACAAGGAGAGGGTTTTGGAGAGGCTAAGGAATGTCCACCGTTGCTTTGTCCCTTCCGTGCTTCGCGCTTTCTCGGCTAGGGGGTTTTCGGCTTCGTTCCTCGGTCTTCGCGTCTTCCTCGTTCCTTGCTTGACCTCGGTGTCCTTGATCGTCGGTTCGCGGCGTCGATCGAGCTTTTGGCGTTGGCTTTGGCTTTGGCTTTTGGCTTTGACTTGGCTCCGGCGTGGCTCTGGCTTTTGCTTTGCTTCGGCGCTTGCACTTGGACGTAGCTGGGAGAGACTTGCGATGCTTTCGTTCTTTCGGACTTCGCGTCGTATCGGCTAGAACGTGCGGTGCTTTTGCTCGTGGCCGGCGTAGTCGCTTGGCTTTGGCACTTGCATTGCTTTGGCACGGGCTTTACTGGGGCTTTGCTTTGGCTTCTTGCGTTGGCTTTAGCTTCGGCGTCAACTCGATCTTCTTCTTTGAACGACGTGGGCTACTTCTTCAGTGCTTCGACGATTTGCGTGTCGACTGGACTTCTCTTCTTCTCCGGGCTTCTTTGGCGTGATCGGAGTCGAAGAATGCTTTCGAAGATGGTGGGGGTAGCACCGATCCCCGTGCGACGGTTGTGGCATCGGCTTTTGTTGATGAAGACGACGAGGGTAGCGACGGTCTCCGCGCGACGGTTGTAGCATCGACTTTTGTTGATGAAGACGACGGGGTAGCGACGCTTCAGACGATCTGCTCCAGGCTTTCTTCTTCGTGGATGGGGCAGGCGTTAGTCGAAGACGACGGGGTGATGACGCTTCGCTTCTCTCCTCCGGGCTTTGGGGCTTGATCGGGATCGACGATTTGTTGGAGCCGATGGGGTAGTGCCGCTCCTCTTCTTCTCCGGGCTTTTGGGCTTGATCGGAGTCGAAGCTTGTTGGAGACAACGGGGTAGTGCCGCTCCTCTTCTTCTCCGGGATTTTGGGCTTGATCGGAGTCAAAGCTTGTTGGAGACGACGGGGTAGTGCCGCTCCTCTTCTTCTCCGGGCTTTTGGGCTTGATCGGAGTCGAAGCTTGTTGGAGACGACGGGGTAGTGCCGCTCCTCTTCTTCTCCGGCCTTTACTTCTGGCGTCTTCGGAGTCGAAGGGTTCTTCTTCTCCGAGCTTTCTTCTTCGTGCACGGAGTCGAAGGGATGATCTTCGTGTGCAAGGGTCTTCACGTTGATGAGGACTTTCAGTAAGCCGATCCCTCGGGACAGGCTTGACTGTGCCTCGTGAAGCCTTGGGTCGATGAAGAAGCGTCTCCTCTTCTGCAGAGCTCTGGCGTTTCGTCTTCAATTTCCCGACCATTTTTTCCTTCCCCCACCCCCTCTATTTATAGGCAAAGAGGTGGGGAGAGAGATATGGGAACTTTTTAATTTTAAATCCCTTTTGTATCTCTCTCATAATTACCCGGATTTTATTCATCCATTGATGAGGGGAATAACATTTAGTTGTTTTCCTTTTCTGGCTGGTGCAATTATGGCTGGATTTTGCGCACGAAATCGATGGCGATCGGGCGCTTCGTCTTGTGCGTCGGATCGAGGGATCGGCGCAGATCCGCGTGTGTGTAGAGTCATACGCTACCTCCCCCTGCGCATGACGGTATTTCTTTCCTTTTCTTTCTTTTCTTTCCTTTTCTTTTCTTTCCTTTTCTTTTCTTTCCTTTCTTTTCTTTCCTTTTTCTTTTCTTTCCTTTTCTTCCCTTTCCTTGCAGGGCCGGCCGGCCCCCCCATGGGGTTCGGGTCCTACTAGGGCCGGCCCCATGTGGCTCGGGTCCTAGTAGGGGCCGGCCCCATGGGGTTCGGACCCTAGTAGGGGCCGGCCCCCCTTGGCGCATGGGGTCCGCTCCTCTTTGCCAGGTGCGAGTCGGGTCTGTGTGTCGGGTTTGCATCCGCGTCGGCACACGTAAGTCGGGTTCGAGTCCGACGAAATTCGTGTGTCTACAGTCCTATATGCCAATTTCAGTGATGATGATACTTTATTAGGATCACATCACCAATACTCATACAACATTGTGCATGACATGCATATATCCATTAGTCCACATTAGTGCAATTAAGGTGGCTCAGGTATGTAGATAAAATCTTCATACAAGAGTTGTGAGTCACCATACTAATTTGTATAGGTTTGCAGCCACATGCTAGACTAGGCACCTAGATTTAGGAGTGACAATGGGTCGTGTCGGGTCGGGTTAATTCGTGTCGGGTCTAAAACCCCTAGACCCGAACCCGATCCGTTTAACTAATCGTATCTAGATCCTAAACCCCTACCCTACCTGTTTATAAACGGGTAGACCCAATAAGACCCGCTAGACCCGTTTACCACACGGGTCTATTCAGTTAACCCGATCCGACCCAGTCCGACTCGACCCGACCTGACCCGATAGACCCACTGGTACTATATATTACAGTATCGAATTGCGGGTAGACCCTACCCGACACACCCCGTTGAGTTTTAAACGGGTCTTTCTGGGTCTATCGTGTCCAGACCCTAAACCCGGACCCGACCAGTTTATTAAACGGGTCTATCGTGTCGATCCGTTTATGACCCGAACCCGTTTAACCGTTACCCAAACCTGCTAACTTCGTGTCAGGTCTGCCGTGTTGGGTCCAAAATTGCCAGCCCTACCTAGATTACAAGACTGTAACAAATTGACCTTCTCCGTAGGAGAGGTCTATCTCGACCATCAGTATAAGATTCCAAGTCAAGTACTATTAACGTAACTAGAATGCATCGAACATAATAAAGAAAGGAAACCGGTCTTAGCAACTGTCATCCAAGACCATAGGACCGCTATTGTTAGTTAACTAGAACCATAATTCTAGGATGTGTTGTGAACCCTAGGTTGGGTGTTCTTTACTTTGACCTGCTAATTAGCTAAGTCTATTGATAGACTGATACTGAATAGATTAGGTAGTTTGCTCTGAGCGCAATGGGAACACAAGCAATCCTTGGAATTCCATATCCTATTAGGAGGACTTGGTGTCTCATTGAGTGACTCTCATGAAGGACTGATCACCAAAGCTGGTCAACCATACACGTACATAAGTTGGTGATCATAAAACATTGAGAAGTCAGGACTCAAGTGGGTAAACTAATCTAAGAGGGACAGTCAACACTGATCTCATTTAGTTTCACGGACACCATATTGGAAGGAATATTCAAAGCATAGTAGGGTAAATGGTACTGTAACATCCACCCCAAATACACAAGATATTGTCTGTTTTGCCTGTTCTTAGGTCAATCTTCGAGAAACAATAAGCTCCTTGTAGCTGGTCGAATAGATCGTCTATCCGGCGCAAAGGATATCGGTTCTTCACAGTCACAATATTTAGCTTCCGATAGTCGATGCATAGCCTTTTCGACCCGTCCTTCTTCTAAGCAAACAATATTGGGGCACCCCAGGGAGAAACAATAGGGTGGATGAATCCCAATATCGTAAGCTCCTCTAGTTGAGTCTTCAACTCCCTTAGCTTGTTAGGGTTGTATACCCTCAAACAATGTTTTATGTTTTTCCTTAGTCATTTATTAAATCATATGGCAATATGAATATGTTCATGAGATGAATAGTTTAGCAGGCAGTCCGCAAGTGATTAAAGGTGTGACTCATTTGTATGGATGATATTATATAAAGAGAGATATGACTCAAAGGTACTAATCACTTGAAACTAATCACAGCATATAATGAGAGTGGACACCTCATTAGGTAGACAGTAGCATCTTAGACTCTTACATGGATGGTGAATCTCTATCCATTGGAATGTATAATTCCAGGTCAAAGATGCTAGTGCATGAGATGCATTGATGGATTGTGAGTAAACCCAGTGACACCTTTGTACTGTCATGGTCATATAGGTTCTCACTACTTACACAAGTTGACTTGCTCTCAATCCTAAGAGACTAGTGAATTTCAAGTTTTGGCCCAATTACTTTGACTTATCAATCAGTGAGGTCCTAAGAACCAACACCTGGATATCTTGGGTGACTGAGCTAGGGTTACGAGGAACTCTAAATCTCAAGATGGAATCCACCCTCCTATAAAGGAGACCTTCATATATATATATATATATATATATATATATATATATATATATATATATATATATATATATATATATATATATATATATATCCCCATTAGTTGGTTTCAAGTTTATTCATCGGTAAAACTGCACAGTCTTCATCTGTGAAGAGTTCACTGATAAGAGGGATGATCAAATAGGGAGATAATGTATAATGGAGTATAAGATGCAACACCGACTGGTTAGACAGCTCACTAAAAGTGAACCGGTGGTGACTACGATTGTATTAAGGTGGAGGGGTAATATCGTAATCTGTAAGACTAGAGATTATCTTTCTGACTCGGAGTGCAATCATTACTATATTGGAATTAGATGATTAATCTAAGATGCAAGTATGGCTAAAGAGTTAGTCGACATATTCGTATTTAGGTTGGAGCTGCATTAGAAGACCCTAGGTGATTCCAACTATGATCCAAAGCGACTCGAGGCTAGTATGCGATCATGTGGAAATTATTATTAATTATATATATGAGATATATATGGGCTTTAGTAATAATAGAGTATTGGATTAATTGACCATGGGGGTTCCAGGGGCACCTCTTATATGTGTCATCATCACAAGAAGAGAGAGAAAGGGGGCCGGTCTTGACCTGATCAAAACCCTAGCCCCCCCCCCTTTGTTTGGCTGTTTAACACAAAGAAGATAGAGAGAGGGGGCCAGCCTTGACTGGGTCAAAACCCTAACCGCCCCTCTCCTTATCTGTGCAAACCCTAGTTGCCTCCTCTATCTCCTCTCTCTTGTTCTCTCTCGTATGTGTGAGGCTTTGATCTTGGTGATCATCCCTCATCTAAGGACGCTTTTGGATCTCCCTTGGGATAACAAGGAAGGCCTCCCACCAGATCGATTCTCGGGCGACACGAGGAATACGTGGTTGAAGATTGCGAGGAGGTTGATCGCCAACGTGCAGAACTTTTTGCGTAGAATCTGCAGCAGAACTACTGTACTGTCGGAATTATTTCAAGAGATCTACAGATCGAATTGACTCTGTTCTAGTTCGAGGATCTCTGGAACGAAGGCGTCTACGTGCTTGTAAAATTTCAGAGCAATTAGAGAACGGAGGAAAAACTGACGATTGTTCTACTGACTTGATCTACAAAGGGCTGATCACCCCAAGGTTCGATTCTCATCCGAATAACCATGCATGATTAAGGTAGATTAAAAAAATTTAATCTGATCCTACAATTGGTATTAGAGCTAAGGCTCATGCATGCTTTAATCAGTTGAGATGATAGTGCCGGGTTGTATAGGAACATGCTCCGTGCGAGTAATATGTTCTTTGCCGTGTAACCATCGAACGCCTCCATATAAAGATTTTGATTTAAAAATCATGCGTAGGTTGCATGCTAGTCGGTTTGTGCCATGTTGATGAGATCAATAATGGTGTTTTCTCTCGCTCTCGATAATTTTAGATAGATCCCTATAATCTAAAAATTATGAATTGAGCGTAGGATGCATGTTAGATGGTCTGGATGGATGAGATTCATCATGTGCTTGTAATTTTTATTGTGAACTCGTTCTGCAAGTGCGCTGAAATTTCTTACCTCTCTCTCATGGTCAAACAAAAGCTTGAATAAATTATCTATGTTTTGTGATGGCTTGGTTTCAATTTCTAATTGGGAACTTATAAAGAGCACTCAAACCTCAAAAATGACCGATCGGTAGAGGGGTTTAGGGTGATCTCCATGGCCTTGTAAATCCTAGGTCTTGCAGGAAGATCGGGAGCCGGAAGCTTGCTAACAGATCATGCTGGCTAATAAAATCTCCGACCATGAGAGAGGAGGAACAAGCGTTTATTTTAGTTCTGCTTGATTCACCATTCTTTGCATGATATATAAAACTAACATTTAAATAAAATTCTCATAAAAGATAAAAACATCAAATGGAAGAGGATTTTGTAAAGGAAGTCCATGGTCCACCGTTGGTCCATTGTAAAGTGGAATGGATACCTCGTGTCACCTTAGAGTGATCCCCAATGTCGAGGGGTATACATTAATCCATTGGTTGCTAGATATGGATTTTGTAGGATAAATCATATGAGACGTACTTGGGGTCACCTCCCCTAGGAGGGGCTAGCTCAGTACGATTATCATAAGATTTGGATGGTGGCAAAACACTGGATAGAACGTTTGTCAAGAAACTCCTCTTAGAGTTTTGACAAAACTTTTGGGATCGAAGTCATAGGGTCATGATCCATATGACATGAGATGTCTAGAGTATGGACATAATGGCTTCCAATCAAACCCACAGGACATTATTTCCCCTTGGATAGTTACTATGTGGATTTGATATCCTGAATGGTTTTCTCATTGTGGTTGGAGAATCTATAATAAAATAATGAATTGCCCATCTATTGCCATATCAACTAATAGTAATTTTCTATTAGGCTTAATAGGAAATATGACTGGATCTACATTCAATCCCTTTGCCATATCCTAAACCAGAATAAGTTGATTGATACCAATTGTGTAGATTGGAAAAAAAACTTAGAGATTGTCT
Source organism: Chamaelirium japonicum (assembly GCA_947650365.1). Classification (NCBI taxonomy): domain Eukaryota; kingdom Viridiplantae; phylum Streptophyta; class Magnoliopsida; order Liliales; family Melanthiaceae; genus Chamaelirium; species Chamaelirium japonicum. Next base: position 27,178,075 of record OX393558.1, on the reverse strand, counting down.
TAATAGCTGAAGGGTACAAATATGTACTTACAGACTGCCCTAACTTACCTGGACCCATGGCCACCCAAGAGGAGATGGAGGCTTTCCAGAAGTGGAATAAGACTGATCAGATGGCTCGTTGCTATATTATGGCTTCTATGTTGAATATATTGCAACATCAACATCAGTCATATGCCACTACTGGAGACATAATGCTAAACTTAAAAGAAATATTTGATGACCAAGGGTGACCTAGGTAACAAGGTATGAAACGACTGATGAGCACTAAGATGTCTGAAGGCACCCCAGTAAGAGAGCACTTGTTAAAGATGTTCGATGCGTTGAACATTCTTAAGATACTGGGGGGCGAGATTGATGGCGAGTCAAAGATAGACATAATTCTGGAATCCCTGACTGACTCATTCAACCATTTAAGCTCAATGCCAATATGAACAAGATAAGCTTTACACTAAAAGAAATGATGAGCTCTCTGATGACAGCGGAGGGGATTATGAAGAATGATCCAAGTGCTCATAATGTTGAGAAGACTTCATCTTCTAGGTTTAAGCCCAAGGGCAAGAACATGTTTAGGAAGGAGAAGCAAGGTCGCAAGTTTTCTAAGGCTAAAGCTAATACCTCTGGAGGGGTGAGCAAGAAAGGGGAGGGTAAGATCAAAGGAAGTTGTTTCCATTGTGGGGAAGGTGGTCACTGGAAAAGGAACTATACTATCTTCTTGGAGAAGAAGAAGAACTTAGGTATAAATGAATCACTCATTCTTGAAGTTCAAATACTTCATATACATGGTGCATTGATTCCAGGGCAACTAATCACATCTGTAACTCATTGTAGGGTTTTCAAGCAACACGACAGCTAAGTGATGGGAAAGTCAAGTTATCACTGGGATCGTATGCGACAATATCAACCATCACAGTGGGAGTAGTTAGATTAGTCCTTTCGGATTCGGTTATTATTTTGTCAGATGCATTATATGTAATGTCTATAAGACGTAACTTTATTTCGGTTTCAGCTTTAGTGAATAAAGGATATTCCTTCTTATTTGGTACTAAAGTTGTGATAAAGAGAAATGGATGTTTTATTTGCTCTAGTAGTTTAACGAATGGATTGTATCTAATCTCCCCTAGTAATCTTAAGATATGTGAACTGGAAAAAGATAACTCTAATAGAATAATATCACTTAAAAGAAAGCATTCCTCAATCAATCCAATAAGACTTTGGCATATGAGGCTAGGTCATATTAATCTAAACATGATAGACAGACTGGTCAAAGATGGCATTTTACCTCAGCTTCCTCTTGATAATGAACTAGTCTATGAATCATGTTTAGAAGATAAAATAACCAAGAGGTCCTTTACTGCTAAGGGGTATAGAGCCAACGACTTATTGGAATTGATTCATTCTGATGTGTGTGAACCTTTGAAAATCAGGGCTAGATAAGGTTTTGAGTATTTCATCACGTTTACGGATGACTACTCGAGGTATGGATTTATTTATCTGTTGCATCGAAAGTCTGAGGCATTTGAAAAGTTCACAGATTTTTGGGCTAAGGTGGAGAAACAACTTGGTAAAAATATCAAAACTCTTCGAACAGATCGAGAAGGATAATACCTTTCTACTGAGTTCAAGAACTACCTGGTTCAGAATGGAAGATTGTCTCAATTGACCGCACAGGTACGCCTCAACAAAATGGTATTTCCGAGATAAAAAATAGAACTTTATTTGATATGGTTAGATCTATGATGAGCTACCCTAATTTGCCCTATTTCTTGTAGGGATTCGTCTTGAGTACAACGATGTATATACTAAATCATGTTCCATCTAAATTTGTCCTTAAGACTCCAAGGGAGTTGTGGACTAGGCATAAACCTAGTCTACAGCAATTTCGGATATCGGGATGCGCAGCACATGTGCTAAAAGGAAAGATGGATAAGTTAGAACCTAGATCGAAAGTATGTTACTTCATGGTGTATCCAATGGGAACCAAGGGATGATACTTTTATAATCCCAAGGAGCAGATCGTGCTTATTAGCATGAATGTTGTGTTCCTTGAGGAAGATTATGTATTGAACCATCAAGCAAGAGAAAGACTCATATTACAAGAGATCTCTGATAAAGAATTAAACCCCGAAGTAGTAAAATCAGAATTAGAACCATGAATCACTACACATGTACCACTGTTAGAATTAGTACTTTGTCGTAGTGGGAGAACTATTAAAGAACCTGAGAGGTTTATGTTATTGGGAGAAGCTTATGAGGCCATCCTAGATGAATAAGAAGAAGATCTCACTAAATACGATGAAGCTCTATTGGATAGAGATTCTGCTCACATGCAAGAATTTATGAAATTAGAAATTGAGTCTATATACTCCAACAATGTCTGGGAACTTGTCAGTCCATCTGTCAATATTAATCCTATTGGCTGCAAGTGAATTTATAAGAGAAATAGAGGACCTAATGGTAAGGTGGAGACATTTAAAGGAAGGTTAGTGGTGAAGGGGTTTACTCAAAAAGAAGATATCGATTATGAGGAAACCTTCTCATCGATAGCCATGCTAAAATCCATCAGGATCCTCCTATCCATTGCTGTAAATTTTGACTATGAGATTTGGAAAACAGATGTCAAGACGGCATTCTTGAATAGCCAACTTGAGGAAGACATTTACATGATGCAGCTAGACAGATTTATAGCTAAGGGCTAAGAGCAGAAAGTATGCAAGTTGCACAAGTCCATTTATGGACTCAAGCAAGCATCTAGATGCTGGAACATTTGGTTTGACTAGACTGTGAAGTTCTTTGGATTCAGTCAAAGCTAGTATGAACCGTGTATATATATGAGGTATGCAGGAAGCGTGGTGATTTTTCTCATTTTGTATGTTGATGATATAATCCTTATCAGAAATGATTTAGGACAATTATCAACTTTCAAAATCTGGTTAGCCAAGAATTATGATGTGAAGGATATGGGAGAAGCCAGCTACATCTTAAGACTCAAAGTTTTTTGAGACCGAAAAAGAAGGATGTTAGGTCTCTCCCAGGCTTCCTACATAGACAAGGTCTTAAGTCGCGGTTTGCAATGGACAATTCCAAGAATGGACTCCTTCCCTTTAGGCATGGAATAATATTCTCCAAGAAACAGTGTCCTAAGACACAAGAGGAGAGAGATCGTATGAAGGACATCCCATATGCTTCGGTAGTGGATAGTCTGATGTATGTAATGCTTTGCACAAAACTAGATATCGACTTTGTCGTAAGCATGGTTAGCATATATCAATCTAATCCAGATATCTTGTATTGGTACGCCGTAAAGTATATTCTTAAGTACTTGAGAAGAACGAGAGATAATAAACTGGTTTTCGACGGAGAGGACTTAGTTCCTGTTGATTTCACCGATTCAGACTTTATGTCTGATATAGATGAAAGGAGGTCAACTTCGGGTTACGTTTTTAGTCTAGGTGGTGGTGCCATTGACTGGAGGAGCATCAAGTAGAAATATATTACAGATTCAACTACTGAAGCTGAATACGTGGCATCATACGAAATAACTAAGGAGGCAGTATGGTTAAAGAACTTTGTTTAAGAGTTGGAGGTAGTACATGCAGCAAAGATACTCATTACTCTTTACTGTGATAATAGTAGGCCTGTTGCTCAGAGCAAAGAACCAAGGAACCATAAGGGAGCTAATCACATAGAGAGGAAATATCATCTTCTTAAGGATATTGAAAAATGTGGAGATGTTTTGGTGACCAAGATAGCATCAGCAGAGAACCTTGCAGATCCTTTTATTAAGGCATTACCTGCAAATGCTTTTCACTATCTTGTCGATAGGATGAGAGTTAGATGTGTATCATATTAGTTGTGAGTGCAAATGGGAGATTGTTAGGGTTGTATGCTCTCAAACAATGTTTTATGATTTTTCTTAGTTATTTATTAAATGATATGACATTATGAATATGTTCATGAGATGAATGGTTTAGCACATAATCCGCAAGTGATTAAAGGTACGACTCATTTGTATGGATGAGATTTATACGACGAATGATATAAGCCATAGGTACTAATTACGTAAAACTAATCACAGCTTATAATGATAGTGGATACCTCATTAGGTAAACTGTAGCATCTTAGACTCCGATTGGGATGGTAAATCTCTATCCATTGGAATGTATGATTCCAGGTCAAAGATGCTAATACATGAGATGCATTGATGGATCATGAGTAAACTCACTGACACCTTTGTTCTGTCATAGTCATATGGGTTCTCACAACTTACACAAGTCGACTTGCTCTCAATCCTGAGAGATTAGAGAACTTCGAGCTTTGGCTCAGTTACTTTGACTTATCAATCAGCAAGATCCTAAGGACCAACACCTGGATATCTTGGGTGACTGAGTTAGGGTTACGGGAAACTTTAGATCTCAAGATGGAATCCACCCCCTATAAAGGAGACCTTTATATATATATATATATATATATATATATATATATATATATATATATATATATATATATATATATATATATATATATATATATATATATATATATATATATAGAGAGAGAGAGAGAGAGAGAGAGAGAGAGGAATGCTTAGGTGAGCTATGAGCTACGGAAGGAGAAAATGAGCTACGGATATTTTGACCACCCTAGAAGTTTTGGAATTTTGTGAAAATCGGTGGGTGTGTTCTCTAGGGTAACATGATCATCCTCACCAATTTTTAAGGAATTCCAAAACTTCTAGGGTCATCAAATAGTAGAAGCAAAATTAACGGTTACTACGGACGGTAGATAAAGCTTCTACCATTTAATGACCATAGAAGTTTTGGAATTCATTGAAAATTGGTGAGGATGATCATGTTACCCTAGAGAACACACCCACCGATTTTCACGAAATTCCAAAACTTCTAGGGTGGTCAAAATATCCGTAGCTCATTTTCTCCTTCCGTAGCTCATAGCTCACCTAAGCATTCCTCTCTCTCTCTCTCTCTCTCTCTCTCTCTCTCTATATATATATATATATATATATATATATATATATATATATATATATATATATATATATATATATATATATAGGGTTAGGTTCAATGGACACTGTTTTTGCACTTAATTTTTTACACCGATTTTCAAATCATTAGATAGAGGTTTCAGAATTTCTTAAATTTTTGGGAGCATAATCATCTTGTCTTAAATAACACATCCACAAAAAATCAGCACATTCTAAAGCCTCTAGACATATTAAATGTGCTCTTCAAACTAACGATTAAAATGGACGGTCGATAAAGCCTTTTAGTTTTGATGTACTTGGAGGCTTAAGAATGTTCTGATTTTTTATGGACGTGTTATCTAAGATAATGTGATTATGCTCACAAAAAATCAAGAAATTCTGAAACCTCTATCTAATGTTTTGAAAATCGGTGTAAAAAATTGAGTGCAAAAACAGTGTCCATTGAACCTGACCCATATATATATATATATATATATATATATATATATATATATATATATATATATATATATATATATATATATATATATATATATATATATATATATATATATATATATATATATATATATATATATATATATATATATATATATATATATATATATAGGCTGCGCGTGCGGCGTGCAGCATGCAGATAGATGCGGTGTTGAATTTGGACCGTCCGATTGGTTTTGATCGAACGGTCCAGTGAGTTGCGGATTAAAAAAAAAAACAAGAGCCGTACAAATCCCAGATCTGAGCCTCTACCTCCTCTCTCTCTCTCTCTCAAATCTGAGTTCTCACTCTCTCTCACCGAGAGCCCGGAGACGGCAAAGAGACCCGGAGACGGAAAAGATCCCTCTCACCGAGCGCCAAGATCCCTCTCGTCGAGCGCCAAGATCCCTCCCGCCGAGCGCCCAGATCTCTCACCGGAAAAGATCCCTCCCGCCGAGCGCCCAGATCTCTCACCGGAGAAGATCCCTTCATGTCTCTTTGCCACCGAGAGCCCGGAGACGGAAAAGAGACCGCAGCAGCAGCGGGGTCCCTTCACGTCCGCTCAGATCCCTCTCGCCGAGCCCCAGATCCCTCCCACCGAGCACCCAGATCTCTCACCGGAAAATATCCCTTCACGTCTCTTTGCCTCCGAAAAAGATCCCTCCCGTCGAGCGCCCAGATCTCTCACCGGAGAAGATCCTTTCACGTCTCTTTGCCACCGAGAGCCCGGAGACGAAAAGAGACCGCAGCAGTAGCGGGGTCCCTTCACGTCCGCTCAGATCCCTCTCGCCGAGCGCCCGCTCAGATCCCTCCCGCCGAGAGCCCGGAGAGGGAAAGAGACCGCAGCAGCAGCGTCCCAACACGTCCGCTCAGATCCCTCTCTCTCTCTCTCTCACCCCGCTCAGATCCCTCCCGCCGAGTGCCCCGAGAGGAAAATAAAATCGCAGCAGCAGCCGTCCACGTCTGTCCACTGTCCCCGGCCCGGATCTGAGCTCTTCCTCTCAGATCTGAGATCTCCCTCTCGCCGAGTGCTCGGAGTTCCAGATCGCAGCTCTAACCTCAAAGAAATCAGTTTGCTTGATGGCCCAATAGATCAGAACAGTGACTAATGCAAGGTAAGTCCCTATAACAACGCCCATTGCAAATATCTCATTAAGCTTCCAACTATCTGGTTTGGGAGATTGTTTCACTCGATCCCTGGCTATGGTCATTATAGTCCCTAGTAAGATAAAAGGTAGCAATGAGATTATGAACCAGTAAGCTACTATTAGATGGAAGAAGGTTCATCAACCCTTTTTTTTCTCCCATTTTTCCCCTTTCCTTTTTTCCCCTTTACTCTTGTTTCCCCTAATGATCTGAGTTCCAAATCCCATCCAGATCGGAGAAACCCCAAATCGCAGCAGTTTACACACTAACCCCAAATCTCCAGCTTTAAACCTTGAAATTTTTTTTTAACTCAAGATCTGAGAAGAAAGAGGGCATACAGTCATGGAAGAAAAATGTTGGAATTAAGATTATGATGAGTGTGAACATGCTTTCATTATTTTGCAGACCTTCTAGAGCTGCCCTATTCGTTATATTCTTTTGCATCACTAGTTAGATATCGTTTTGCTTTCTTTTACCGTGCATCCTTGCATAGTGTGTACAATCATTTTGTCAATCTAATGGTATCACTTGGTGAATTTAATAGGATGAGTGTTAGTAGCAAGAGTTATTCGTCTAGTTATCAAAGAAGGATTAGACATTGCCCATGTGGAATGGGTGAATGTAAGGAACTTACATCATCAAAAGAACATAGTAGAGGGAGACGATTTTTCATTTGTCCTACTAATAAGGTATGTTTAGTAATCTCGTAATGGATTAATACATTATCATATTTTGTTTAATCAATTTGAACTCTTAGGACCATAATAATAATTTTTTTTGCGGGGCCCTCATGATAGAGGCTGCGGTTTCTTTGAATGAAGTGATGATCGTGAGCTATCAAGTGGTGAAGTGAAGCACGAATTGATGATAATGCTAGAGCAGCTGGAGAAAGGATTAATATTCTAGAGAATCGACAGAAAAAAATAATATTTGTACTGATTGTGTTGTTTCTTTTTGTTTTATTTAAACTATAAAAAACATTTGGCCTAGTAACCTGGATTTTTTGTAACCGACTTTGGTAATCCAGTTTTTCAACTATTATTCAAGATGAGACAATTGTCACGTAGAATTATAGCAAATTGAATGTACATGTGTTTCTTCATTTAAATTAAACCCGGACAACTTGCAGAACAAAACCGATTGTTCTCCCTCTTACTGTTTTTCTTGAATCAGGGGAGGTTTTATTCTCATTCTTGTTAATATTAATATTGTCAATAATTTCATTCAAGCCATGAAGCATTTAGCATGAATCGGAGGAGGTCCTAGATTCCAGTCTCGGTATGGAATCCTGACTTGAATTCTTCATTGGTACGAGTAAGGACAGACGGGAATAAAAAAGAAAGAATGAATCAGACAAAAACCAAATCCTGACTTGAATTAATTTACCCCAAGCTCACCGCATCCAGGTCGGGGGTGTCTCGATTCTGCTCTACCAAACACAGCCTACGCTGTGACAAGGAGCAAAACTAAGCACCTGAGCAGAGGAAGCAACCCCCCAAGCCCAAGAAGAAGAAGTAAGTAGATAGACCGTCCAAAAAAAAAAAAAAGTAGATAGATGAGTGCTTGATCATCACGCGACATCGCATTATTAAACATCCTCCCAACACTGGCAACCCACCTCCTGCAAACAACAGTTGTAGAATCCTTTGATCCGGGCAAGCTGAGGCTGCAAGGGGAGGGGAGGGGAGGGGAGGGGAGGGGAGGGCAGAGCATCCTTGAGAGGATCAAGAGTTATGCAGCAACTGCTATTGAGCAGTACAGATGAGAGAGGGGAAAAAAAAAAGATTCTGAAAAAAAGACAAGTGATAGATACTTCTAGCCATCTAATTAATCTACATGTGTGAGAAAGCAACAACATGTTATGGTAAAGTTTACCTCAAAAAACAAAACAAAATAAATTGTTATGGTAAAGTAGTAACACTTCAAACAAACACCCTCCCCACTAACCTAACCGGGCTCCTCACCTCAAACCATCTCAAATTCAGACAATCACAATTTCAGTCCAACATTTGCCCAAAAAGATAAAAGATCTGAAAGAAGAGCATTATTTAAGAGGAGTCTCGGCATCTTGAGCAGCTGAATCGGTGGCCTCAGAGACGCTGCTTCCAGCCTTGTCAGCCGATAAGCATTTCTTCGGGGAAGGTTCAACACCGGATGGGGGGGGTCACAACAGCTCGCTTTATGCCTGTCGTGGCAGCAGCATTGGATAGTGTCGGGGAATCGAAACTGCCACTGATGCCACCTAGCTGCGAAGCTTCTACTTCTCGTCCGCTGCACAGAGCTGATGCGATCATTTTCATAACTTCAGAAATGAGAGGGTTGAGGTTCGGGTTTGACAGCATCTGCTGCAGCTCTTCCAACTGCATTCCCCATATAAGCGAAGAAAATGGTTATTGGTGTGCCGTTTTATTCTCAAAATACCAAATAAAACAACCCCGTGCTTTTTGCCATATCGGATACATACATAAGTATCCATTTGAATGTTCTGAAAAAGGCCAATATAGAGTGACATTTTAATAAGCTCTGGTAATTGTTAAAATATGTGGGAAGTTCATAAATATTGTAAAAACCAACAAATTTGATCACATTGGTTTAAGTTTTAATGTGTTTCAATTTGATCACATTGGTTTAAGTTTTAATTTTTTCAAATCTTTTCAACAATCCTACTTTAATTATAGTGGATTGACCATATATCCACAAAAAAAAAAAGAATTAAAGGTGCCACAAAGCACATCTTTAGAGAGGAGAACCGGTCCTCTCGTTATCTGTTATGCTAACAAGCAGCAGAAGTTGTCCCTAAGATGGATCAACACAAGGCTGTATGTACACATGGAATTTCCAAGAACCTTCTGAATGATTTCTACAATGAAAACACAAACACTAAGTAACATTCTTCTTGTTGTCAATAGGTACGATATCGACGCCCAAAACTTCAAGAGCAAGGAGAAAATCAGCAAGCTGCAGCAGAAGCATACTTGGAAGTTGGAACCGATGAGCCGGTCAATCAAGGAAGCAGGGGGGGGGCACGCTCTCGGCGGGATTCCGAGACTGGTCATGAACGCGATGATGCCTCGCCATCTGCACATCGCGCGCATAGTTTGTCCGTGCTTTAGCATATGGCGCCTCCCTTGCTGCGAATAACACAAACAATGGGAATTCTCGTCAGCTGGCAATGCACTCCCTTTCAAGGAGAAATAAACCACAAGGTGGTGCTCTCTTACAAGCAGCGATCTTCTGGGCCCGGAGGATGTTCTGCCTTCTTTTCCACCGGCCAGCATGCCGAGCAGACGAGCAGCAGAAGAAGCGCAACCAAACCCACATCCAGGCAATCCAGGAATGCCACAAAGGCCTGCATTACCAGTGAAGCTGCAGTTTCCCCCATTAAGTACATGGAATATTCTTTTTTAATTGCCTTTGGTGGGTGAGATGTCATCTTACTTGAAACTGGCTATGTGAAGAGGCCTTCCTCCAAGATTGGCTGGGACGCTTACAGAAAGAGAGTTTCCATTAAGATTCCTACAATCAGAAGTAATTAACAATCTATAGTTCTTGATTGACTGTCGAGCACAAGTTCCAATAGGAATCTGATGCTTGAGAAGATCTCCTTACAGTATCCGTAACGATGTCAACTGTCCAAGGCTCTCAGGAATAGAACCGTCGAGCTGGTTGAATGATAGGTCTCTACAGCAAAATTATGTACCATTATTAACTTACAAACAGCATCAGATGTAACTGAACCTCTACTATATTTATTTACAGGTATAGATAATTGAAATTCATAAAATCAACATATTAATACATGCAGGTACTATCCATTAACAGCTGAAGAAAAATCCATTGTGTCCATTTATAATCTTCCGGTTCAGTGGTGGAAATTTCACGATCCCAATCATATGAAAAACCTAACGCCTTGAGCTGCACAAAAAAGAGCACAAGCCAGTTGATAGAAGTATCATAGCCTTTGTCCATATTATACGTAGGGATTAACCTTTTTCCCTCCTCCTTTACCCGGGCTTGGGACCGGCAATGCAAAGCTAGTTATAGCTCTACATTGGCGGAGTTAAAAAAAGTTTCCCTCCTGCAAAACAAAAAATATCGTTAGAACTATTCATTGAGGATTGTGGAATAACAAGGATTCTAAACACCAATTATCATCTTGATTGGGGATCAAAGGATTCAAGTCACCCGTCAACTTTTCACTGCAAAGATAAAAGAGAAGTGAAACATCAAAGGAGTAGAACATTGAATATAGTGAAATCTCAACCCCAAACATTATTAGCAAGACTTAAGGCCATGCAAGTGTTCCTGTTGAAGCTTGTCAAGTGTGGAGGCCATATAGGATTCTCATTTCTCAAAACCATCCCCATCAAAGCTGACGTGAAGGGACGTGAAGGCACACACGATTTGTTTTTGTCGCTTCTGTAATCCCACTTCACACCGCACGTAAAGAGACCGTTCGATCCAAACCAATCGGACGGTCCAAGCTACACACCACATCTATTGCCATGTCGCACGCCGCAGCCTATCACTCCTCATTATGCATCATTATTGACAAATTACACATAAAAAGTGCATCAATTTACCAAAAAATTACATTAGTCCACAACATAGTCCACCACATAGCCACCATATATTACAAACACTTGCATATATATCACACAAAAAGAAAACAAAGATACAAGCTTTTACCTGCCAAGATCATCGCAGTATGTGACTCCCCAATGAAAAGCTCATTTCTCTTCTCAATCTAGATTTGTGCATTCTGTTACATAAAAAATCAAGTATATCATATTATTAAACTTCTTTTAAGGAAATCTATTCAGAAAAAAATACCTTCATTAGGAGATGCCACTGAACCTTGTGACTCAACCATTTTTCGTAATAAAGGACAATTACGTTTGTCATGATCTGATCCTCGTATTCCACATCCATGACATAAACGATCCTTAGATCTAGCTTGCTCCATAGACATCTCATTTCCTCTCTTAAATCTCGTCCCACTGCCTTTAGTTTTTGAAACATCTTGTGGACGAATATATATTTGGGGTGGATATGACGTTACAATGGAATCATAACTTCTTTCATTCTGATCTTGACTTGATTTCAACTGATCCAATTCTTGATTAACATTCACCAATGCATCGTGGAAAAGCTTCCCAGCTTCAGGTGAAGATTTTGCTTTAAGGATGCACTTTTGTATATGATGCTGTATTATGACTTCCACGAAGTTCGACACCAGCAACATCAAAAACAGGATTAGCCAGTGCATTTATAGTCCACCTATTCAATATATAATGATGCGGTAAAGAGGTGACAAATTGCAATATCAGAACGAGTAACATATGTCTGCATGGAACCCCTTCAGTCACAAACATTTTGCAGCTGCAACTTGCTTCATTATTTTCTTTCGTATATTTTACGATTTTCAATTTTAATTCTCCTTCTTTCTTTACCGTATAGGTAATAGAACAACTATCCATATTTGTTGGATTTGCACCGTATTGCATGCTTTCGACCAGTTCATCTTGAAATAAATTAAATATGCCCCGTGTATAAATAGTTGCCATTTGTTTTTCCATTGCAAAAGTTGTTTTCATCTGTGGCTTACTATTAATAGAACTATGGTCGGCTTCTAACTCATGATTCCTCATTCTCTTGACTGCCATTTTAAAATTGGTATAAAATTCAACTAATGTGTTTTTCTTTCTCACATAGTTGGAAGAAAATGAGTTCATACTTTCACTACGCTGTGTTGTCCTACATCCTGCTGTAAAAATATTCATAGAGTATGTCGGTATCCATTTAGCACGGATTTTGTATAAAGATATCAACCACTTGTTACCTTGCAGTGTATTATTTTCAATCACATCTTTCCATTTTGCCTCAAAATCATTAGGAGTTTCTGAATTCCAAATGCAATGTTTAAAAGGATTGATAAAATTATTATCATACGCCGTTGCACCTAATTTTTCAAAAACCTTACTCATGATATGCCACATGCAGAATCGATGATGTGCTCGTGAGAGTACTATCCGAATAGCAGCTGCCATTGCCGGATCCTGATCAGTGATGATGACTTCAGGCTCTTTGTTACTCATGGCTTCTAAAAACTTCTGAAACAACCAAACAAATGACTATGTTTTTTCATCCTTTAAAAATCCAGCACCAAAAACTGTTGACTGACCATGGTGATTAATTCCAGTAAAAGGTGCAAATATCATTGAGTACTGATTTGTTTCATATGTTGTATCGAATATAACAACATCCCCAAAATAGTGGTATGCTTTTCTTGCCCTACCATCAGTCCAAAAACATTGTGTTAATCTGTCCTCATCATCAGATTCGAAAGCATAAAAAAAACTAGGATTGCTTTTTGGTTAGTTTTAAAATGCTCCAATAAATTATACGCATCATATTCCTTTTCAGCATGTTTTTCCTTCTGATTCAAATTTCTGATATCTCTTTCTATGCAACCAATGTTCTCGTACCCAGCAGATTGAATTCCCAAAAGTGAGATAGTTTTTGAAATGCCTATATTTGTTGTTTTCACTTGTTTAAACAATACTTTCTTTGTTGGGGTTATTTGACGGTGCGATGGAAACAAATGAGTTTTACTTGGTGTTGCAAGAGGGTGGTTGTGCCCTTCCGTAAACTTTGTGACAGCCCATTTTCCCTCTGAATTTTTGGTAAACCGAATATATGATTTACAACCCGCTCTTACAACATTTCTTCTCCGTCTAACTTCAACATCCAAAGGCCTCGGCCTTATATAGGGAGTTCCCTCCTTAGCGCATACAATAACCTTAGATTGTAACTCTTTTGTTTTTGAATGATATCCCGTAGACGAGCTACGTATGCCAAACCCTCCCTCCTTTGCATATTTTGTATAAAAATATTTTCCTTCTTCTATTGAGTCAAATATCATCCATATTTTTGGTTCAATTCTTTGTTAGTTTGCGGTATATACATTTCAGAATCTTCCATGTCTTCAATATTCAGAGAGGCTTCGCCTTGCTCCATCGAAATCTAATTATTTGAGCAAAGTGTTAAATTGATAGAATTCGTAAATAAGGTATGAGGTTAAATATAGGGTTAAATATTGTGATAAATATTAAGTATAAACATGATTTGGAAGAAAATTGAGACCTTTTCGGCTTATTACTTTAAATAAGGAGGTATTTTGTTCTTGTTTAAAAGTGAGGAGACATTTTTCTAAAGCATCAAGTTTCTAAAGCATCTTAGCCACATTTTGTTGATTAATTTTCTAAAAGTCATTTCATAAAGTTTGAATTTAGAAAATTTAATTGGTGGATAAGTGAATTGTTATTTTCTCAATTCCCTGTTTGTATGTATTCTATGATTATATGCATTATTTAATAGATTTTTGAAAGGTTGAATGTATGTCTTATTTTCTTGATTCCCTGTTTGGATGTATTCCATCAATCAAAAGCCCAAAAAAACGTAAAACAACATCTAAACGTTATGCAAAAGAATGTACAACCAAAGATTGAGGATTGCTCACATATCTGGAAGCAAGGTTAGTGGGAGCTTGATGCGGGCTTCCTTCCATGACTGTATGCTCGCTTTCTTCTCAGATCTTAAGTTAAAAAAAAAATCAAGGTTTCAAGTAGAACAAGAGTAATAGGGGAAAAAAGGAAAACAGGGTTGATGAACCTTCTTCCATCAATAGTAGCTTACTGGTTCAGATCCGGGCCAGGGACGGTGGACGGACGTGAAGCTGCTGCGGTCTAGCTCTTTTCCCTCTCCGGGCTCTCAGCGCGAGGGATATCAACGGGCTCTCGGCGAGAGAAAGAGAGGGATCTGAGCAAACTGATTTCTTTGAGGTTAGAGGGATCTGAGCGGACGTGAAGGGACCCCGATGCTGCTGCGGTCTCTTTTCGTCTCCGGTCTCTCGGTGGCAAAGAGACGTGAAGGGATCTACTCCGGTGAGAGATCTGGGCGCTCGGCGGGAGGGATCTTTTCCGGAGGCAAAGAGACGTGAAGGGATCTTTTTCGGTGAGAGATCTGGGCGCTCGGCTGGGAGGGATCTGGGGCTCGGCGAGAGGGATCTGAGCGGACGTGAAGGGACCCCACTGCTGCTGCGGTATCTTTTCCGTCTCCGGGCTCTCGGTGGCCAAGAGTCGTGAAGGGATCTTCTCCGGTGAGAGATCTGGGCGCTCGGCGGGAGGGATCTTGGCGCTCGGCGAGAGGGATCTTGGCGCTCGGCGAGAGGGATCTCCGAGCTCTCGGTCTCTTTTCCGTCTCCGGGCTCTCGGTGAGAGAGAGTGAGAACTCAGATTTGAGAGAGAGAGAGAGGGAGGTAGAGGCTCAGATCTGGGATTTGTACGGCTCTTGGTTTTTTTTTAATCCGCAACTCACTGGACCGTTCGATCAAAACCAATCGGACGGTCCAAATTCAACACCGTATCTATCCGCATGCCGCACGCCGCAGCCTATATTCCCCATATATATATATATATATATATATATATATATATATATATATATATATATATATATATATATATATATATATATATATATATATATATATATATATGGGCATGCTATAATGCGGTATGCGGTACGAGCGGCACTGTATCGCAGCTGTCTGATGCACGCAACGGTGCATGCGATGCACACAGCACATGCATCAGATGGCTACGGTACAGTGCCGCACGTACCGCATGCTGCATTATAGTATGCCCCTATATATATATATATATATATATATATATATATATATATATATATATATATATATATATATATATATATATATATATATATATATATATATATAATATTTCACTACGAATGGATAAAGAGAACCGTTCGATACAAACATAAGAGGCGGTTAGAGAATTTGATGACCAAGATCTATATGCATTGGGTAGTATTTATATATTTTGCACGATCTGCTTCAACGGTGTGATCATATGCCACCTCAATCGGCATTATCATTCGGGACAAACCTTCGAGTTGAATAGTAGTTATCCGCTTGCGTGACACGATCTCTCTGTTTCTTTCTCTCCGCGTCTCTCTCTCATCAAACCGTCCATCCCTCTCTCTCTCCGCGTCCCTCCCCAAATCCTGCAAAGCATTTCCCCCCTTTCTCTCTCTCCGCGTTCCTCTTTCATCGAACTGCTCTTTGCGTCCCTCTCTCTCTCTCTCTCTCTAACCGCTCAGCCCGTCCCTATGCTCTCTCTCTCCTCTCTTCTCCTCTAGCCATGATCTCTCTCTAACCGATCGGCACTCCGAGCCCTCTACCTCTCTCTCTCAACCGCCCGACCCCTCCACCTCTCTCTCAGCCCCTGAGCCCTCCACCTCTTTCATCGTTGAATCGCATTCAGCCCCTCGATCCCCAAACCCTTTCATCTCCTGTTCTCCCCCAACTCGATCCCCCCTCCCAACGATCTCCTCTCTGAACCCTAATCTCCTCTCCACCTCTCTTAATCTCTCTCTGCCGTTGGCAGCGATTGTTACGATGGCAGATCTAATTTCAGGTCGGCAGTAGGCGGAGGGGCGCGGATCAGATCTGATGGCAAGTCGTCGGAGCTGTTCAGATCTGATCTCAGGTCGGCAGCAGGTGGAGCGATGCGGATCTTATCTCAGGCCGACATCATGCGAAGAGGTTCGGACCTCTCTCACTCTCTCTCCGCGTCCCTCTCTCATTTAATCGCTCAGCCCATCCCTCTCTCTCTAACTGCTCATCCTCGCCAGTTCTTTCTCCTCCTCCTCAACCAGAGCTGTGATCTGGAGACTGATCACCTCCTCCACTATGATCCTGTCGGAGGAGAAGAGCGGAGGAGGGCTGGCTGCCTCCTTTGATCCCGGCCCCTTCTGTTCATCGGCATAATATGCAGGTCGAGGGGTTTTTTCCTATATATTTTTTTCCCGATTTGAAGCGGGGGATGGGGACGGATGAGACGGGGTTAGGGGTGTGGGCCGGAGGAGCAGCCAAGGAACGAGAGGTCCGACGTCGACTCGGCATAACCCCTTCTGATCGGTAGGTTAGCGTTTACTGTTTTTTTTTTCTTTTTACCCTCTTTCCCCCTCTCTTTTTTTTTCCGATTTGATGGGAGGGATGGGGGCAAGGGATGGGGAAGGAAGAGGCGGGGTTAGGGGGGTTGGCAGGAGGAGCAGAGAGATCCGACGTCGAATCGGCATGGCCCCCTTCCGATCTGCAGGTCGACATTTCCTTTTTTTTTTACCCTCTTTTCCCCTCTTTTTTTTTCCGATTTGGACGGATGGGGAAGGAAGAGAGGGGGTATGGGGGGTTGGCCGGAGGAGTAGCCAAGAGACGTTCAGAGAATATGTTTTTTTTTTTCTCTGGTCGTTTTTTTTTTTGGCGAGAGGTGCGTTGCAAAGAACAACAACAAAGTCTCTACGATTCATGTAGAGGCCGGCTGAGGGCGGTGGATGAGAACGGGAAGGTGGCTGGCGGCTGCCGCATATGTAATTCCGTTTTTTTTCCCTCTAATCTATTCTTCAATTTTTTTTGTATGTGTGTTGCTGATGGAATGGGTTTTCGATTCTTTATTTTTTGGGTGTGTTGCAAAGAACAAATACAAAGGCTCTATGATTCATGTAGAACGGGAAGATGGTCCAGCGGCTATCGGATCTGTAATGCCGTTTATTTTTCTTTTTTTCTTTAATTTATTCTTCAAAATTTTTTTTGTAAGTGTTGCTAATGGAATGTGTTTTCATGTTTCTTTTTATTTTTTCTCTTTTTCTTTCTCTGATTTCTTTTTCTTCATCTTCTTCCTTTCTTTTCATGCATTCTTCTTCTTTTTGGTGATATTGGGATCAAGGAGATTTTAATTCTACTGCCCTGATTCGTTATTGATCTTAATTTTTAATGTGTTTCATGCATATATCAGATGTAATTTCTTTCTGTTATATTTAACTTGCAAAGAAAGATTTGGCCGAATCAAGTGGTTGTTCTTTCTGTTATATTTAACTGGCAGAGAAATTTTTTTTTCAATTATTACTGCTGCATAAATAGTAAATACTGCTTTTTCAGCTATCGATAAATATTTTGTAGCTTCAGGAGATAAAGCATGGGCTGATGATTTGCTTTTAATATTAAGATACTCAATTTAATAGCCAATGAGTTATCGATGAAGACACGATCAACCTGTATGGTGAATATTGAAGTTGAATTTTTTTGTTCTTTCTTTTTTTTCCCCAAATTTTGTACCAGTTCTCGGTTTCTATTTTTTAATCCAACCTAATGTTTCGAATGTTTGTTTTAATCTTTTTTTTGTTGGTGCATGCCTAATACCCGATCTGGGGCTATTTAATCTATTTCCCTTGATCAATGACAACACAATCAACCTACATGATGAGGATTGAAATCAAATGATCAAATCATTTGTTTTTTTTTCTTAGGTGTAGAAGTTTTTTCTTTCACTTCCCAGGTTGTGAATGCCTCCGAGTGCCTGAAACTGCAGGATCCAGAGTTGAGTTACAGTTCCGAGAGAGAAATGGAGGTGAATGGCACTGAACCAATTATCTCCTACAATAGAACTTCGACCAGAGGTTCATTAACATTCTGCTTAGTGTTAAAAAATCACAGGAATTTGTTCAAATTCTTAAGCAATTCAGAGCGGGTGTTATTAACAATTTTTGTTTATCACGAATGTGGTTGGTTCGATTGCAATAGATAATGGTTAAGGCGGTGATCTCCTTTCAAAATTTTAAGAATTTGCATTCTCTTGATGTGCTTGACAAAAGCTATAGTTTACTTCTATATTTGGGATGATGGCTACTTTTATCATACTTGAATCTTTCGACTGATTAGCTCAGAGATGCCAACTGCTTTAGAAGAGATAATCGCATAGTCAAATGGATCCACCTGCTGAAATGGGCTCATTGGCATTATTCTTTAACCCCTTATGCTGGTGGAAGTAAATCCACCTATAGGAATGAAATCCTTTCTTCTTCACTTGATTCAAACGAATGTTTAAGTTAAAGTGTGTGGAGACGAAAATATATGTCAATGGAAATCATAATGGCAATCAAAATAAATATTACATAAATCTAGAAACTTGCTCTCATAGCATTGTCATTCTTTTAAATTAAAAAAAAAGTGCTTAGAATGTTTAAGACGAGTGCCATCATATATAAACCCAAAAATGGAAAAAAAAAAAATCACAACTATCGAATGAATCATGAATTTTAGGATTATTTTTGAAGATTATATCACAAGGAAATAAATCCACCAGTCGAAACGGCTTTGTTTTTCAGGTTCTTTAACGCCTTAAGTGAGTGGAAATGAATTCATCTGTAGAAGTAAATCCTTCTCAAAGGTGAATTTGATTTCCTTCCTAAGTAGAAAGGAAACCAATTCCGACACTACCAAGGGAAAAAGATCGGGCGATCAGTGGACATGATTCCTCCACTTCATTTCCTCACTTAATTTCCTTAATCCAAAAGTATGCATAAGTTAAAGTGAGTGGAAATAAAAATCGACAGAAATATACTTCGGTGGAAATCATTTCCATTTCCTTAAGTGGGGAGAAATGAAAAGAACATGCCCTAAATGAGTACATACAGTGGTGGAAATACCTTATGCGGCTCTGCCTGAAGAGAACCCTGGCATGGTGGATGGGCCTGGGCAACCCGTTCTTGAAGATCCTTTAAGACTCCATAGTCATATATAATTTCAAATCAAATATAGACCTCAGTGAACTTTGTAGTCACTAAATTTTGTCAAGTCCTCTTTCTCCTGCATCAGAATAAGATACAATTACCTTACGTGACTATAGGATAATAGATATAGATAAAACACTTTTGTCAGAATAAAATTGGCCATCCCAGTGTGAAGCAAGGTTTTTAATGTTAATTTCAGCCAGTCAAAAAAGAAAATAAGTCGAATTTCGATCGTTTCGGGGCAATTTTTTCTTAAGGAAAGATTTCGAGGGAAATTTGTTGGGTTTCTATCGAATTATGATTGCTTTCGATGAAATATCGCCCCGAGATCATTATTTTATTGATAAAGTATTATTTAGAATTAGGTCCATTCTGACCTGATATCTTTTTTTTATTATTTAGAGTTCAGTGCATTCCGACCCGATGTCCGTAACATTGATAGTTTAAAAAGAAATATTGTTATCACTCTCGAAATATTGTTATCACCCTCAAACTAATCTAATATTACTATTGTTATTTTTGCTCAAAAAATATTGTTATCACCCTCGAACTATTGTTCTCTCGCTTAAAAATATCAACTTATTGCCACCTTTAAAATATTGCCTCTTCCCTCAAAATTTTATCAGGCCCTCAAAATATTTTTGTCACCCTCAAAATCTTTTGCGTGCCGACAGGCACGGGCTTTACTAGTATATATATATATATATATATATATATATATATATA
Organism: Chamaelirium japonicum; assembly: GCA_947650365.1. NCBI lineage: Eukaryota > Viridiplantae > Streptophyta > Magnoliopsida > Liliales > Melanthiaceae > Chamaelirium > Chamaelirium japonicum. Next base: position 27,158,067 of record OX393558.1, on the reverse strand, counting down.
TATATATATATATATATATATATATATATATATATATATATATATATATATATATATATATATATATATATATATATATATATATATATATATATATATATATATATATATATATATATATATATATATATATATATATATATATATATATATATATATATATATATATATATATATGGGAAAGGGTAGCCTACTCCATGGAGTAGGATACTTACCTACTCCATAGGTTAAATGGATGTCGTGTTGCACTTTTTGATGGAAGTGAAGACTTGGTCAAGTTAGGTTCACCCCTCCCAACAATTATAAAGAAATTTTTTTTGAGAAAAACATATGCCAAGTGGCATTTTTAGCATCCACAAAAAATATGTTTTTACGATACACAGTTTACCGTTAAATTTGTTTCAACTTGATCGAGTTGGTTTAAGTTTTTTTCTTCGGATTTTATTTCATAATCCTAATCTATCCATATTAGATTGACCATACATGAATAAAAAATCTGATTAAAAAGTACCATGTGGCGTGTATATAACCCATGGAGTAGGTAAGTTTCCTACTCCATGGAGTAGGCTACCCTTTCCCATATATATATATATATATATATATATATATATATATATATATATATATATATATATATATATATATATATATATATATATATATATATATATATATATATATATATATATATATATATATATATATATATATATATATATATATATATATATATATATATATATATATGAGGGCTGGGTTCCTATGACATGTCATAGGGAGTACCCTATGACATATGGTGAATTTGTAATGCTAGAATGTTTAGAATGTGCTAAATTTTTTTGAGGATGATCACCTTACCTTAGATAGAAAGCCCACAAAAAATCAAAGCATTCTAAAACTTGTTGGGGCATCAACTGCTAGAAGCTTTATCGGCCATCAATTTTAATCGTTAAATTGAAAACCATATTTGATGCCTTTAGAAGCTTTAGAATGAGCCGATTTTTTGTGGGGGTCCTATCTAAGATAGGGTGATCATCTTTATAAAAATTCAGAACATTCTAAATATTCTAGGGTTACTAACTCACTATATGTCATAGGGTACTCCCTATGACATGTCATAGGAACTCATTTCCCTATATATATATATATATATATATATATATATATATATATATATATATAGGGCTGTTACGTTGAGCTGTGAGTTGCAATAGGAGAAAATGAGCTGCATGTATTTTGGACCCCCAAGTAGTTTTGGAATTTGATGACATTTGGTGAGGGTGTTGTCTAGGGTAAGATGATCATCCTCATCAATGTTCATCAAATTCCAAAACTTCTAGGGGGGTCAAATGGTATATGCATATTTTAACGGTGGCTGCCGATGGCAGATCTTGCTTCAACCATATGACCCCCCTATACGTTTTGGAATTTGATAAAAATTGGTGAGGACGATCATCTTACCCTAGAAAACACCCTCACCAAATTTCATCAAATTCCAAAACTCCTAGGGGGGTCAAAATACCCGCAGCTCACTTTCTAAACCGGCAGCTCACAGCTCACTGTAACATTCCTCTCTCTCTCTCTCTCTCTCTCTATATATATATATATATATATATATATATATATATATATATATATATATATATATACACACACACACACACACACACACACACACACACACACACACACACACACACTAGTGGAAGCCCATACCGATCAGCACACAGTTGGAGCCTTCGGCACGGTACGCAACAAGAGCCTTTGGTGTGGCACGTAGTTGGAACCTTCAGCGTGACATGACTGGAACGCAAAAGATTTCAAGGGAGATAAAAAATATTTCGAGGTCGCCGATAATAATTCTAGGTAGATGATAAAAATTCGAGGGCGGGGAAATATTTCAGCAGAGGTGACAATATTTCGAGGGTGGCAATAATATTTAAAATGTGATAATATTTAAAGGATGGGGGAGGATGCAGTTTGTCGAAGGAGAGAGAGATCGTAAGGAAGAGAGAGAGAGAGAAAGAGAGAGAGAGCGCAAGAGACAGAAGAGAGAGATCATTTGGAAGAGATGAGAGAAAGATCGTGTGGAAGAGAGAGAGAGAGAGAGAGAGAGAGAGAGAGAGAGAGAGAGAGAAAGAGAGAGATTGTAGGGAAGAGAGAGAGAGAGCGCGCGAGAGATAGGGACGGAACCAGGATTTCATCTTTGGAGGGGCCAAAGCATGAACCAAAATTTTTTTTACCATTGTTTTTTTGACAAACATGCGAGTATCTATTCATCATGCCTAGAGGCTAATGAAAAGAGATTTTTTCACCAATTAAATAGAAAAAAAATTCATCTTGGGGGGAGGGCATAAGAGAGATAAATCCCAAAGGATAAATTACACTTTGCCCCCTAAAGTTTAGCTTAAAAACACTTAACCCGTATGTAGTTTATTTTGTTCCAAATCGCATCCTAAAGTTTGAAAGGTTAGCACATTACTCCCCCTTTTGTCAACTACTTATTTCCTTATTTTATAATTTTTATCTAATTAAAACTGAATTCCAGGGGGCAAAATCTAGTTTTTAAACTATAGGGGGGTTATGTGTTTTTGAGCTAAACTTCAATGGACCCAACCCAAAATTTAGGGGGGGCCTAGCCCCCTTGGTCTATGTGTAGTTCCGTGGAAAACAACCGAATAGGACAAAAAAAAATTTAAACATGCGCTACAGTAACCGTGATTTTTTTTGTCGGTTGTTTTCTATTGGTCTCATCCTTTGGATCATCCGATTGGATGGCTACAGTTTTGAGCCGGTGCGGGATGGATTTGTGAGTCGGTGCGGGATGGATTTGTGCCGTTGGATTTCCATGGGATGGATTTGTGCCGTTGGATTCTTATGGATCCATCATCCGATCGGACAGGACAAATCTATCCCCATGGGAATCCAATGGCACAAATCCATCTCGCACCAGCTCAAAAGTGTAGCCATCCGATTGGATGATCCAACGGATGAGATCCGTGGGAAACAACTGACAAAAAAATTGCGGTTACTGTAGCGGTACATTAATCACGAAATTTTTTGTCCTATTCGGTTGTTTCCCACGGATCCCATCCGTTTGATCATCCGATCAGACGGCTACACCTTTGAGCCGGTGCGGGATGGATTTGTGCCTTTGGATTTCCATAGGGATGGATTTATGTTGTCCAATCGGATGATGAATCCATGGGAATCCAATGGCACAAATCCATCCCATGATAATCCAATGGCACAAATTCATCCCGCACTCACTCAAAACTGTAGTCGTCCGATCGGATGATCAATCGAATGGGATCTGTGGGAAACAACCGAATAGGACAAAAAAATTGAATTTTTTTATCTTATTCGGTTGTTTCCCACGGATCCCATCCGTTGGATAATCCGATCGGACGGGTACACCTTTGAGTCGGTGCGGGATGGATTTGTGCCGTTGGATTCCCATGGGGATGGATTTGTGCCATCCGATCGGACGATGGATCCATGGTAATCCAACAGCACAAATCCATCCCATGGGAATCCAACGACACAAATCTATACCGCACCGGCTCAAAATGTAGCTGTCTAATCGGATGATCCAACGGATGGAATCCGTGGGAAACAAACAAAAAAATCGCGCTTACTGTAGCCCTACAGTAATCACGATTTTTTTTGTCCTTTTTTCCCACAGATCCCATTCGTTGGATCATCCGATCGGACCACTACAGTTTTGAGCCGGTGCGGGATGCATTTGTGCCGTTGGATTCGCATGGGGATGGATTTATGCTGTCGTTTTGGATAATATCCAATGGCACAAATCCATCCTATGGGAATCCAATGGCACAAATCCATCTCGCACCGGCTCAAAACTTTAGCCGTCCGATGGGATAATCCAACGGATGGGATCCGTGGAAAACAACCGAATAGGACAAAAAAAAATCATGGTTACTGTAGTGCTACAGTAATCATGATTTCTTTTGTCCGTTGTTTCCTACGGATCCCATCCGTCAGATAATCCGATCGAATGGCTACAATTTTGAGTCGGTGCGGGATGGGTTTGTACCGTTTGACTCCATGCCGATCGGACGACTGGGCTTCGTAGCCTTGTTTCTCACGGGCAGCACGCACAGTTTCTCACAGGCAGGGCACAAAGAGATAGATCTGCAATTATGGAAAAGTGGGGACCATATACATGTGGCAGCAATATTTTTACATTAAAACCTATCAATATATTATAGAGTTTAATTTTACAATTTGGTCATTTATTCATGTATTTCTTCTTCTTTCCAATCCCACCCCTCTATCTTAACTCCATTCAATCTCATCCGTTCTCTCCTACCTAAATGAATCGCACTCACCTTTACATAAGCACACCCATTTTAATCTTAGCATTTTTGTATATAGTTGGACGAACTGAAATATCTATAGCATAGTGGCACGCTTGTAAATAAAATAAACACACTGTGATATATATATATATATATATATATATATATATATATATATATATATATATATATATATATATATATATATAGAGAGAGAGAGAGGAATGTTACAGTGAGCTGTGAGCTGTGGTTTTAGAAAGTGAGCTGCGGGTATTTTCACCCCCCTAGAAGTTTTGGAATTTGATGAAATTTGGTGAGGTTGTTGTCTAGGATTAGATGATCATCCTCACCAATTTTCATCAAATTCCAAAACTTATATGGGGTTCAAATGGTCGAAAAAATTTCTGTCGTCCGCAGTCACCGTTAAAATCTACAGATTTTGCTTCGACCATTTGACCCCCCTAGAAGTTTTGGAATTTGATGAAAATTGGTGAGGCTGATCATATTATCCTAGACAACAACCTCACCAAATTTCATCAAATTCCAAAACTTCTTGGGGGGTCAAAATACCCGCAGCTCACTTTCTTCCCTGGCAGCTTACAGCACAACGTAACAGCCCTATATATATATATATATATATATATATATATATATATATATATATATATATATATATATATATATATATATATATATATATATATATATATATATATATATATATATATATATATATATATATATATATATATATATATATATATATATATATATATATATATATATATATATATATATATATATATATATATATATATATATATATATATATATATATATATATATATATATATATATATGTAGAGGAATGGGATCCTGCCTATCAAAGCAGGGTTTTTTCCTACTTTGATTCATTGTTTGACCATCCTAGAAGTTTTGGAATTTGATGAAATTTTGTGAGGGTGTTTTCCAGGGTAAAATGATCATCCTCACAAATTTTCATCAAATTCCAAAACCTCTAATAGGGTCAAATGGTCGAAGCAAAATCTGCAGTCACCGTTAAAATCTGTAGATTTTGCTTCGACCATTTGACCATCCTAGAAGTTTTGGAATTTGATGAAAATTTGTGAGGATGATCATCTTACCCTAGGCAACACCCTTACCAAATTTCATCAAATTCCAAAACTTCTAGGATGGTCAAATAATGAATCAAAGCAGGAAAAAACCCTGCTTTGATAGGCAGGATCCCGTTCCTCATATATATATATATATATATATATATATATATATATATATATATATATATATATAGAGGGCTGGGTTCCTATGACATGTCATAGGGAGTACCCTATGACATATGGTGAATTAGTAATGCTAGAATGTTTAGAATGTGCTGAATTTTTTTGAGGGTGATCATTTTACCTTAGATAGAATGTCTATAAAAAATCAAAGCATTCTAAAACTTGTTGGGACATCAAATGCTAGAAGCTTTATCGGCCATCCATTTTAACCATTAAATTGAAAATCATATTTGATGCCTCTAGAAGTTTTAGAATGAGGCGATTTTTTGCGGGGGTCCTATCTAAGATAGGATGATCATCCTCATAAAAATTCAGAACATTCTAAATATTCTAAAGTTACTAACTCACCATATGTCATAGGGTACTCCCTATGACATGTCATAGGAACTCATTTCCCATATATATATATATATATATATATATATATATATATATATATATATATATATATATATATATATATATATATATATATATATATATATATATATATGTATATATATATATATATATGTATATATATATATATATGTATATATATATATATATGTATATATATATATATATGTATATATATATATATATGTATATATATATATATATGTATATATATATATATATATATATATATATATATATATATATATATATATATATATATATATATATATATATATATATATATATATATATATATATATATATATATATATATATATATATATATATATATATATATATATATATATATATATATATATATATATATATATATATATATATATATATATATATATATATATATATATATATATATATATATATATATATATATATATATATATAGGGGAGGGATACTCTTACTCATGGCTTCTTACTCATGGACACTTACTAATGATCTGGACCATCCGTTCCGATCTCGATGGTCCAGATCATCTCTCTCCGTTTCTCTCTATCTCTCTCTTTCTCAATGTAATCCCGACCCCCCCCCACCAGCCCCGATCCCCCCCCCCCCCCATCAGCCCCGACCCCCCCGATCCCCTCCCCTCCGGCGCAGCCCCGAGCCCCTCCGGCGTCAACCCCTCGACCCCGACCCCCTCAGGCGTCGGCCCGCCTGCCCGCGCCCCCCACCGGCTCCGCGCCCTCCGCCTGCCCGCGTCCCCCTGCCGGCTCCGATCCCTCCGCCTGCCAGCGCCCCCCGCCGGCTCCGCGCCCCCCGCCGGCCCGCCTGCCCGCGCCGGTGTCGCCGGAGGGGAAGCTGGTCGGGGTCGGGACTATGGGGGGGATCACCGGAGCCAGAGCTGGAGGGGGAGGGGATGGGGTCGGGGTCGGGGTCGGGGAAGAAGGGGGCTGGGTTTAGGTGAGAGAGAAATAGGAGGGTTGATCTCAGCCCTCGATCAAAATTGATCGGACGGCTCGGATCATTAGTAATCCCTACTTGTAAGAGGCCATGAGTAAGAGTATCCCTCCCCATATATATATATATATATATATATATATATATATATATATATATATATATATATATATATATATATATATATATATATATATATATATATATATATATATATGAGAGGGATACTCTTACTCATGACCTCTTACTCATATAGTTACCTATGATCCGGGCCGTCTATTAGATCTCGACGTACGGTTCGGATTAAATAGGGAGTTAAAGCAATGGTGTCCGCATTAAATGCCCATATTAAAAGCCCGCATTTAATGCGGACACCATTGCTTTAACTTCCCATCTAATCCGAACCGTACGTCGGGATCTAATAGACGGCCTGGATCATAGGTAACTATATGAGTTAGAGGCCATGAGTAAGATTATCCCTCCCCATATATATATATATATATATATATATATATAGAGAGAGAGAGAGAGAGAGAGAGAGAGAGAGAGAGAAAGAGAGAGAGAGAGAGAGGAGTGTTACGTTGCGCTGTGCGCTGCCCGCCTACAAAATACGCTGTGTAATCCTGACCGTCCGATCGCACGGATCGGATGAATCCCGTTCAAATCCCCCGCACAGCACCCCCGCCCGTCTGATCGTTTCGGCTAACCGTCTGATCGCACAGCCTCCCGGCCAATAATGCGCACCGCACCGCAACCCGATTCCGCACAGCGCACAGCAGACCGTCCGATCAAAAAAAAAAAATTTGATCGAGCGGCCTATACAGTTTTCGCTGTTACTGTAGCGGCTACAATAACAGCGAAAATTGTTTTTGGCCACTCGATTACCATCAATCCTTTTCGATCGAACGGCCAGAAACAGTTTTCGCTGTTACTGTAGCCGCTACAGTAATAGCGAAAACTGTATAGGCCGCTCGATCGAATTTTTTTTTTTGATCGGACGATCTGCTGTGCGCTGTGCGGGATCGGGTTGCGGTGCGGTGCGCATTATCAGTCGGGCGGCTGTGCGATCAGACGGTTAGCCGAAAGCATCAGACGGGCGGGAGCGTTGTGTGGGGGATTTGAACGGGATTCATCCGATCTGCGCGATCGGACGGTCAGGATTACACAGCGCATTTTGTAGGCGGGTAGCGCACAGCGCAACGTAACACTCCTATATATATATATATATATATATATATATATATATATATATATATATATATATATATATATATATATATATATATATATATATATATATATATATATATATATATATATATATATCCCCATTAGTTGATCTCAAGTTTATTCATCGGTAAAACTGCACAGTCCTTATATGTGAAGAGTTCACTGATAAAAGGGATGATCAAATAGGAAGATCATGTATAATAGAATATAAGATGTAGCACCGACTGGGTAGACCGCTCACTAAAAGTAAACCGGTGGTGACTATGGATGTATTAAGGTGGAGTGGTAATATCATAATCTGTAAGACTAGAGATTGTCTTTCTGACCCGGAGTGCAATGATCACTATATAGTGGAATTAGCGATGATTAATCTAAGATGCAAATATGGCTAAAGAGTTTAGTCAACATATTCACATTTAGGTTGGAGCCGCGTTAGAAGACCTTAAGTGATCCCAACTACGGTCCAAAGCGACTCGAGACTAGTTTGCAATCATGAGGGAATTATTATTAATTATATATATGAGATATATATGGGCTTTAATAATAATAGAGTATTAGATTAATTGATTGTGGGGGTGCTTGGGGCACCTCGGACATGTGTTGTCATCACAAGAAGATAGAGAAAGGGTGCCGACCTTGACCAGGTCAAAGCCCTAGCCGCCCCCCTTTGTTTGGTTGTCTAACACAAAGAAGATAGAGAGAGGGGGCCGGCCTTGACTGGGTCAAAGCCCTAACCGCTCCTCTCCTTATCTAGTTGGGTTTATAAAAGGGAAAGAGAAAGAGGGGGTCGGCCTAATGATGCATGTGCAAACCCTAGCTGCCCCCTCCAACTCCCATCTTTTGTTCTCTCTCGTGTGTGCAAGGCTTTGATCTTGGAGATCATCCCTCATTCAAGGACACTCTTGGATCTCTCTCAGGATAGCAAGGAAGGCCTCCCACCTGGCCGATTCTCAGGTGACACGAGGAATACATGGTTGAAGATTGTGAGGAGGTTGATCGCCAAAGCGCAGAAATTTAATTTCGCGCAGAATCTACAGCAGAATTGCTGCACTGTCAGAATTATTTCGGGAGATCTACAGATTGGATTGACTCTGTTTTAGTTCGAGGATCTTCGGAATGAAGGCGTCTGCGTGCTCCTAAAATTTCAAAGCAATCAGATAACGGAGAAAAAACTGACGGCCGTTCTACTGATTTGATCTACAAAGGGCTGATCACCCAAAGGTTTGATTCTCATCCAAATAACTATGCATGATTAAGGAAGATTAAAAAATTTTAATCCGATCCTACACAGCTCAGCTAGTGGCATCCAGTAAGGTGCCACCGAAATAGGGGCGGATATTACAGGTACTCACGTAATTACTAATATCCTTGGAGTGCAGCAGTATCTTAGTAGTGGTTGTACACACTGTTCACTGGTATGACCTAGGCCATGGCACCTAGGGGTGCAGCTTGGGTGGGCTAAAATCGAAAACCGATCCAACTCAACCTAAATGGGTCAGGTTGGTTCGGGTATTTTGACTAAATGGGTTATTCGGTTCTATGTTTTGTGGACCTAACTTAATACGGGTCGATTCCGGGTTGGGGCTTGCGTAGACCCGACCCAACCCGAGAACCGATCTCATATATATTAGACCACATATATATGCCACGGGATTGGGCTTTTGGGCTACATCTACACTAGCACCCAAGTAAACATTAGTTGTTTGCTAATGTTGAACCAACTACCAAGAGAACTCAACGGGGAGCTAAAGTCTAAAGCTCATCGTGGACCGCTAGCTTGCTAGTAAATAGCCAATGACCATTAATTTTTTCAGACCGACTACCAACCTAAGAACCGACCCGAACCAACCCAACCTTAGTGTGGGTTGGGTGTGTTCGGGTCATGCCCAAGTCGGGTTAGTTCAGGTTTTAATATGGCAGAACTGAACTAATTAATTTTTGGTTCCAGGTTGGCTCAAACCCGAACCGAGTTGCACCCCTAATGGCACCAGTGGGAGCAAAGGTTATCAGGGTCCCGAAGATTTCAACTCCTAGCAACCATTAACAGCCAAACGAACCTAACCCAATGTCGTTAGGGTTAACTGATAGTGGTTGACTCAACAGTAATAAAAAAAATCTAGGGGCATATGGATTAGGAGACATAGCTTAGGTTTACCTAAACGGTTTCTTCCTAAAATCCTCTACCGGAGGAAATCCTTGTTTGACTAGGGTTTCTCAATGGGACCCACCTAGTGGGCACCAAGCTCGTAGAATGAAGATATGAACATTGTAGTGTGGAAACTAGTCATGTGTGATCCCTAGGATCACTAGGTTTTGACTAAGTTGACTAGGTTGATTTTCTCCGGAAATATCATAAGTGTCAACTAGGGCTAAGTTAGACCTCAAACATTCTAAGAGAAGTTATTAGAGCTCATTTAAGTGGACTTTAACGACTTTCCTAAAATACAGGAGGTGCCATAAATGCTTCGGGATGGAGTGCGACTCAATCTCCCACTTTGGTCGATATCCTGATAGACTAAGGAGATAACCCCTTAGTGCAGGGGTATTATCATAATTGTTCATGATGAATGTTAACAGATAATTAATTATTATTTTTTTTTGTTAGTTTTCTAGTTGGACTAGGAGAAATCATGGCACAAGTTAGGGTTTGACCGCATTCAAACAGGGCTATAGTATGTGTGCAACCTTTCTCGACTTAAGGGGGTGCCAGAACATGGGTGTGCCACTTGAGGCTTATTGACCGCCCTCTATGGGTTCTCTCATTGAGGGTTTCGGCCAAGGGATAAACCCTAGCCAAAATCCCCATATGGAAGGATCCATAGGGCGTTATGAAGGGAGAGATCCAAGGGATCTCAATCCCTTTATAATAGGAAATTCTATATGGGGTTTCGGCCTTATCACAACCCTAGTCGCTCGGCCATCCAAGCGAAACTAAAATCCCCCTCTCCCCCCTTGTGGAGTTCGACCAACAAAGAAGAGGGGAAAAGAAAAATGAGAAGAAAAAAAGAGAGAGAGAGATCGAGTCTTCCTCACATTGGGCTTCCATAACTCGAATCCATTCATCTTCATCTGGCATCTTCGTGAGGATCTTGAAGAAGGAGAGGACTCCCACAAGTCCACCATCACGGCTCGTGTGCGTGGAGTATGTATTGAATCAAGAAGGTTACGAGATCGAGAATCATGCTTTGTTCTTCATCTTCTTCAACAACAATCTACAACCTTAGGCAAGTCCTAAGAGGTAATTATCTTATAATTCTTAGATACTGTGGATGATTATTAATTAGATTAGTTTTTTTTTGCAATGATAATTCATAATTAATTATTATTTAGCTATGATGTGAATTTGGGTTTGATCCGATGCAGAAATTTCACATGCCGACTTTTCACCGGATACCCAAAACTCATATTGACAAACCACCCCACAACGCTTTCGCCACGCGCTTCGAGGCCAACATCTTGGTCTCCCATTGTCATGTATATATTTGCTCTCCTAGTTAAGAGGAAACATGGGGAAGGTTTTAGGGTTAGATCAAAGTGTGGGATCGTTGACGATGGTTATGGTGGTGGGTTCGAGGTTGTCTCCAAAAAGATGAAGTCGTAAGGAGAAGTGAAGGATCCGGGGGGCACCATCGCGATGCTTCCCCTGGGCTCTTGGAGTCTCAAGGTGATAGTGACATGGTGAGTGATTCTTCTCAGTAGATGGAGGAAGAAGGGAAAGGGGGGAGGAGAAGGGCCAGTAACTTAGGGTTCCAACACATAAGAAAAAGGAAGGAGGAGGAGAAGGAAGGAGCAAAGAGGGAGGAGAGAGGAGAGAAGGAATGAGGGAAGACATGGACAGCGACAGAGACGTGGGAGTGAAGGGGTCATTTTGTTGAGGTTGATGGAGTTATCCCTCTTCTTGTACCCGCTCCATCCCTCATATCGAGTTTGTCTTATCCCGGATTTGGGTCCACATTAACCCATCCGACCTATTAGCACCATGCTGGTTGAAGGTTTTATGGTTGTGATCCTTGATATCTTTGTGATTTCGACAGGGAGTTATGAGGAGATCCCGTGGATTTTAGAGGATGAAGAGCTGGCCTTGATTGGTTTTGACCAATTAAGAAAAACCGGCTATATCATTGAGGGGGGCAGCCATGCATGTAAAGATGGAAGGTGGACCTTGGTTGGCGCCCTAGATTTCAGCAGCAAATCATTTGGGTAGCTGGGAAAAAAAAAGAAAAAAAAATTATGGCTGGTTGTGTCCCCTTTGTCTCGTGTGTCCTATCTTGTGTGTGAATGTTTTTTTTCCATTGGGGGCTGAAGCTCTGGATGAATGAGAAGGGTTGTTCGTTGACCCTTGGGATTTTGTATCTTTATCCGGTTCTTTAGTGGATTTGTGTGGCGGCTGTGGATGTAGCTCTTGTTCCCAGGGTGAACCACATCAAATCCTTGATGTTCCTTGTGGTGTGGGTTGTGGTTGCGTATTTTTGTATCTTGTTCTCATGTTGCAATCCCAAGATCGTGGGTTGAAGGATTAAGGAGGCAATTCCCATGATCCTAATCGCTTTCGACGAGTGTCCATATGTCGCTCGCTTGTTGTTACATATTTTGGGGTTTTTAAGGATGTCAAGACTTGAAGGTTAAAATGGGTTGGGGGTTAATACGGATTTGATGTGCCATCACTAATTCCACGAGGAAAATGATTTAGATCTCACCTTCTATAAGCCCCAAGTAAGCCCCGTGACGTGGCACTATAACAAAAGACCCTTCAACCCCTTACTGGTCTTATTCCTTGTTTGTCTTACCTTACAAAAAGTCAGTGGGTTCATATGGATAGCAGTGACATGGGATGTTGTCAACTTTCCTTCTATGTGAAATCTAAATGGTTTTTTTTTTACTCACACCCCTACTTTTATGGTGAGATCTTACACCCTCATTTGTTAAAAAAATTGACGTTACCCCAATCCTTCATCTGACCATAAGCAACCCGTTAAAAGTTGGTCTTTTTTTTTGTTAAATTACATCCCCACTTTTATGTCTAAATTTGAGATACACCCTTACTGTTAACAGGTCGCTCACTCAAGTGACCGACTGAGAGCTAAAGTCAAATTTTTAGAAAGTGAGGGTGTAACTCAAATTTAGACGTAAAAATGAGGATCAAAGTAAAAAAAAACCCAATCTAAATTCGGTTTTGCAAGATGAGATCATCATTGCCACTACCACCGAGCAATCAGCTATTGGTCTCTTGACTAAATTAAGAGACACTTTATCGACATTTAATCTGTTGACTAAATTAAGACACTTTATTGGCAGTTTGTGTTCGATAAAGTGTCTCTTGATTTTGCAAGTGCCAGTTTTATATGACATTTGCTTTTCTAAATGACATTTAGTCAGTTAATGTAAAACCAAGATTAGCTCGGTGACATTTTTAGTTTTTTATAGTTGTGAAATTAAGAGACACTTTTATCGGCAGTTTGTGTCCGATAAAGTGTTTTGATTTTGCAACTGTCAGTTTTACATGATATTTGCTTTTGTAAATGACATTTAGTCAGTTAACGTGAAACCAAAATTTCAAAAGTAAAATTTTCTATTTTTGACAGTTGTAAAATTAAAACACTTTTATCGATAATTTGTGTCTGATAAAGTGTCTCTTGATTTTGCAACTGTCAGTTTTACGTGACATTTGTTTTTGTAAGTGATATTTGTGGGGGGAAATTTCCGAGCCGCCTTGATCGGGAACCCCGCCCCACAGCCTTGATTGAATGTTGATGGTTTGTAGAGTTAGAGAGTTGGGAGAGTAGATAGAGAAAGTAGAGAGTGATGACACAAGGACTGGTGACGGAGTTCAGTCTTACGACCTACGTCTCCGGGCGAGAGGTGCCACCTGATCTTCACTATAATTTGAGTAAATAAGGTTTGAGCATTCTCTCGACAGGCCGAGAGAAGCTTCTTACAATGTGTTTGCACGGAGCAATTAGAAGAGTTCAAGAGGAAGAATGGAGGGCTCTGGCTCTGGATCTGGAATCCCTCTTCCTCTGATCGAATGACCAACCTCCTTCCTGGATGCCTCGGGGGTCCTTTTATAGCGTAGGCATGTGCCCGATATAGCAGTGATGACGTGGCACTGATGACGTGGCACTGGTTCTGGGCCTCCTTGCTGGGCCCTTATTGGGCCGTTGTTCGGGCCCAATAAGGGGGAGGGCTTGATCTGCGAGCCCCGTAGAGTGGGCCCATGAACCTGGGTGGGCTTACTCACTTGGGCCGTTGCGCGGGCCCATGCCGCTCTGATCCGGTCCGGTACAATTTTTGCACCCACAGTTACCCCCTCCCAGTCGGGTCAGGACCCCCTGGGTCGGCTGGGATTCCAAGGTGCAAACGCCTTAGGATCCTGGCATGGTTGGCAAGGGCCGTCAGTGTCGCGGTTCGTATTAGCAGAGTCTCCTTCTGCCGATGCCGAGACCCTTTTGGCGCGAGCCAAAAAGTCTCGGTTTTGCAAAGGGGCGTTTCCGAAAAAGCAGTGTGTTTTCCGACCGAGTGGATACCGAGAGGATACCGAGGGGGTACCGAGAGGATACCGAGAGGGTACCGAGACCCTTTGGTGCAAGCCAAAAAGTCTCGGTTTTGCAAGGGTGTGTTTCCGAAAAAGCAGTGTGTTTTTCGACCGAGTGGATACCGAGAGGGTACCGAGAGGATACCGAGAGGGTACCGAGACACTTCTCCTTTTTCCAAACCGAGAGAATACCGAGCCGCACGTCCGTGATGATCGTGGTTCCGTGCTTTTCGGTGTGAGCAGCTCTCTCTTTCCTTTCTCTCTCTCTCTCTCCTCTTCAGTCTTCATTCACGTGAGGTTGCAGCTACCCCGCTCTCTCTTTCCTTTCTCTTTCTCTCTTTCCTCTTTGGCTTCTCTCTTTCCTTCTCTGTTTTTCATTCACGTGAGAGAGAGAGCAGCGTCCCTCTCTCTCTCTCTCTCTCTTCTTTCTCTCTCTCTTTCCTTCTCTGTTTCTTTTTTTTTTTTGTTCGCGTGGTACAGCAGCAACAGCAGCGGCAGCGTCAGCGTGGAGGTCGGCGGGCAGCGGCGGCGGGTCGCGGGATCTGGCCAGGTGGCGAGGTGCGGCACGAGAGGAGGCGATCATGCCGGACGCGAGGCCTAGGCCGGGTGCGCACGGGTCCAGGCTTCAGCCGATGCGGGCTGCGAGGGCTGGTGGAGCGGCGCAGACGGCGAGTTGCGGAGGCCGGCAGAGCAGCGTTTTTTTCCTTCTATTTTCGGTGAGAGGAACACGCGAGAGGGGGGCCTTGGGCTGCTGCGAGGCAGAGCGTGAGAAGGGGGGATCGGTACGTCCGACCCTCTCTCTCTTCTCTGCTGCGAGATACACACGGGGGGGTCCGACCCCCTCTCTCATCTCTACTGCGACACGCACCTGGGGCTTCGAGGAGATATGCATAGCGGGGGGGGGGCTGGATCGGTTCGTCCGACCCCCGGGGGTTGGAGGAGACACGCGTAGCTGGGGGTTGGATCGGTTCGTCCGACCCCCTCTCTCCTCTATGCTGCAGAGATGCACACGAGCTTGGAGGAGACACGCGTAGTGGGGGGGAGGGTTTGGATCGGTTCGTCCAACCCCCCCGGGCTGGCTCGAGCAGCTGCATCGAGGAACACATGGATGGGAGGGAGCGTGAGGTTCATCGAACCCCCCTCGAGTTGCCTCGGATTACTGCGATGACGGCATGGGTTTGCTAACACGGGCTTCGCGCTAGTCAATGGTGAAAGAGGAGGTCGTCTCCTCCTTGTTGAACATATCCCTTCCGCCGTGGACGAGCACGTGCCGCCCCCTCTCCTCGTCATTGATGGAGATGACACGCTGTATCGTGGCCTCGAGAGAAGGCCTTTCGCAGTAGAAGTTGGCATCCCGATTAACCACGTTGCATTCATCGTTCGAAACGTAGATCCGCATGTCTGTGAGAGCAAAGGTGGCCCTTTTTATCATTTTGGGCCACCGCAGGGTGCTTGAGTGCATGCACATGCGCGGCACGTGAGTCCCCTCTGCACGTGTTGCGTTGGGTCTACCGTGTAACTTCTCCACTGCTGGTCTTCCGAGAGAAAGGTTTTGAAAGCTTCCAACAGCCGTAACTTTTCATATGTGCGTCGGATGAATGCGTATTAGGTGCCGTTGTGTAGGCGCCGAAAAAACGGTCAAAGTGGGCGTGAAACATTGTTCGCCTTGACGAGTAACTTTTCCGGTATTCACCTTTATAGAGAGATGACTCTTAAGAGCGTGCCGGCCAGGTTTTAGGCTAGCGTCTTGAAGAGGCATAGATTCGCGGTAACTCATCCGTCTCTGTTTGACACCCAACTGTACCTAGTTACTGTATTCACTAGGGACTACAGTCGGGCCCTTAGTGATGACGCGATGGTTACCACGAGTCCACCCCCAGATGAGAAGGAAGAATTTTGCTTGTGAAGTTTGTACAGCCAACTCAATAGGTTTGGATGAGATGCTATCCAACCGACCCAATGGAAGACAGCTCTTCGTCTTTCAATGATCATTGTGTGTGGATGACACTTGAATCGGGTTGACTAATAGGTTTGGGTGACGTCGAGCACCCCCCCCTCTCGGTTTTCTAACGAAACCAAGGGGTGGGTTGATATTGATGCTGAACACCTCCTCTCTCAGTTTTCTGTCGAAACCAAGGGGTGGGCTGCTGATGGTATGCCATTGCTCCCTCCCCATTCGGTTTTTATGTGAAACCGAAGGGGGGGGCTGCTTGTTGATGCCAACACACACCCCCTCTCGGTTTTCTGACGAAACCGAGGGGTGTGCTGCTGACAAAAACCCCTCTCGGTTTTCTGACGAAACCGAGGGATGTACTGCTGATGGTGTGCGTCACCCCTTCCCCACTCGGTTTTTATGCGAAACCGAGGGGGGGGGGCTGCTTGTGGATGCCGACACACACCTTCTCTCAGTTTTCTGATGAAACCGAGGGGTGTGCTACTGACGGGGTGCCGTCACCCCCTCCCTACTCGGTTTTTGTGCGAAACCGAGGGGGGTTGCTTGTTGATGCCGACACACACACCCTCTTGGTTTTCTGACGAAACCGAGGGGTATGCTACTGATGGTGTGCCGTCACCCCTTCCCCACTCGGTTTTTGTATGAAACTGAGGGGGGGGCTGCTTGTGGATGCCGACACCCCATTATTGGGGCTGCTAGAAGAGGTCAAAAAGTGTCGGTATTGAAAATAGTGTGTTTTTCGAATTTCAGCCCCATTTGAAACCGACACTTTTTCGGTAAAACGCTGGTGCGCGGGGATGTCGGCGAGGGACAATACTATATTCGAGGGGGTTTCTTAGAGATAATCTAGGATGACGCCGTATGATGGCCAGCCGATCTTCACCCAATGTATTACCGCACCTGGTTACTGTATTCACCAGGTACTACGGTCACATGAGGGTGTTGACTTGGCCAGGATCAAGGAAGCACCATTTTATCTCGTGTTACCCACCGTCGACTGCACCAGTGTGGAGACACGCACTGACAGAGTCAGACCAACCACCCCCTGACCGGTTTGGAACCGTTAGTTGTCGAAAAAAGGTGATGGCCAGTGACAATCTGATGCTTGGACCTGAGTGACAAGACTAAGCTTGGACTTTTGATCGAATGCCAATACGTCGGCGATGATGTCTCGGACTTTGTCTTCGAATGCCAAGGGCTGGGCCTTGGGCTTGTAGAGTGCCAAGGCGTTGGTCGCCTCGGACTTTATCATCGAGTTCCAAGGACTGGGCCTTGGGGTTGTAGAGTGCCGAGGCATTGGTCACCTCGGACTTTGTCTTCGCGTGCCAAGGGCTGGGCCTTGTGCTTGTCGAGTGCCAAGGTGTTGGTTGCCTCGAACTTTGTCTTCGAGGGCCAAGGATGTCTCCTTGAACTTGGTGCAAGTCAAAGCGGCGACGTCTGCCTTGGACTTATTCTCATCGCCTCGGATAAGTATAGTTGATAGTTTAGCTTGACCTGGATTATCTGGAGCATTTTTATCTGACTTTCGCCTTGAAAGGGCGTAGTTGAATTGCTTCGAGCTTCCGACTTAAATGGGTGGAATTGAAGGTCTTTGGTTGACCTGGGTTACCAGGAGCTTTTTACCGGACTTTAGCCTCGAGAGGGCGTAGCCGAATTGCCTTCGAGCTTCCGACTTGAACGGGCGGAATCGAAGGTCTTTGGTTGACCTGGATTGCTAGGAGCCTTTTATCGGACTTTAGCCTCGAGAGGGCGTAGCCGAATTGCCTTCGAGCTTCCGACTTGAATGGGCGGAATCGAAGGTCTTTGATTGACCTGGGTTGCCAGGAGCCTTTTTATCGGACTTTTGCCTTGAAAGGGCGTAGCCGAATTGCCTTCGAGCTTCCGACTTGAATGGGTGGAATCGAAGGTCTTTGGTTGACCTGGGTTGCCAGGAGCCTTTTTATCGGACTTTTGCCTTGAAAGGGCGTAGCCGAATTGCCTTCGAGCTTCCGACTTGAATGGGCGGAATCGAAGGTCTTCGGTTGACCTGGGTTGCCGGGAACCTTTTTATCGAACTTTAGCCTCGAGAGGGCGTAGCCGAATTACCTTCGAGCTTCCGACTTGAATGGGCGGAATCGAAGGTCTTCGGTTGACCTGGGTTGCCAGGAACCTTTTTTTTTTTTGCCTTAACATGGTGGAATCGAACTTCGAGAGATTTGATTTTGAGAAAAAAGAGATACTTTATTGATACAATAAAGTAGCGGTTACACTTTTTCAGAAGTTGCCCAGCGGACGTTACGATTATGCATCCATGCATTACATTGACTTTTTTTTTTCTCCACTGCTGCTGCCTCTCCTACTCTCGACCTGGTTCTTTATTAGCGAGGTAGCCATCGAGCCGCCCTTCTTGGATCAAGTCTTCGATGTGATGCTTTAGCTTCTGACATGTAGAGGTTGGGTGGCCATGGCTGCGATGAAACTCACAGTAGGCTGTCGTATCTCCCGCCTGGTCGGAATTTGGAGGGAGAGGCTGTGGCCACTTGCAAAAGGGCTCGTTCTGCAAGTAGGCGAAGATGTCTTCAATGGAGGTGTTCAGCTCAGTGAACACCCTTTGCTCCCTTAGAGTTTGCCTCTTTTCTGCTGGAGGGGCTTTCGGATCTTTATTGTACCTTTTGGCCTGGGCCTTTTGGTCGGACGCAGCATGGGCAGACTTCGTGTAGCGTGTTTCATTCGAAGCTTCATCATCTTTCTTATGTCGGGAGTCACGAGACTCGCGGGGCTCGCGTAGTCTTCTGGCCCGCTGATTGTCTTCCACCTCTATCTCCCGCTGTACGCGATTGAACATCGCTTCCAAGTTATTGGGAGGATGCCGGATGAAGTCGGTGTAGACGTGGAGCTCTGGCCGGATAGCATTCTGGAATGCCAGCATGATGGCCTCCTCATTATAGGAGCGATCGGTGAGCTCAAAATGCTCATTACGGAACCTCATCGTGAAGCTCCTTAGAGACTCATCGGAGCCCATCTTCAGCTGGTAGAGTGTATCCAGCCTCTTTTCCGGCTT
This sequence comes from Chamaelirium japonicum, assembly GCA_947650365.1. Lineage (NCBI taxonomy): Eukaryota > Viridiplantae > Streptophyta > Magnoliopsida > Liliales > Melanthiaceae > Chamaelirium > Chamaelirium japonicum. The sequence continues at coordinate 27,138,331 of OX393558.1, read as the reverse complement.
TAAGTTTAGCAGATAATGGTCCATGAAGAGTTCAGCCAATTCTTTGAATGTGGTCACCGTACCAGTAGGCAGTGTGTAGTACCAATCGAGGGCAGGTCCCTCGAGGCTTCTCGCAAACATACGGCAAAGAACATGGTTCTCATACTCGTAAGGCGTCAGGGCCTGCTTGTAGGCTAGGATATGGAGAGCAGGGTCTCCCTGGATGCAGTTGAACTTTGGCAGGCTCGGTGTTCGCCAACCCATAGGAAATAGTATTGCAAGAACCTTGGGATACAGTGGCCCCACCGAGGTGATTAGCTGCCTACGGTCTTGATGGCGGCGTCCCACGTCGGCAGTATGCCTTAGTCGGTTGAGCAGCTCACGGGCATCTGTTGCTTTCATGTGCGAAGGGATAGAATGTCTAGTGGACCCTGTTGACTGAGGTGATCCTTCTCCGCGATAGTTGGGCGCACCGTTGACGACGAGGTGATCCCACACCGTTTGCCTTGGTGCTTGTGTGAATACCTGACGCATCTCGATACGCGGCACATGTGGTTCTTCAAGATGATGACTCACGGCTGGGCGAGTCCTTGGTTGGTCTTCATCAGTAGCTAGAGAGTTGTGGGCCACAACCTCCACTCTTTCAGCCGCCTTCTTTAGGGAATCCCTCTCTTGCTCGAGGGCCGCCTTCTTCTTGAGGAGATTTAGCAGCTGGAAATCAGCAGCCGAGATCTCGTATGTAGCCTGAGGCTTGCTCCCTTGAATAGCGTGTTCTTTGCCAGATCGACGCCTCGGGGATGACGGGTCTCGCCGATCGCTGTGCCCTTCTGGATGGCTGCCTTGCGGCCCCAGCCGCTCCCGAACATTTCTTCGGTTGGTTGCAACCGAGACTTCTTGTTCTTCTTCGATCAGCATATCGTTTGTTTATTTAGCACCCGCCTTTGGTGGGTTAGTGCTGGCCTTCACCATCGAGCGTGTTGATGTCGGCGTGATGATGGCGTTGATGTTGATTTGGATGAGGACTTGTGGCTCGTCACCGCAAGTTGAATAGGAGTCGGTAAAGGTATGGGTAAGACCTCTAACGATATCCCACAGACGGTGCCAAAGATTATAGGGGAAAATTTCCGAGCCGCCTTGATCGGGAATCCCGCCCCACAGCCTTGATTGAATTAGATTGTTTGTGTATTAGAGATTAGAAAGTTGAGAATGAGAGAGATGACACAAGGAGTTGTTGTCGAAGTTCGGTCTTACGACCTACGTCTCCGGGCGAGAGGTGCCACCTGATCTTCACTATAATTTGAGTAAAATGAGGGGTGAGCGTTCTCTTGACAGGCCAAGAGAAGCTTCGTACAGTGGGGGTTGCGTCGAGCAACTAGAAGAGAAACAAGAAGGGGAGAGTTGAGTTCTAGCACTTGCTCTAGATTCCTCCTCCTCTGATGGAATGACCCACCCCTCTCCTGGATGCCTTAGGGGTCCTTTTATAGCGTAGGCACGTGCCCGATATGGCAGTGATGATGTGGCACTGATGATGTGGCACTGGTTCTGGGCCTCCTTGCTGGGCCCTTATTGGGCCGTTGTTCGGGCCCAATAAGGGGGAGGGCTTGATCTGCGAGCCTCGTAGAGTGGGCCCATGAACCCGGGCGGGCTTACCCACTTGGGCCGTTGCGCGGGCCCATGCCGCTCTGATCCGGTCCGGTACAATTTTTGCACCCACAATATTTAGTCAATTAACGTGAAACCAAGATTCAAAATTAACATTTTTAGTTTTTTTTTTTTAACAATCGGGCCGGGCTGCGGGCTCAAGGTGGCAGCCCCAGCCCGGCTCATGGTGTGTTCGAGTCGAATCGGGTCGGGCCATTGACCGGGCTGGGCCGGGGCTGCGGGCTCAAGGTGGCAGCCCCAGCCCGGCTCATGGTGTGTTCGAGCCGAATTGGGTCGAGCCATTGACCGGGCTGGGCCGGGGCTACGTGCTCAAGGTGGCAGCCCCAACCCGACCCATGGTGTGTTCCGGCCGGGTCGAGTCGTTGACCGAACTGGGCCGTATTTGGGCCATTGACTTTCGGGCCAAGTTCAGGCCGATGTTAACAATGAAAAAGTGGGGGAAAAAAACCCAATCAAAAATAACATTTTTAGTTTTGTATAACAATCGGGCCAGGCTACGGGCTCAAGGTGGTAGCCTCAGCTCGGCCCATGGTGTGTTTGGGCTGTTGACCGGGCAGGGCCTGGGCTGCGGGCTCAAGATGGCAGCCCCAGCCCGGCCCATGGTGTGTTCGGGCTAGGCTGTATTCGGGCCGTTGACTTTCGGGCCGAGTTCGAACCGACGAACTTTTTAAACAGATAAAATATTCGACAGTGAAATCACAATGAAAATTTTATTTTATTGGGTTTCAGTGGGTTTTAAAAGCATAATTATGAGAGAGCAAATTAGATTTTAACCGTTTTTTACTTTTGATGTGACAGTTTCAGTGGGTTTTAAAAGTATAAATACGAGAGGGTAAATTATACTTTTACCGTTTTCTACTTTTGATGTGATAGTTTCAGTGGGTTTTAAAAGCATAATTATGAGAGGGTAAATTAGACTTTAATCGTATTTCACTTTTTAAGAGTCGGAAAGGTTCTCTGTCTGATTTCTTCCATATAGTGGGGCTTCCTGATGGGACCTATGTAGTGGGGCTCTCCTGTCGGCTTCCATTCCATGATTGGGAATAGACGGACCTCACTGACCCAGTTGCAGCCGTACCACAACCACGAATTTGTAGAGAACGGAATCTGGTGTTTGACTTAGGGCTCCACCCATGTTTTGGTAGGCCTGAAAACGGTATTCTCAGGTAGGCCGGAAATGGTCAGCGTACACTGAACGTAAATTGACATAGCCGATAACCCACCAGGGGATAGGAGAGTTGGCAAAGCAACTGATGCTTTGGTGATGAGGTTGTGGGTTCAACTTTTCCTCCCCTCGATTTACCCAGGAGTGAAGTGGGAATTGGTGAGTGGGTCGGGCTTCACTCCCGGAGGGATTAGTCCGAGCCTGAAGTGGGCCATTGCCTGAAAGGTTTCGGGACACCTGCCGATCTCAAAAAAAAAAAAAATGACATAGCCGATAGCTGTAACTTGACGCGATAGAAGACCCTTTCTCACAAACGGGATGCAGAGTTGCCACTGCCTCACCTTCTATCCGACAAGCCACCACTAATGACTGGATGAGCCCTCTCCATTGAGGTTGCCACATCAGATAAATCTCTGAGGTTAGTGCCAAACTGAATCACAACCGTCCGTTGCAACACGCCCCGACCGGTGAATCACACTCAGCTACAACCAACATGCAAAAGAACGACTGTGATTGAATCATAACTGTCCGTCACGACCCGACTAATGAATCGCACCACAAAAAGAACGGCTATGATTCAATTTTAGCTCCAACCTCATAGATTCGCCGAGGCTGTAAAGGCCGTAATTAACCTTAGAGGATATGCGCCCAATATCATATGGTTTGAACGTACAACATGACAATTATAGTGTTGTGCTTCGTTGGACTGTTACTCCAGATGCTTAGTGATGCATCTAGATCGTTCACTGCAGAGTAAGGAGTCGTCCGATCTAAACTTTACATCCGGTCACAATCCGTAAATATCACTCGTACCCTTTTTACACATCATCCTATTGCTCTCTTTCTCTTTGCACAATAGGGAACGTTTCATATGCATCACTGAGCATCTGAAACATCCTGTCACTAGAGTAAATTTTTTTTTTCGGACTCAGGCATCGACATTCGCACCAAGCCCCGCCCACGTTCAACCCCCACACCACCACGGGTTGTCCACAAGATTGTCCTGCAGTAAGAAATATGAAATATGAATAACTACAAATTTTGCATCGGAGGATTCCGAGATGGCGCTCAGCCTCGAGGAGCCGTGCGGTGTCCTAGGGGTGTCCGGAGGGATGTGGCGGCCACAGCAGGCGGCCGAGCGGGTGAGAGACCCGAAGCGGTGCAGGCAACGCCCACGTGGGCGAGGGCGGCATGCGGGGAACCGCGTGGATGGGACAGGGAAGGGTATGGGGCTCCCCTCGGTGAGGACGCCAGATGCTCGACCTTTTCCCCCAAAGGACACCCTTGCTCCAGGGTTTCGTTCGTACGCTGAAACCCTAGCTCCCAACCTCTGCTTGCTAAACCTCTGTTGCTTAGGTCGTGGGGGCCGCCAGTGCCCCTAAGGTTCTCCCCCTTCCCTCATGAGTCTTGTTTCCGCTGCGGAGATAGGGACCACATGGCGTCCTCATGCGGGAACACCATAGTTTGTTACTTTTGCAGGGGTCCTAGGCACATGGCCCGCCGCTGCCCGGTGGGATGAGGGCCACTTATTCGGCGGAGTCGGCCCTCCGACCGGCGGACTCTGCACCACCTTCCCCCATCCCCAACCTGGATGAGGCGGAGACGTTTCCGGCAATCGCGCGGTGACGCGAATTCCCTAGGATTTGGATCGTATCTCTCTCTAGAGGGACTTCTACCCAGGCAGCCATGTCGGCTCTCTTGCTCTCTCGCTGGGGCTGTCAGCAAAGAGGAGACAACTCCCTCCCCTACCTCTGGTCATGGCCGGTGCAGTCCATGGACGGCTGGGGACGCTGCTTCCGGGTCAAGTTCCCCTCCATGCACCTTTTTCATGACCTTTCCTCCCCGGGGCCCATTGACCTAGAGGGCTTTACCTTCACGGTGGAGCGTTGGACTCCGGGGTTCGGCTCGGCAGGTCGACTGCCACTGTCGACCGTCAAGCTGCAAATCTCGGGTCTACCCCACCATGCCTGGGACTGCGAGGCTCTTTCTTCCTAGGTGGGGCAATTCGGTTCGGTCGTCTCGGTCGACTGTGACCTTGAGGGGGCAAGCTCTCTTTCCCACTGCACGTCCATCTTGGAGACCTGCTTCCCCCGGCACATCCCAAAGCAGTGCCTCGTCCATGTGGGGCAGCAACTCTTCATGTTGCTTGTTCGTCAGGTTGCGCTCTCTCAACGTCTCTCCTCGGCCTCCCCGTCTCCGAACTTGGGAAGATTGAGTAGCGGACCAGGGATCCTAGGGCCATTCCCCTGCCAGCCTGCCTTAGTCTCTCCCTCCCCTCGAAGCCGGAGGTAGGTGCTCCCGTCCGGGCAGTGTAGACACAGACCCAACCGCATCCGCCAGTAGCTGGCATGTCGACGGTAAGCGTTTCCTCGGATTCGACAATTGATCATTCCCCTCGGAGGCCGATTTTTTGCTAGGAAGGTATGGACTCTGTCCCCGATGACCTAGCTTTTCTTGTGGGTTCCCCTGGCAACAAAGATTTGAGTTTTTACTCCGGGCCGATGTCCTGTTCATCGTTGATTGTTCCTCGGGGACCATCGGCCTCCCTAATTGACTTCAAAGATTCCTTGGACCCCTCTGATGGCCCACCTGGATTCCCTATACCGGCATTCGGCCGGGGGTCCACCTCGCCAGATGTTTGTGATCAGATCACTTCGCCTGCTCTCTCTGACAATCTTTTGCCTTTGGCGGTCAGGGAAGCGACTCCGGAGGCTGTGAACTTCATGGCGCATCACAATCGCCAGAAGATAGATGCAGGGATCCTATAGTCAGGCAGAGTCTGCGGCAAATTTTGAAGCGTGCTGACACCGGGAGGTCCACCACTACGACCCTTTTGCGAGGAGACGTCGAGGTTGGAGAGACTAGTAGAGCCCGCTTATCTCTCAGCTGCCTTGGAGACGACACCATTTTGGGCTTGGCGGTTGACGGTGGCTTCCTTCCCCCATGTTTAGATGATTGTAATCCGATTGAGGTCTGGCTTTTTGTTGACTCCTTGAGATGTCTTGACGATTATGTTTGATTGTGTCTGCTTGTTTTGGATGTTGAGTTTTGCGTCTGCTTCATGAAGATCATCTATTAGAATGTGTGTGGTTTGGGGGGGTCCACCATGAGGCAGGTGACTAGGTTCTTCGCAACTTCTCACAATGCTGACATGATATGCCTCCACGAGACGAAGATTGTCGACCATTCTAGGCGTTTCCATCGCATTGATTCATGGGAGTCCAGGGGTGCCATCGATGCGGCAGGTGGTATCCTGATTGAGTGGTTATTTGAGCAACCATCGCATTGATTCATGGGAGTCCAGGGGTGCCATCGATGCGGCAAGTGGTATCCTGATTGAGTGGGACTGCTACATTCTCTCCTTGGGCGACAAGCTCTACAGTGATTTCTCCCTCATGGTGCAGCTCTTGAACCGATCCAACAATCAGGTGTGGTCTGTTACCTCGGTTCAAGGCCCCCCAGACCACTGTCAATCCTTTGAATTCTGGGAGGAATTGAGGGCTGTCTGCTCGGCTTTTTCAGGACCTTGGGTCATCAATGGGGACTTCAATGTGACTCGGTTCGTCGGTGAGAGGAGCGGTCCATCCTTTAATCCCCGAGAGATGGATGCTTTCTCTTCCTTCGTGCAGGAATTCGGATTGGTGGATCTTCCGATGGGTGGTAGGAGATTCACATGGTCCAACCGTAGAGAGAATCCGACCTTTGCCTGACTGGATAGATTTCTCATCTCCGGGAAGTAGGATTCCTTGTTCCCTCTCACGACAACCGTGGCGCCCACATCCTTTGTCAGTGATCACGTGTCGGTCCTACTTGACTCGGGTGAAGGAGAGCATTCGAGATCCCCCTTCCGCTTTGAGAAGATGTGGACCATGGTCGAGGGCTTCGACGCGCTCATCGCTTCTTGGTGGGTGGCAACTCCTTCGCTAGACAACTCCGCACTGAGCATCGGGTAGAAGATGTGCTTCGTTAAACAATTGATGATTCGTTGGGCTGCTATCCACTTCGGCAGCATCCGTCGATGGAAGGATGATCTGATGGCGAGGATTCGGGAGTTGGAGATCCGCAAAGAGTCAAGGAACCTCTCCGCAGATGAACTGGCTAACTGCAAGACGTTATCCTCGGAGCTTATGGACTTCCTGAACCAAGAGGTCATGTGGAAGCAGTGTTCTAGGGAGCATTGGGTAGCGGTGGGAACCAGAACATGCCCTACTTTCACGGGATCACCAATGGTCGTCGACATAGAAATTTGGTCTCCAAGTTATCCTTTGAGGGTGAAACTCATGATTAGAGGGATTATTTTCCACTGCAGACCAATTGGGAGGATTTACCTTTTGATCTAGCGGTTGGAGGATCAGGGTAGGTTAGGCGAGGACTTTTCGGAGGACGAGTTCCGGAGAGCTTTCTTTGGGCAGTCGGCGAATAGAGCTCTTGGGCCGGATGGGTTTCCTTTACTCTTCTACCAGAGGTACTGGAAGGTCCTTAAGCAGGATATTCTCCATTTTATGACTGACTTCTTCGCGGGATGGGTGGACCTCACGTGTTTGAACCACTCATGGATAGTCCTCATTTTGAAGAAGGAGGGACCGGAGAGCATCAGGGATTTCAGGCCTATCAGCTTGTCCAACTGCATTTATAAAGCGATGACGAAGGTGATTGCGACGAGGCTGACCTCGGTGATTTCGGATCTGGTGGGACCATCTCAGTCGGCTTTCATCAGTGGCAGGAAAATCCTTGGCAGTGTTGCTACGGTGCAGGAGATCCTCTGTCACCTAAGAGAGTCCAGTTCGAAAGCCATTCTGCTCAAGTTGGATTTTGAGAAAGCTTTTGATCATCTCGACTGGGGATTCCTCATGATGGCTCTTCAGCAGGAAGGCTTGCCCGCACGATGATTGAACAAGATTTGGGATTGCCTCGCTTCCTCCAGGATGTCATGTTTGATCAACAACTGCAGCGGAAACGATTTCCCGATGCGTCGGGAGGTCAAGCAAGGATGCCCCCTATCCCCATTCCTTTTCATCTTGGCGGTCGACGTCTTTGCTGTGATTCTGAAACACGCGGTGCACCAGGGTGTGATCACGGGGATAAGGGGAGACTTGTGGGAGGTTTCCAATCTGCATTTCGCGGACGATACCTTGCTCTTCCTTCAGGCGGACCAGGCTCAGGTCTTGGGGCTTAAGGTTTTGCTGCTTTGCTTTCCAGCTTGCCTCGGGCTTGAGTGTGAATTTTGCGAAGTCGGCGTTCTACTATCTAGAGGAGGCAAGTCACTCAACCTGCAGCCTGGCAGGCATTCTGGACTGTAGCCTGGGCTCCCTCCCGTTCAAATACCTTGGCCTTCTGATCTCGAACATGAAACTATCAAGGGATTGTTGGGTGGAGCTGATCCAGCGAGTGGAACGTCAGCTTTCACGCTGGAAAGAGAACCTTCTATCCGTTGGGGGGCAGCTAATCCTGATTAACTCGGTTCTTTCGTCAATTCCTTCGTACAATCTCCCCTTCTACTCCCTTCCGGAGTGGGTTATCAAGCGGATTGACAGGATCAGGCGTCAATTCTTGTGGCGTGGATTGTCTGGAGAATCGGTCCACTACCCTCTTATGGCTTGGGGGATGGCTTGCAAGTCAAAGGAGTAGGGTGGCCTTGGAATTGCGAATATGCGAGAGTTCAATCAGGCAATGTTGGCTAAATGGTGGTGGAGGATCCAAAGGTGGGTGGGAGATACCTGGAGGGGAGTTGTTGCGAGCAGATAATTCCGATGGTTCTCACCCCTTCATTCCAGATCTCACATTTCGGGGACTGTCTTGCCGTTCTGGAGGGGGGTGAGCACGGTGGCCCGCATTTTTCGGTGCGGCTCGAGGCTGATTGCCGGCAACAGGTCGAGAGTCAGATGACTCAGATTCTGGGAGGATATTTGGTTGGGTGAACTCCCGTTGCACACTTTGTTTCCCAACCCTGTAGCCCTCGCCCCGAATAGGATGGCCACGGTCCGGTCGTAGGTGTCTGTTAGAGACGGCATCACGATTTGGCGCTCTAGGTTCATGGAACCTTTCCCGACAAAGCATTCACAGGAACTAGAGGATCTTCTGAATCTGCTCGGAGGGATCTCGTTGACAGAAGAATAGGACTCGGCGGGTTGGCGGTGGACATCGTCGGGGGAATACTTAGTCGGCAGTCTCTATGGGTTCCTTAACTTCGGGGGAGTGAGGAGCACCGTGGCAATAGCTATCTGGCATGCAGGTAGCCCCCTCAAAACCAGGATCTTCATGCTCCTCGCTGCCAATGATCATATTCTCACGAAGGTTAACCTTTTGAGGCGCAACCATCCGGGGGTGTCGGATCTGTCGTGCGCGTTATGCGGGTCGACGGAGGAATCCACTGACCACCTACTTCTCCGTTGCGAGTTCACGAGGGAAGTGCGGTCTCACTTTCTTGGGAAACTAGGAGTGCGCTCATCCCCGGCGTCGGTGGAGTCTCTTTGGGGGGCCTGGAGGCGCAAGAGATTTTGAGGTCCGCGGCGCAAGGAATGGGATGTTTTGACCTTTGGCATTTGTTGGACATTATAGCTAGAGAGAAATCACCGAACCTTCCAGGCACGACGAACTGGGGGACGGTCGTCTCTATTTGTAAGTCGCTGGTTCACCTATGGACTTACAACTTGAGACCAGGTTCGAGAGAATTCCTTCTAGATCTGTGTAAGTAACGCTTGTCGTTTCTTTCTTTTCCTCTCCCCCTCCTTTTCTTCCCTGTACATCTCTCAGTTATTTTAATCTACTGATAGGAGTCAAGGCCGAACCCTCCCAAGCCGACACCGGCCGCCCGAGTTGCAGCCATACCAGCTACCACGTATCTTAAGAGAGAAGAGAGACTGGATTGTGGTGTTTGACTTTGGGCTCCACACATACTTCGGTAGGCGGCAAGTCAATGCCATGAGGATGGGCGCCAAATATTGACACACTAACGTGACGCAATAGAAGACCCCTTTCTCACAAAAGAAAATTGCTATTTGAACAACTTATTCGACAAAAGCTTTGACAAGCCAGACCCATGCCCTAGTGGCGGGACCCAGGCCTCAATGCAACAGAGTTTGGATGTACGATTCACTTTCGGCTCGCCTGCCATGGTGCGGATTTGATGCGCGCGGGCCCATCAGCTGGACGTGAGTCAGCACCAAGTGAGCCCTGCCATCTCTGCTACCAAAAACTCTAATTTTTAAAATAAATCTCGATTAAAACATGATATATTCATTAAACGTTTTGTATGTAACTCTTTCTCGATTTTTTAAAAAAATAATAATTTTATGAAAAAATCATGATTTTTATGTTTTAATTCTAATTTATATGTTTTACTTTTGATTAATTGCGTTTAAATTTCGTCGTGTACTGCTCAAAAAACTTATTGTAACATCTAGATATAATTATGTTATAAAATTCTACGGTTTGTTTCTCGATTTTTTTTCGAACTTTTTGATTTTTTTGACTTCTTTCATAGTCAATTTTTTTCCGACTTCTGACTTGGTAACTATGCCCGCCACCAGAGCATGGGTCTGGTTTGTTGGAGTTTTTGTCGATGGTGACTTGTTCAAATAGCATTACTCCTTACAAAAGGGTAGCAGTGACGAGCCACCACTCATGACTGGATGCGCCTTATCCATTGATTATCATAGCCCTGAGGTTAGAGCAAACTGAATCACAACCGTCCATTACAAAGTGTCCCAATCGACACTCAGTCCAGACCAACATGCAAAAAAGAACAGCTAGGATTGAATCACAACTGTCCGTTACATCAAATCCGGACAACATGTAAAAGAATGACTGTGATTTAATCAAGATTATAACATCAGAGATTCGTTGAGGCCATAACCTGAGAGGATCGATGCCCATTATCATATGGTTTTTTTTTTTGGTAAAAGGGAAGACTACAAACCCAAAAAAACAAACAAGTCACCGCTCCCCAAAAACAATCATCTCCCGGATCAAAAATAGTCCGAGAGTAATAAACCAACATCCCATCCTGCAAGGCAATATCCCGAACAGAATGAGGAATGTTCGCCTGCTGGAAGATACGTAACCTATCTTGTTGGTGACCCATCTTGGCCAAAGCGTCCGCAGCATCATTCGCTTCCCGAAAAACATGAGACCACCGAGCACCCGGGAGTCTCCGCAAAATATTACGGCATTCCTGAATCACCGCGTCCGAGTCTAAAAAACCCGACATTCTGCAAATGGCCAATAAGGAATCTCCTTCAATCCAAACCGGGTACAGAGAGAAATGATTTATGAATGTTTGCAGACCCCAAAGAAGGGCCAACTCTTCTACAAGGGGAATCGAGGAAGAACTGGAAGGAAAACACCCATCTAAAAGAACCCCTCCTGTCGAATCACGCACAAGAAATCCATCACCTACAGCCCGCCCACCCTGAGCTACAGATCCATCAAAATTTAACTTTAATTCTCCTGGACTAGGAGGCCACCACCGGACTCCTACAACTGTCACCCGCTGAATTCTATACATATGCAATAAACACGAATACAACATATTGTATTATCATACAATTGTCAAGTTATGAGTTCTTCATATGTAGGTACAACAACCCTAATGGCTTCTGATCACTCTAGAATATATCACAACCGCCCAAACCCCCGTGTGAATCCAACTCAGCCCCAGCTAGCCATCAAGAGAAGGGACTGCTGTGATCGAGAGCGGCCACAAGTTGATCAAGTAGTAGCGCTCATAATTGAATTTTTTTTTTTTTGGTGAACAAGATACACTACAGTAGATAAGAAAAACAACACCGGGGATTGGGACAAAACCTTATCACATCCCGGAGAGCTAAATCATGCAATGGAGCAATAAAATCATAGAGCCAAACTTCATCGCACTCCTGATGGAGTGTCATCCCAGCAAGCCAATCAATCACACTATTGTCTTCCCGGAAAACATGAGTCACTCGAGGATCCCCAAAGAGGCAAAGTAGACGCCGACAGTCCTCCATGAGGGGGCACTCCGGATGGTCAGAAGCCAGACGATGCAGAGCCACCAACGAATCCCCTTCACAAGGAACGGATATAACAGCCAATGGAGGGCAACATAGCGTAGCCCTGCCCACAAGCCGCGATTCTTTGTGTCGACAGCCCAGGAGCTTAGGAAGGCCATACAACCTGCCACCCAAAGAGAGCCTTGTGTGTCCCGAACCACAGTGCTAGCGCCACTAGATCCGGAGTAACTCAGGAATGTCCCGTCAAAGTTGGTCTTGAGATACCCATGATCCGGTGGCTCCCACTTCGCATAATTGAATTGGGTGTCCGCGTATCTGAGCCTAGCTGACACATTTGACCACCAAGAATTGGTCCCCATCATCAACTTGGCTAGTTGGCACAAAGGTGAGAAATCACCTAGAGTTTTCTCAAAAAAAAAAAAAAAATTGAAAAGGGTGTGAACGGACACAGCTACGACCGTACATATCACCCTAACCTTTTTTACACAATATCAAACTGTTTCCTTTCTCCTTGTACATTAAG